>JAQLOM010000003.1:5399353-5414808 GCA_030068315.1 Chrysichthys thysi
AGTCTTTTCCTGTAGGAGACATGCTGGGGCGTTTAGAAGACATGCTTTTGAATTAAAATTAGCTCTTGGAGCACACAAAAACATGCGGTAATGCACTGTACAGTACACCGACACACAAGGGAACTCTGTGAGTTGTAGGAGAGAGTGAGACATCACGCAAGGCGAGCGATGCGTACATCCGGGTATCGTCCGCGCACATACGAGCATCCTCCAAATGTATCGTATGTCATATGCTGTTACGCTGGCCTACCTGCAATGCCTGCCTGCAAATCTTATATATTTTCTAAATATTAAAATTTTTTAGCATATTGCAATCATCATCATAACTTAGAAAAATCGTAAGTCAGCCCATTGTCTCCTTACAGAAAAAAACATGGCAATATCAACAATTACATTTCTTGATCAAGCCCTGTGAACGTTATTCCTATAAACCATAAGGCATGACAGAACGAGCATATCGATATGAACCTGTGAACAGTTACCCGAGCTGCTGTTGTAGAAAAATAATCAATGCATTCTAGCCAATCAGATTAGTGCTGTGGATAAATAAATACCAGTGATACCACTGTAATGTTAATACTATCATGTCAGAAAGCCTTCAGTCTTTTCTAACGCTCTGTGAATCTGTTCCTTAAACCCAGCTCCGACGGGACTCGTGTACCGCATCTGCACCGCCGTAGACACAGACAGCGGGAGAAAAACCCTGAATCTGACTTTCCATCTCCCTCCCCTATATCCTCAAACCCCTCCTGATATCACCGTCAACTCTGCCGATTTCTCAAGAAACCAGTGCCAGGAGCTGAAGACAGCGATGCTCAGTAAAGCTCACACGCTTCCACCCGAGCCCATGGTTCACCACCTAGTGACGTGGCTTCAGCACAACTTCACCCACCTGGTTACAGCTCCAGACAGCCCCCGAGACTGTGCTGATCCAGCAGATAGTAAAGCAGAGGACACCTGGATGGCGCTGCTGCATTTAGATCATATGCGAGCTAAAGCTAAATATATCAGACTGATTGAAAAGTGGACTTTAGAGTTGGGTCTGATGGGGAGACTGTTTGTGGGAAAGCCCATTTTGATTTTACTGCAAGGAACAAAGGAAAGCATTAAGGTGATTAAGCATTAAGGAGAGATTAATGGCAGGTTTATTGGTTGCTGACTGAGATGAGACTTGTAACATAGATTAGATGAGACATATTTGGTGGTTAACGTTTGTTTCCTTACATTAACCCATTAGCTTCCATGGTCCCCATTTGGGAATCATATAATGAATGGCATAAAAAAATAGATGGAATGTGCCATGATCCCCATTTGGGACTTTGACTAAAAATTTAAATTTCAGAAAAGTTAACAGTCATATTTCTTGAAAGTTGATGTTTTTGTTACTATTTGGATGTAAATTAATAGAAATACATGAAAATTTTCAGAAAAAAATTTGGCAGGTAATGGGTTAACCATGCAAACATGGAATGGATCGGTCAAAAGACTTAGTTAGTCATAGTTTCTTTGACACAGTACAGACGCTCCCCTAGTTCCGATGGCCCGACTTACGATTTTTCGAAGTTATGATGATGATTGCGGTCTGCTAAAACTTGTAAAATATGTAGAAAGTATTTAAAATTTGTGGACGGGCATCGCTGGCAGGCCAGTGTAATAGCACATGATATACGATACCTTTGGATGATGCCCGGATGTACGCATCACTCGCCTTGTGTGATGCCGCACTCTCTCCCACGACTCACGGAGTTCCCTTGTGTATCGGTGTACTGTACAGTGCATTACTGCATGGTTTGTTGTGTGCTTCAAGAGCTAATTTTAATTCAAAAGCAGGTCTTCTAAACGCCCCAGCATGTCTCCTACAGGAAAAGACTCCTGGGTAGGCTAGGCTAAGCAGTGGTTCGACATACAATATTTTCCACTTACGATGGGGATACCGGCACGCAGGACTACCTGTGGGTTTGAAATGAGTCTCCAGTGACAACTTTCCAACGTGAGAAAGTTTTCAGGACAAAAGGCTAGGCTAAGACACCTAAGCTACCTAAGTTAGGCTAAGCAGTGGCCTACAACATTCGACATGCGATATTTTCCACTTACGATGGGTTTTGCGGAACGCATCTCCATAATAACTTGAGGACTACCTGTATCTTTAACCCTCCTGTTATGTTCATTTCTCAGGAACAGCAATGATGTTCCTGGGTCAGTTTGACCCGCGGCATGTACGCAAAAGTGCAAGAAACCAAAAAAATCCCATTTATAAACATTGTTTATATCTCATTGTACTATTATAAGCTATTAATAACCAATAAGGTGTGTGTATGCGTGTGTGAGTGATTGGAGTGACATATGTCACAGTTGCAAAGAAACAAATAGTACCTGACAGTTGATTACATTTTTATTATTAAGCCAAGAAGAAGACGTTTCATAAAGGGAAAATTATTTTTTTCTGGGGTTTTTTTCATGTATATATAAATAAAAAAAATTCAATTTAAGATGGGTCAATCTGACCCGCAACATAACAGGAGGGTACATTTCACAATACAGTTTGAGATCTATGGCTTAGGACATCGCCGGATCATTGTGGATTGACTTTGAGATATTGATGGCATTGAAAATTTTGACTTGCTATGTAGCACAGAGGATTCTGGGAAGGATAAGGTGGCCCCTTTAAGGGTAGAAGGAAGCCTGTGTTTATGGAAAAGATTTAGGAATAGATAGACTTCTCTTATTTATCGTAGCTTTGCTGTTCAAGTGCCAAACTAACCACCAAACTCCAAAGGTATCTGAGCTGATCACATGTTGCGAACACATGTTGTGTGTGTTTTGGGTTGTTTTTTTTCGCCGCCGTGCGCTCTTATAGTTTTTTTCCTAGAGCAAATTCCCATGCATGTCTTGTATATTAATGTCCTGTAGGTGAGTAAAAGATATAATTGAACTCTAAATCCTCCCTTAAAGGAATATATCCACCTACAGAGGACAGTGAAAGTTGATGTCGACTCATCGGGCAAACGGTGCAAAGAGAAGATGATGAGGGTTTTATGTGAAGTGCCCCTTACAGAGGATTTTAAAAGGTAAGAGCTGCCAGTCTTCCACTTTACGCATTCGAAATCCTTTTACACTGAACACTGCTTATTACATCAGCCTGTCACTTAATATGTCTTTTTTTTTTCTCTGCACCTTTCTTCCTCTCAACCCATTTCCCTTTATTTCAGAATATCAACCTTTGAGGTTAAGGAACACTTGTCTTTCGAGGACCTCCGAAGGGAATTTGATTTAGTCGGATCGAAGAAGCTTTACCAAGAATTTGTTTCCCCGTTACAATAAATGTCTGCTGTGTTTTTTTTTTCCCTCGGAGTCTGCTTTTATATGTGATTTACTTCTATGGAAGTCCTTGAGATAACCCTGAGCAGGGATTTCACATCCAGGATTGCAGACTCTCACAAATTCACATATGTAAATATGATATTGCTCCAGCTTTAATCACTTCAATCATGGTCATGTTGTAGCTCCTCATTTAAAAAAGGTTGAGCACCACAGTGTGGCCCAGCAGGCAGCGTTGCTGTCTCTCAGCTCCACGGTCCCCTCTAGGCTTTGACCTACTGATCAGAAGGATGTGAGTTTAAATCGTTGCACCAACAAGCTACCATCGTTGGGTCCTTGAATAAGATCCTTAACCCTCACCAGTATCCTGTCTCACCTGTACGTCGCCAAATGAGCAGGGTTGAGTGTACTCGGTACTTTTCAGGGTGCTGACCGAATTACGTCTGAACTGCAGAGTACCGAGTCATGTTAATTCAATCGGTGCCAAGTTCCGGTACCTGAGAGTGCATTTGGGGGAACGACTAAAGTATACTGTGGAGAAATTCATGTGACGTCACCTCTGAAATGTGTTGAAGCCCAAGGCACAGTCAGGACAGCATGCGTCACACTCATTCTCTCAACCCGGTGAGAAACTAGGACAGGCTGGAGGTTGTAGGGGCAGAAGGAGGTAGACAGGGGTTTTTATTTTGTATGGTGTGTGAAATGTTGTAAATAAATGACTTAATATTCAAATTCAGAGAAGTTTGCAATTATTATTATTATTATTATTTTATTATATTATACTGGTGCTCCCCGAGTTCCGATGGCCCTACTCACAATTTTTCGAAGTTACGATCACGATTGCGAGCTACTAAAATTTGTAAAACATTTAGAAAATATTTAAAATTCATGGCAGGCATCGCAGGCAGGCCAGTGTAACAGTGTATGACGTACACAGGCATTCAAACGATGCCCAGAAGTACATGGATGACACCCGGAAGTAAGTGGACGATGCCCGAATCACTCGCCTCGCGTGACGCCTCATTCTCTCCCACAACTCCCAGAGTTACCTTGTGTATCGGTGTACTGTACAGTGCATTACCACGGGGTTTTTTTTGTGATTATTAACGGAACAGCTTCAGCCGGAGCTCAGTATTTGTGTAGCGGGGTGTCGCGGCTGGACAGAGCTCAGAGACACAGTGCTGCTGCCTCCACCATGTGCGGGCCTCTCTGACAAACTCTCTGTCTTGACAGAAATGTGATTTAAGTGAAGTTTTCTGTGAGTGTGTGTAATCTTCTACAGGAATAGACTCCTGGATAAGCTAGGCTAAGCTAGGCTGAGATACCTAAACTAGGCTAAGTGGTTCAACACAGTGTGGCAGAACGCATCTCCATCATAACTTGAAGACTACCTGTATTTATTATTTCTCATTATAACTTGTGTGTTGTAAAGATGGTAAAATACTGAATTAAAACTACCTTTGGGTGTTATTAGCAAATTCTTTTACCAGTATTGGTTCCAATGTGTACCAGATCCTACAAATGATCTAATGTAAATGTATCCATTTGAGTTTCTTCTGGCTTCTCTGGTTTCCTCCAAAGCAACTTGGATCCCATCCAGGATGTAGTCTCAACTCACACCCAGTGTTCACGGGATAGGCTGAGGCTCATGACCCTGTCCAGGCTAAAGCTGTTACTGATGACGAATGGATGAGACAAAAGCAAAACCTTTTCCCATCACCTCCTAATAATCTGCGTAATAATATCAATAAGTTAAGTCATTGGAAGGAAAAAAAAGGTACATCGTTATAAATTAGAGGCGTTGAAGCTTATCCAGACAGGGCCAGTGTGGGAGTAGGTTTTCCACACGCGAGCTTGATTGAAATGAAAACCTTAATAAAGGCACCTTTCGGATATGCTTTAAAAACTCCAGGGTGTACGAAATGACTTTTCAGAAGTTCTAATTCTCCTGCTCTCCTGGATCCATCTATCCACATTTCAATATGTTTAAATATAGACATCTGTTTGTGGCTTAAAGTGGGATATACGCCAAATCCCATTTTGTAAATCCTGATTAATGGTGCTTAATGAAAATCACCTTATTGCCCTTTACCATCATCCTTTCTGAACAATAAATTCAGCTTACGTGCCCTTTCTCCCCGGACGTGTTCTTCCAAAACATTGCAGCTTAAATGTCACCTACGTAGTGGCATTTACTTAATATATAAAAGCGCCTTTGGATCCTGTGCGACCGCATATCGGCTTCTCAGGGAGGCCGTGAGGCGACGGACACATGAAACCATTTAAATAGTTTAGCTGTTCCCAGGTTAAGTGAGCATAGACGTTCAATGAGCTAGGAAATGTATTGGCTAAATGACATTTGAGCTCTACAGATATTGGACTCTTAATTGAGAGCCACTGTTGAAGCGTCAGTGTGAATGGGAAATTTGTTTAACCTCAGAGGCTGGAGAAGTGACTAAAAGTCTGCTCAGATTTATACAGTACTCTGCAGAGATGCTGCAAGCTCAGTAAGGCATCTAACAGCTCCATGTCAAGGCTGTGGAGGGTCCCCAATCCTCCCGTCATGGCTGACTTCACACAGTCATTACCGGTACTGCGTGTAAGTGTGCTTTCCCATATGCAGCGTTTAGCCTGTTTAAGTCAAACCATTGTGTGTTTTCCTGTTGGTTTGCGCAGGTGAGAATAAAGTTTTCACAGCTTTGGGGTACAGCCTCAAAAAACAAGTTGAAGTTCACGTGAGCCTTGAGTTTAACACGCCATGCATTTTGGATTGCAGTATTTTTCTATAGATGTGAGATGCTAAACTGAATTGCGTGGTGGAAACTGAGTGACAGGTTGGAGCTGTACTGCTGCAGAGGTGTAACTTTTTGACTCACTTACTTACTCACTCATCTTCTGGCGCTTAATCCTGTTCAGGGACGCGGGGGAAAGCTGGAGCCAATCCCAGCTGACTTCGGGAGAGAGGCAGGGTACACCCTGAGGCAAGTCACCAATCCACCACAGGATCAACACACAGACAGACAACCATTCACACCTATGGGCAATTTAGAGTAGCCAATTAGCCTAATCCCCTCTGTGCATGCTAATCCCCTGGTTTAGTTTATGGAAAATTCCTATATTCCACTATAACTAAGAACTTGGAATATCCAAACAACTCCCTATAACTCAACTTGGAATTCCTACTCAGAGAGTCAGGAAGTTCTTCTCAACTTCCAGGTCAGTAAGTGACATCAAATTAATATGTCTGCTCACAGCATAAGTATTAAATTAAGGAGCACTTATATACTTTTAAATGCTGTATTGTCAAGTATTTGCTTTAGATGAATCAAAATGCAGACATGTCTTCTTCTTCTTCTGCCGCTTAATCCTGGTCAGGGTTGCGGGGGGAAGCTGGCACCAATCCCAGCTGACATTGGACGAGAGGTGGGACACACTCTGGGCGGGTCGCCAATCCACCACAGGGTGACACACAGAGACAGACAACCATTCACACTTACTTACATTCACACCTACGGCCAATTTAGAGCAGCCAATTAGCCTAATCCCCTCTGTGCATGTATTTGGACTGTGGGAGGAAACCGGAGTACCCGGAGGAAACCCACACAAACACGGGGAGAACATGCAAACTCCACACAGAAAGGCACTTGTGCCGAATCCTGTTGTGACAGTTTCCGCCCTATGCAGACATATTAACTTGTATATAAATATAAATCTATATCACTGACACAACAGCTTTGAGGAGGTAAATATACCTCACTCATTACTGTTAGCTGGCTAGATTGTTGCTAACAAAAGATTTTTTAGCTTGAATGTTGTAGCTTGAAGTCAACAATGACTTAACGCTGAGCTCCAGCTTCTCGTTTATGAGTTAATTCAAATGCAGCATAGACAACATGAGCCATTTTGTTTGGCTTTTGACATACTTGATGCCAGACGAGAAATGAGTTGTCAAGCAATTTAGCCCTTTTCACGACAAAGGCCTATCTGGTTCACTGGTTCAGAAATTTTTGTCCACTTTTAGTTCAAACTTTAACCCTGCTCTGGTACCAGGAAAAAAGTCACATTCTTGGTACAATGGGGTAGGTTTGACCCCATGGTGAAAAACATGCTATATAACCAGAATAACTCCACTTTATTACAATATTTTGTTTTCCTTGAAATAATATGGTATGACATTGTGTTATAAAATCCAAATAATATTGCACAACGCTTCATGTGTGAGTTTCTGCTTATTTCACGCCGCTGTAGGTAAACATGTTACTGTTGGCACAACTAATTTGGTTTTCTTGTCACTTGATCTGGGACAATATCGCATCTTTTGCGTTGTCCTGGATGATGCTGTGTGGTGCTTGCGGCTGGTGCGGGTGCCTCTGGTGGTGGATTTTTGGTACAAAAATCCAGCATTGCTTGTGTAACCGGTTTTCACATTTTCAGTTTTTTGGTTGGTCCATGTCACCATCTCTGTTATCATGGCATCCTTGAAAAACAAAATAAAATGCATTCAAGGATGTGTCTGCTTGACACCCATTCCCTTTCGGCCCTGGTTTCTGTCTGTTTCTGTCTGACAATAGTTCTCATCAGGTTTCTTCTAACAGTTTTTGGCTTCTGTGACCACACATACCCGTCTTTGCGCTTCTTTTTTTTTTCACATAGACCCCATGGTACTAGAGCAGGGTTAAGGCCACCCAGATGTTCTAAAGCATTCTGTTTAGTTTTGCAACAAGTGCCCCCCAGGAACCGCCGGCGTCCAGGTTAAGATATACAAGAAGGCCCATAGATGGTTATTCTGCTGCTGTGGAATTCTCTCATTAGTGTAAAATTTCCCATTACTAAAACCAATTGGTTCAATGGTGGTGTGGGTGTCTCATTTGGATACTGAGGTTTCGTTTCATTTTGAGCACATGGCTTATTTTGCAATTAATCTCTGGGGAGGATTGGGAGGAATGGGCGAGTTGTGTTCGGTGTGCGGAGTTTTGAGAGCATGAGATGTAATTTCAGAAAACAGCAATCTCGCCTGGTTATTGAGCTCTCCGATTTCCCGATAGTGAGCCGGCACGCTCATTCTTCATCACAGCAGAGAGACGGGCCGGCTTTTTAGCATGCAAGCACACACTCCTGGATAATGTAGCGAGTGAATACGGCCCTTTTTAATTAAGCTGGAGTGCCGAGGATGGTTTTAGGTGAGAGATAGACATGTTAATGAAGTTAACTGAGAACTGAGATATCACGGGTTGAGCTTTGTGGAGACAACTTAGAGAGGCTCAGCAGATGGTGTGAGGGAAAGCTGCGCTTTAATTTGGGATTTAATTTGCGATGAAGTCTGGGCTTTGGTCGATAGGAACGAATTTGGGCAGGTTTGAGTGTTTGGGTTAATGGGAGAAACAGCCTTATCTCTAGCCAGTGAGCGTTGTTTTGCTTGAAGACATTCGGCCTTACTTTCACGGGAGTACTGTGGTTCTGAAATAACCCAAAGACAGTTTTTAGAGCGATGTATCATAATTATATTTAATTAAGGAGCATTCATAGGAGATTTCTGTAATTAAGATGCTTTTTTTCAAGATCTGTACTATAGGAGTTTGTTGACCTTTACTCCACTACCCATAGAAATATATCCTTTGCCCTATTTTTTTTCGAAATCTGAACAAGTCTTGCTTAATGACAACTTAAATCATCATTAATTACAAGTATATGACAAGTTCTGTTTGTGGATAACTACATATTTTTCAGGTTAAACATGCAATGCGGTAATCATATATTTCAAGTGATTATAGACAATTGTTTGTGCAGTGTGGAGAATAAAATAAAAATCTAAAGTAGTAAAATATTTAACATTTCGATTTTTTTTTTTATTTCAGTCATCGCTGTGGGTCTAGATATTTCCATTTTAGAATGCCTTGAAACATGTTTTATGGAAAGTCTCGTGCAAAATGTGAAATCAGAAAAAAATCCTAAAGTCATTCATTTTTAAGGCTAAGTACTGAAACGAAGTTTCAGAATATTACACAGTTTGATAATCAGCGCTAACATTTTCTCAGGATGATTTGAAAACATGATGGATAAACGTAATGTTCCTAAAGTACTACTTAAGTTGAATCTTTCAGGAGCACTTGAACATTTATTCAAGCAAACAGAAAATCCTACATAATATATTACCTTATTAATCATGCTGAATAATAGATGAACATGCAACATCCGTACTGTGCAGATAGCTCAAACTGTCCACGTATTGCGTGTGCTTCTAGTGGACAGTATAGGGCGCTGTTGTGCTGTCGGAAAACTCGCTACTTGCCTTCATACCAGCTTTCAGTCTCTATAAACAACACAGCTATATGAATGGACCTACAGTATGTTGTGCTGATGTACAATACAAGTCAACAATTTTGGACACATTAGATTTCGTATATACTTTTCGCTACGTTAAAGACATTAGCATGAATGCTTATGGCTGAATTTTTTTTTAAACAAATGTATTAGCAATATGCAAGTATAAATGCACTTCATTTAATCAATAAATTAATATTTGAGAGGTATAATTTCCTGCCAGGTAGTAGAGTTCATTTAGAGCACTGAGGCCTTGTCTGGAAGTTGGCGGGAAGCTGATTGAGAAAATGGGAAGAATGCGCAAAGCTTCATCGGGAATATTGTTCTGACTGAACACTTTTCTTGGTCATTGTATAATTCTGGTACTTTCTACATTTTTATTCATTAGTGAAGTAAAAATAAAGGAAATCCTCATATGAACAGGTGTGTGTAAATTTCAGCTGGTAATACAGGCCTGTGAGTTTGGTGATTTCAGTAGTTCAATCTGGTCTCAGTAAACATCATCACACGCATGTTTAAAAAAAATGGAATAGAGGAATAAAAATAAAAATATACATTTTTGTAGCATTATTCCTTGTGTGCGTTTAGCCATTCTTGTTGTAAATGAAATGGATTTACTTCTTGAATTATTATTATTTTATTGTCACAGGTTCAGGCCGAAGGTTTCTGAGTTCATTTAGAGTGAAGGGAGCTGATACTCTGAGCAACTAATTTGAAAGAAGAAAGCGATTCAATCTTAAAGAATGCAACTTTAACTCGAGCCAAAAGGGTGGCAGATCAATATTACATCATCACATTGCTTCACCCACTGCAGTAAAACGATGGATTTTCTAAAACAGGACTAATATGGGATTGCAGCGGCTTTGCAGGGTAACCGGTTCATGTAGTTTACCGTAGTTTAACTATGATACAGTTTGGTTCTCACTGGTAATCAATGTTATTAAACACTAATAATCCATGAAATGACACTGATTTTGCTTTTGCTGTGGTAACCGTGAATAGTGTAGCAAACATCGTAACAGTACCATAGATTTCCTGTGGTGCCTTAGGGTAACGGGGTTTATTTATTATTCATATTCATCATACTTAAGTGAATGTCTGATTATTGATACAGGCTTTACCTGTGTCAGGAAATCTGTAATGCCCAGAAGTCATTTGAAATGTCTGGTTTTGGTTTTTTTTTTTGTTCTGCATTCTAAATATGGCTTTTGGTTTTGGTGGGGACGAATAGAAAATACTGAAGAGAAGATCACTTTTGTTCTAGGATGTGTTGAAATCTCAATTCAGAGAGGAATACGTGTCTTTTTACAGGTGGTAAAGCACACAAACTCCCCAAACCGGGGGAACGCACAGTGCTGATTCAGATGGCACTGAAATCCCAGAGATACACCGGTAATAAACACATTTCTCCACCTCCTCAGGTAAAATTAATTCAGTCTGAATAGGGCTTAACATGGTTTTAATTTATGTTGTTATTCTCCTGATTATGCCATTGCCTTGGTTTTTCTCTAGTATAAATGTTGCTACATTTATTTTGCTATAAGTACAGTCGATCCTCTCATCTACGGACACCGCATTAACGGATATCGGATGCAACGGACAAAATCCGCTGGTCGGAATACATAATCCATTAGCCAGAATGTCCGGCACGAGAGTTTTAATATCCCGGGTGTTGCGAACTGAGTCCTGTAGTTCAGCAAGTGTCCGCTAGGTGGCGGTGGCGTGCGTGCTACTAGTTGCTTACAAGCGTCGGTTGAGCTGTGGTCGTTGTGAAGCTATACTGTTTTTTCGGTGATTATTTGGTGTTTTTCAAGGTACTTACCTATTTATGTTGGTCATTATGCTACTTGTCATGTGTACAATACTTGGGTGGCACTTTTATGGACCTTAGTGGTGTTTTTTCTTGGATTTCCATTATTTTAACCCCACACACTAAAACACTTCACATCATCGGACTATTCAAGTCAACGCACAACCTCTCTCCCCAATGAGTTCGTTAATGACAGGATCACTGTATATGGTTTATATTTGTTGGACCAATACTCCTACTTATTCAATAACGGTCATGGCCTTTGTGATGTTCCATTGTTGTAGGGTTAAATTTAAATAAAAAACTATGCAAAGAAATACATAAAAGTTCCTTTTGTATTAAATTTGGTTGCTAAAAAGGACACTTAAAATATTTTTGTAACTAGTTACAGATTTCAGTTCTAACTGTTTTTCTTACAAATGGCCTGACATTGACTTAGTACTAATAGAACTTTAACAGACATATAACATGGAACAAAAGCTATTTTTCACCAGGGAGGACTAGACATAGTTAACGTCGAATAAACTATCCCAGTGCTTGGGGAAACCAACAGACTATCCTACTGTCAAAAAAACCTTTGCATATAGAGTTGATGTGTTGAACTCAGACTCTACGTCTGAATCTCCATCCCCGCTTTTCTCCTTTCACTCACTGTCACCGTGTGTGTCGCGCTGCTTATGCACTTCAACACCACCCCTGCAGCGAAGTGAGTGGATTTCTCTGTGGTGTGACATGCCGTGCCGCCGAGAGATCCAGCTGAGCCTCAACTGAGCCTCCCCCCATGACTCCAACTGAGAAGATACCTTCAGATGCTGAGAGCCAAACTAATTCCCCCAAATCTCCTCATATCCCTGCAGGTGATCCGGTTGCATCCTGATCGGGCCTCTTTCAAGTGTGATGAATGAAGTGGGTCGAGATTAGACAATTTCCACATTGGCAAAATGCATATCTGAGTGTCAGAAGATTGACATGTTTCCAGGTCCGGCTATGAGAGAATGCTTTTCTCACAAATTAGCCATTAGTCCTTTTTTCCTATGCACGAAATCAAAGTTTAGCACCATAAAACTGGAAATAGTAATACCAATGGGTCAAGCTGTATGGTTTGGAGTTCCATACTCACCAACAGGAATGAATAGCATCGGGGGTAGCAATGTTCGTAGCTGGTTGGCTACGCAATACGCAACCCCATGTCAATAAAATATCGAATAAAGTAAATAAGTTATAAAACATGAGGGAGCATGCTGCGATAGGAAAATAATCATCCGCAAGGTGGTGTGTCAGCGGCAACACAAACTGTTATGCCAAACTGTGATCTTCCTATAACAGTGCTTTATGCCTATCATACTACAGAAATTTGTCAAAGCTGACATTTACACACTCACTCACTCACTCACTCATCTTCTGCTGCTTCATCCTGTTCAGGGTCATGGGGTGAAGCTGGAGCCAATCCCAGCTGACTTCAGGTGAGAGGTGGGGTACACCCTGGGCAGGTCACCAATCCACACAGACAACATGCAAATTCCCCACGGAAAGGCACCTGGGTCGAACTCAGGGATCAAACCTAGGACCTTCATGCTGTGAGGCGATAGTGCTAACCATCACACCACCGTGTCACCCCACTGGAAGTTACTATTTATTAAAAATAATGTACTTTTTTTATCAGTTTATAGCTAAATGTTAACTAAATGTCTCGTTACAGAAAGCTAGGCAATGTCACAGATTATGCTTTGTTAAATACCAATTACAAAAACACATTTTTATTCCGTTTATTAATTCATCTCTGTGAATGAGCTGTAATAGCTCCAAATTTCAAAACACTTCATTATTTAAAAGCCTTTTTGCCAGTGATTTTACTGCAGCTCATAGGACACAATGCTAATTCGGGCAATGCCACAATGCTAATTCTCTTCTTCTGTGTTGAAGGAGAGCGTCTTTGTACACCCTAATGATGTTACAGATGCTTTAAGTGCTGTCACCGAGACGCATCCAGACATCTCTCAAGTTGGAAACCGAGCTAGATCTAGGACCTCACGTTCCCCCTGGCTCCAGTTCGGACCAGTTCTTGTTTTCCGAAAATGCAGTGGAAAAACAGGTATTCATTTGAATACTAATTAAAGCAAAAGGTGTGTGTCCTGGAGACACGACTGTGGCAAGGATACGCGGTTAGAGGTTCCTTCATCATGAAGTAGCTGAGGATCTGCAGGAGAGTGCAGATGGTCGGTCGCTGTGGTGCCTGCGGCTTTCTCGTTGTCCTTTCTCTTGGGTGATTATTGCCAGGTCGAAGCCAATGAATGCCACTGATGAAGGCCAGGTTGTTGAGTCAATGGTGGTGCAATTTGCTGTGATCTAATTTTATCTTTCGCATCCTTTGGGGATGTTATTGGAGATGTTGTTTTCCAGGCAAAGTAAGTGAGCTTCTCTTTCCTCTCGTGTCCTCTTTCACTATTATGTTTATGCTCCTGTGTGTAGCATAGTGCCTTTTTTTTTTGCTAGATCATGAATATTACATTCTAACTGGCTTGAATCAGTCAACAGCTTGTTTTTATAGAGGTGTGTGTTTCCAGCCTGTCGAATGGACAATGATCCTCCATGGCCTCATCTGCGTGTTCCGACTAGCCAGAATATCCATGCTTCCAAAACCAGACATTGAAGGACTAGTGCATCTCCCTGGTCCCTTCGTCTCTCAACAACACATCATTAATTCCAGATGGGACAACGCGGCTTGCCAATTCAATGTCCTCCTGAACTAAGGTTTGCCAGATCTACATGATTTGCGGAGGATGCTGCAAGTTTATTCCTTCTGTCATGTGCAAACTGGCCAATAGTTGCTGTTGGCATTGGGTAAACAAACAACTATTCCAAGTTGTTGGGTGTCAGTGCCAGACGTTGGTAGGGCTTTTTTGGGGGCAAAGTCATCGTAAGGTTCACAGAAAAATTTGGAAAATATGATGCTGGCCATGACTGACTCATTCTACTGGAAAACGAGAGTGAAAACATATTTGCCGATGCCCTTGAAGATGATGATGATGTGTGCTGCCTAATTGCTGGGAAGAGGATAATTGGGCCACCTGCCAGTTTAAATGCACTTTCTTGTATGTGTCACCTCAGCTCTTTGAGACGCTCAAATACACCCGCTGCTATCAGAGTGCTGAAACGGCACGAGAAGTGGAAATCGGATAAGTTTAGAACTCAATTCGGATCAAGCCATTAAAACAAACCTGATGCAAAACAATACATGTTGTGTATAATCCTGCTATTATTTGAATGCCCAAATGTCCATATGATCATCACTGGCATCACTGACAAGAATGTGATTATTACCTCCGCCAAGGAGGTTATGTTTCTGGTGTAGTTTGTTTGTCTGCTTTTACGTAGGATTGTGCAAAACCTACAACATTGATTTTCAAGAAACTTGGTAGCACTTTGTAGCATAGGCCAAGGAAGAACCCACTAAAGATTTCTAGGGCAATCCGAGTCACGGGGTAGCTCCATGAACTTAGTTTCTCTTTCGCTAACATTGCGAGATATGGCATTTGGGCTTCCCAGACATCTGCGCTCAACAATGCCATATAGTTTAAAGTCAGTAGATCCAGTAGATGATACTCACTCATCTTCTACCGCTTAATCCTGTTCAGGGTCGCGGGGTGTGGGGATTGGGGGGGGTTGGAGCTGTAGCCAATCCCAGCTGACTTTGGGGTACACCCTGGACAGGTCGCCAATCCACCGCAGAGCCGACGCACAGAGACAGGCAACCCTTCACACTCACGTTCACCCCTATGGGCAATTTCAAGTAGCCATTTAGCCTAATCACCTCTGTGCATGTCTTTGGACTGTAGGAGGAACCCGGAGGAAACCCACACAGACACAGGTAGAGCATGCAAACTCCACACAGAAAGACGCCCGGGTCAACCTCGAAGATCAAACCCAGGACCTTCTTGCTGTGAGGCGACAGTGCTAACCACCAAACCACTGTGCCGCCCACAGTAGATGACAGTAGATGACAGTA
>JAQLOM010000003.1:5681460-5695072 GCA_030068315.1 Chrysichthys thysi
ACACTAGGGAAGTTGGTTATCACTGGTATGTAAATAAATCTACACAGTTATCACAACTTTCGTCTCTGTGTGCTGTCTACTGACAGATGAACGGACCTTAACCATGCAAGCTAGCGGCACTCCGACTCCTAAGTCCGAGGAGTGCCAACTATCTCAGCTGCTCCTACACCATCAACAGCAATTAGACACACTGTCTAACACCGTGGCTGGACTGGTAAGGAGCACTTCCCGATCCCCTGCACCAGCACAGATGTCTACTACACCTGCCCGCACTCCGGCGACTCCCGCTCACAGACACGCCATCCTGCCAGAACGCTATGGAGGGGACCCAGAGGGGTGCAGTACATTCCTCCTGGCATGCGAACTATATTTTATCGAATTTCCGGAGATGACGGATAGGCAGTGTATCTCGCTATTGATACAATGCCTTAAAGGTCCAGCCATGGACTGGGCTGCTGCGGTCTGGAAAACCGACGACCAACTCACCCGGGACTATTCTGCATTTTTGAATCAGTTCTGGCTGGTTTTCGAACATCCTGATCATGGGAAATTGGGCAGGCAGAGACTTCTTCATCTCCGCCAGGGATTATCGTCGGCTGCGGAATACTCTGTTTCTTTTAGGATCTTAGCTGCGGAGAGTGGCTGGACGGGACCTGCCCTTCGGGATGTTTTTCGCAACGGCTTACGCCCTAACCTCCGTCGAGAGATAGCCTGCAAAGACACTGGCCAACCACTCGACGAACTCATCTCTTTGGCCATCACACTGGATGTTCACCAAAGGGCTGAGAGGGGCGTTAACCCGATTGCAGGGCATGCCTACTGCGCTAGCACACGGCACAGCTCCGGCTTTCCGGAGAATAGAGGGGGCTCTGCAGCTCCACCGCCTGAACCCATGCAGATCGGTGTGCAAACCGTACAGAAAAAACAACATAAGCATACCAAACCACAGCGGCGCTGCCGGCTCTGCGGAACCGAGGGACTGTGCACGGACAGTGACAAGCTTCAGAGTCCTCCCGTAAGAAACACTCCGGTGGTTCCCTTTATCTCCAAACGCCTCATGCGATCACAATTTTGCTTAGAGGTTATGCTGTTTGTCAATAAGGAACCGGTTCGGATTTTCACCTTGATCGATTCGGGGGCGACTGGCAAGCTTATCACACGCGCTCTGGTAGATTCTTTACACATTCCTGTTACCAAATTAAACAATCCCGTTTCTGCGCAAGCTTTGGACGGTCACAGTGTGGGGGGGCATCAACTGTCTTATCGAACGGAACAACTGCGTTTCGACATTGCACCATCACATACCGAGACGATAAATCTCCTAGTTGTAGAACACACTCGCCCCGCACTTATCTTAGGCCTTCCGTGGCTGCGCACCCATAACCCGCAGTTGGACTGGAAACGAGCTTCTGTGCTAGCTTGGTCCCGTTGTTGTGCGCATAAGGGTCACATCCCAACTATCTCCGCACTAACTACGTCTATTGAAAGCCCTAAAGCTCACGACCTGGTCACCATCCCTCCTGAATACCAGCAGTTCGCTGATGCATTCTCTCCCAAGAGAGCAGCTCGTCTTCCCCCTCACCGACCGTGGGATTGTTCCATAAACTTGTTACCGGGAAAGATACCGCCCCACGTTAAAGTTTATTCGCTATCCAGACCCGAAACTGAGGCTATGGAAGAATACATCCGTGAGGCGCTCGCCCAAGGTTTGATAAGAAAATCCACTTCCCCGGCTTCCGCAGGGTTTTTCTTTATTGAAAAGAAAGGAGGGGGGTTGAGGCCGTGTATAGATTACAGGGGACTAAACGACATCACCGTAAAATTTCCTCATCCTATTCTTCTCGTCCCTGCGGCCATCGAGCAACTACAGGGTGCGACCGTTTTTACGAAGCTCGATCTCAGGAGAGCATATAACCTTGTCCGGATAAAATCAGGGGATGAGTGGAAAACGGCTTTTAGCACTACACCGGGCCACTATGAATATAATGTGATGGCATACGGGCTGGCAAACGCGCCAAGTTTTTTTCAATCTTTTATGAACGACGTTTTCCGGGACATGTTGGGAAAGTTTGTCGTCGTATATTTGGATGATATCCTTATATATTCAAAAGATATCCAAACGCACGTTACGCACGTCCGCAAGGTTCTTGGCCGTTTGCTACAGCATGATTTGTTCGCTAAGGCCGAAAAGTCTGAATTCCATAAGAGCGAAATCTCTTATTTGGGTTACCGGATCGGTCCTCACGGAGTTGCCATGGAGACGGACAAGGTATCGACCAGTGACCACCTGGCCCCTTCCGAGGACCGTCCGGGAACTGCAACGTTTTTTAGGCTTCGCGAATTTTTACCGCAGATTCATCAAAGGTTTTAGTTCGGTGACGGCCCCTTTATCGGACCTCTTGAAAGGAGCACCAAAGACCATTATTATGACCCAGCAAGCAAGCCAGGCGTTCGATCACTTAAAGACGCTCTTTGTTTCAGCTCCTGTGCTCAAAACACCTGATCCGGAAAAACAATTCCACGTCGAGGTGGATGCATCGGAAGTAGGTCTGGGAGCGGTACTCTCGCAACGGCACGGCGCGAAAAATGTCTTGCATCCATGCGCGTTTTACTCCCACAAACTGAATGCGGCGGAGAGAAATTACGACATAGCCAACCGCGAGCTTTTGGCCATTAAAGCAGCTCTTACTGAATGGCGGCACTGGTTGGAAGGTGCGAAGTACCCGTTTATAGTGGTAACCGACCATCGGAACCTAGAGTTTCTTAAACAGGCCAAAAGGCTTAATCCGCGCCAGGCTCGGTGGTCGCTCTTTTTTACTAGATTCGATTTTAAAATCACCTATCGCCCGGGGTCTAAGAACATCCCTGCGGATGCGTTATCACGGATACATGCACCTGACCCACCACCCAAAGAACCGGCCTTCATCCTGCCCCGGAACATGATAGTCTCGCCCATCATTTGGGAGATGGACCAGGAGATAGTGCAGGCCGCTCAAACCGAACTCGCGCCTGGGAATTGCCCACCGGATAGAACATTTGTTCCTGAAGCACTGAGAGACAGGTTAGTAGAACTGGCTCACACTAATCCTAGTGTAGGGCACCCAGGGATGGCAAGCACGTATGAACTTTTGCGCGCTAAATACTGGTGGCCGGGGATGGGGGACTCTGTGAGGAGAGCTGTAGCCTCTTGTGCTGTGTGTGCCAGCTCGAAGGTACCCCGCTCGTTACCGGCTGGAAAGCTCTTTCCCTTACCCATTCCGAGCCGGCCGTGGTCACACCTGGCGGTAGATTTCGTTACGGATTTGCCCGCTTCGCGGGGATATACTGTGGTGTTGGTAGTTGTGGACCGCTTCTCGAAAGGATGTCGATTCATTCCGTTTGCTTCGCTCCCCACAGCCAAGCAGGTGACCGAAGCATTGTTCCATCAGGTATTCCGACATTATGGCATACCTGAGGACATAGTTTCGGATCGGGGCCCACAGTTCGTGTCCAGAGTATGGAGAGCTTTCCTCAGTAAACTAGGGACGTCGGTAAGCTTAACGTCGGGGTATCACCCCCAAGCTAACGGTCAGGCTGAGCGCTCTATACAGGAGCTCACCAGGTATCTCCGTGCATATTGCAGCTACAGACAACATGATTGGGTTGATTTCCTCCCGTGGGCCAAATATGCGAGGAATTCATTAAAACACTCCGCTACACAATTAACTCCTTTCCAATGCGTGCTCGGTTTTCAACCGCAGTTCTGCCCTTGGGACAATGCCAGTACGGACGTCCCCTCTGTAGATGCCTGGTTTACAATGGCGGAAAGGGTTTGGACTTGTGCCCATGCCAGCATATCGCGGGCAGTTCGACGCTTTTCTGTACAGGCGGATCGTTGTAGGGGGGGACACCAGAGTACCGGGTAGGTGACCGGGTCTGGCTTTCAACTCGGGATCTTAGACTTCACCTCCCATCACATAAGCTAGCCCCTAGATATATAGGCCCTTTTCTTATCGCGGCTAGAATAAATCCAGTCACATATCGGTTAACACTTCCTCCTCATTTACATGTTCACCCAGTTTTTCATGTCTCCCTTCTGAAGCCTGCTATCCGGGGATCACTGGATGAGGGTGGTGATGCGCCCTCCGCCCTGGGGGCGATCGAAGTCGACGGCTCTCCCGCGTACACGGTCCGTAGCCTGTTGGACTCACGCAGGCGGCGTGGCGGAATCCAGTACCTGGTGGACTGGGAGGGCTACGGTCCTGAGGAGCAGAGCTGGGTGCCCAGATACAACATCCTCAGCGAAGAGCTCCTCCGGGAGTTCCACAGAACTCACCCTGACCATCCTGCACCCCGCGGGCCAGGTAGGCCGCGACGTGCTGGACCTGGCGGCCCGCGGCGCCCCCGTGCTTGGATGTCCTCTGCTCAGCTCTCTGCCGCCGGTCGAGCCCCTGGGACGGGGGGTACTGTAAGGACGCAGCTGGAGTCAGCCGGTAACCACCAATCCAGATCCCCGGAGTACTAGTCAGGTTTTCCGGTTCTCCCCCTGAATTCCGCTGCACACCTGATTCATATTACAGGCATTATATAAACGCCAGGCGCCCTCGAATCGGCGTCCGTTCACCAATGTGTATGCTCGTTCTGCTCAAGGTAGTTTTCCACGTTATTTGATTCTAACTGTTTGTTCCTGAGACAGGAGGAACGTGCTTCAGATCTCAGCTCGCATGCAGCCTTCGGATCACAGAACTGAGCTCTTTCCAAGTACCTGCCCAGCGTTGCACAGAGGAATAACCCTGGGAGGACTCTTTAACTCTTTCACAAACTATCGTTATCCACTAGCACTGCACACACTAGGGAAGTTGGTTTTCACTGGTATGTAAATAAATCTACACAGTCATCACAACTTTCGTCTCTGTGTGCTGTCTACTGACAGCACCACAAGCATTATATAGCCAAAAACCTAAAAAAAAAAAAAAAAAAAGGTGACACATAATGCATGAATTGCCTGAAAAGCACATGTGTAAATTTTACTTTTCTGTAAGGTTGATCACCCAAAGGGGAATCAGAGACAGGAACATAGGTGTGGCAAAAAAAACAAAAAAAAAGCAAAAGGAAACAGTGAAGATTATAACAAACTGGTAGCTGAGTTTTCCGATGCAGAGACATGCTGATTTTTTCCCCCTGATAAACGTTGATCTGAATCAGCGCCTCGGGATGATCAATACTGGGACTGGTGCATTGATTTGAAGCTGTAAACTAAAATTGCTTTCGCTTTTTGTTGTTTCTTTCCAATTATATTATAGAATTACATTTCTCCAGTTGTTCTTCCAAAATTAGCCAGTGAGAACTCAACGTGTTTATTACAGATTTAACTTCCATCATGTTTTTTTGAACCTCTGCTGAGTGCACAAACTATCATAAATCAGAAAATAAAAAATATTACACACTCACTCCGGTCTGTACATATGTACACGTTACAGTCCAGTCTGAGACCTTTTGTTCCGTTCATGTACACACGAATCATCGCAATGACTTAAACGGAAAAAAAAAAAGAACTACAATTTGGTCACGCTGCTCTTGACAAAATGGGTTTATTCACCATGCTGTCACTGACAGCTCCAACAGGTACAATTTCTGCCTCTGACATCTATGATATGGATGTCTGTCAACTAATGGGGCTTTTATAACGTTCGTATCTCAATGTCGCCTTTTCAGCTGACAGTCTTCTGTCACGCTACTTGACTCATTACTGGAAAGTGGACACTGGGGTTTGAGGGTCTGACATAAAAGAGCCGTAGCCTTTTGTGTAAATGGCCACATTAATCTCGCTTTTAACGAACACTGATGGTCGTCCGGGAGGATTTTTTTATGATTTTTTTAAAACTTTTTTTTATGAATCCATGAGCACACACAAAGACATGCGTTTAGCAGTGTCTGAAAAACCAGGATATTAAAATGAGACGTCTGACAGCACCGCCAAAATGAATGGCCCATTTAATTGCCCCGTGGACAGCCATTATTATGACATTTAGTGAGGTATTTTGGGTGGCAGACAGGAGTCATTTAGAGCGCATTTTAAGCGCATGAAGCATGCCAAGGTCACATCTTCATAGTCGGTGCACTCCTGAACAAAAATGATAATGAGAGATGACCCAAACGCTTCTATGTTCTCAATGCACATGGACCGGTAAATGGAAAAATCACACTGTTGCAGAGAAACGTTATCGTACATGCACAGCACACCGCTTAATACGCCATCCACGTGGATTACCCTAAGCAGCATGATCTCTGAGTTTCCAAGACTGTACACAAATGCAAGCCCAAAATGTGTTCAAATTGCTGTAGGTTTATTCTATTAAATGAATGAATATTTAGCTACTGAAATGCTTTAAAATCAGTTGTGCCACATTAATTCAGAGCAGGGTTGAACTTCACTCCCAGAGCACAATGCGGCCTACAAATATGGCATCCGAGGACTACAATACCCATCCACCACAGATACTGTCTCGTTCACATTCACTATCTTACTGATCACACACACCTGTGCACAATTATTTAAAAAAAAAAAAAAAAAAAAAAAAGTTTACGCTCTATGTCCTAGCTACCGGTCTAATACCAAGCCTTGTGTTCTACCTTATTGTTACCAGGTTTTTCATCTCCTTTCCTTTCCTTTCCTTATTTTTTCTTCACTGAGTCACGAATTCTTGCCTAGTCTAGTACATCATGTTCTTTGTTGATCGCCCGACCATTGCCTGTGTCTTGGTTATGATTTTGGAACAAAGTTCACGCTTTATCAATGACGCTTTCTTACTCTGCACACAAAGCTAACTGAAATATTGGTATAACTTGGCAGGCAGATTAGAGTCCAAACTGAAAACCTGCCGAGTGAGCTAGGGAAAGTGAGGTTAGCAGTGGGTGCCATGAACTGGTGTTCCATGTTGACCATTCCACAAGGCATCATGGGAAACTGAGACACTGCAGAATCTAGAATTTCCCCGCTTATGTGCTTGCAAGGCATTCCAGAAAGGGCTTGATTACAGGTGCTCACCTATTGATTATTGACAATATGCACACTACTACTTGTGTGAGCCAAGACTAAAAACTTGGCAATATAAAACAGTTGATTTTATCAGTACACCATGATGAGAAAAAGACCGATTTATAACATCTATCCTGACCACCTTACACCAAACGATAGAGATGACAGGCCATAGCTCTCGTGTTTTTATTCTCACACTGGGATTTTTTTCTGCAACACTGAAATCTCTTGAAAGCTGCCCACATTATAAATAGGATTTTAACAGTCATAAAAAAAAAAAAAAAAGGTCACACTCCAAACACACCACTAGTAATGATTCTAATCCTTTTTCTCTGGTTCCTCTTTTAGTACCAACCGAATTTGTCTTGTGAACCTTGACTTTCGCATGATTATTTTCCCACAACAACATGCCCAGTTGTGTTGTTTTGTCTTGTGTTATATGCTCGTCTTGATGTTTCGACATCATTGTGGACCTGATGAGGATAAAACAAGCTCAATATTCCGTCTCTGTTGTAGAACCTCTCACAGTCATGTTCTTGCTCTAAGGGACGCTTTCAGATGTCTACACCTGCCAGGCATGTGATTCTGAATGAAAGCACGAACCTAATTCAAAATTCAGCTCTACCACATGATGCCAGAACACCTGACATCTTCCTCACATTCTTGGAATAATGTCAACCTAATTCTCAGCCAAGTCTTCAGACTTCTCAGCTTGTACAAAGACCCCTCACTTATGCAATCTGATTTTTTTATAGACATTTTTTTCAGATCCTATTTCATTTTTCTCTCATTCTTGTCTGGTGAAAAAGTTCTTCATTGATTTATGATGCTTGTTTGGCTGTAAGAGTGGTACAGCACGTGCTCTGGATTATTTAAGGCTACAGAGGCGAGCTCATAGTATCGGTGTGGTTCTAACTGAGCCCATTACACTTTGGTGAAGATAATGGTTTCTCAGTTCACTGATGCCCTGCTTCTCTTTACTTTTGCAACGAGCAGAATGTGAAAATTATGCTTATTAGGCTCAATTAATAACATGTGTTATTGGACTTTTCACTAAATGAGATGAAAAAGGATATTATTGTGTACATTGTTTACTGAAGTTAACTGGCTTATGATTAATTATTATTATTATTATTATTATTATTGGTGTTGGTGTTATTATTATTATTATTATTATTATTGGTGTTATTATTATTATTATTATTATTATTATTATTATTATTATTATTATTATTATTATTAATAATAATAATAATAATAATAATAATAATACACATTCAGAAAAATATACTGACCTTTATGATTCTTTGTCACTGGTGTACTACCTGTAAACATCCATTATTTGCACCTTTGGTATTGAACTCATCCTAGTTTTGCATTTTTCTGCAAAGTATCAAGGATGGAAGATGAACAACCTTCAGAATATGCTTCAGTTGCTCACCCTAGGCTCTCAACAATTAACCCATTAACTGCCAAAAAAGTTTTTCTGAAAATGTTCATGTATTTCTATTAATTTACATCCAAATAGTAACAAAAGCATCTACTTTCAAGAAATATGACTAAGTTTTTCTGAAATTTCAATTTTTAGTCAAAGTCCCAAATGGGGATCATGGCACATGCCATCTATTTTTTATGCCATTCAATATATGATCCCCAAATGGGGACCACGGAAGCTAATGGGTTAACAGAAAATATTTAATAGTTGGTATGAATAAATAAATAAATAAATAAATAAATAAATAAATAAATAAATAAATAAGTAAGTAAATAAGTAAGTAAGTAAATAAATAAATAAATAAATAAATAAATAAATAAATAAATAAATAAAAAGGCAGAAAAATAGCACAAAAATAGTAAATTATAAATATTTTAAAACAGCAGTCCATAACGATTTTCCTAATGTAACATAAAGAAGCATGAGGTTTCTGGAAGAATTTATTGATTTATAGTGCATACTGAATTTTTGTTAAATGGAATAGAAAAATGTCTCTATTTTCAGGGCAGGAGACAATATTAGGAGTGGAAGGGGTTGGGGGTGGTATTAATTTAAAATCTGTGTGAATTTACTGAGTTTAAAAAGGTATTGAGATATAAATTGTCTCACAAGTACACTTATGGATCAGGTCAATAGATGCTCTGGGGCAGGCACTATTATGAGAGCTTTGGGTAAAATAGCTTTCTTATTGAGGTCTTCGAGGTCACTGGTAAAACTGCTACCATAAAAGTGCACCCTACTGATGCAGAATCTAACCCTAAAGTTCAGACTATATGTCCTGATGCACACAAAGACACCAATCTGTCCCAAATGCCAGATCACTGAAATAAAATAACAAATTGTTATGCAAATAGTTGCACTCTGGGGTGACATACAGTCAGAAGAGTAAAGGATACAGGATATGAGTTCGTCCTCTTTTCCATTCTCTGCTGCATGAGGGGATGGGTTAGTGCAGCTTAGGCTCTTTTTACTTCATTGTATTTGTTGTTATTTCTCAGAGTTAGTACATTTATAATTGAAATAGTCTAGAACAGTAAATAAGTATTTGACTCATGAGCTATGGGTAGTGATCGATAGTATAAATTAAGAGCAAAAGTGGTAGAAAAGAATTCTTCCACAGGGTAACTGGCTTATCTTCCTTCATAAAGTGAGGAGTTGAACAAGGTTCAAAGTAGATCAAACATTCCTCTGAATTGAGAGGACCCAGTCGAGGTAGTTTGGGCACCTTATAAGAATACCCACAGGTCACCTCCCCCTAGAGTAGCATCAGGCTCATCTCACTGAACACCAGAACAGACCAAGAACCTGCTGAGAATGTTTGGGAATGTCTGGGAATCCAGTGGGAGGTGTTAGAAATTCTGACGAGAGATAGAGAAGCCTGGGCTGACATCCTTATCCTGATGGCCATGAGCAGAAGTGGAAGGAAAACAATATTCAGTTTGGTGCTGTCCATGGTACTGGAACAGATTTCTGAAAACTGGTAATTGTATGCAATGTGATGTAGGATAAGATAGTGCTGAATGACATATCTCAAAGGTTTGAATCTGAGTTTTATGTCCATGCTGATGTTTTCTAGGTCCTCTAAATTGCCTCTAAATCTAGGTCCGCTAATTTTAGGGATGTACCCAAAAGGTGAGGTGAATCACAAACATGGAAGCTTTACTTCAATGTGGCACCAGTGATATGTCAGATGAAGATCAAATAAACAGTGTTTTACAGAATTTTCCAGTGAGGGCTCATTAAAAAAAAAATACTTTCCAGTTTAAGCCATGCCCACTTCAAGTATAAATCCAAATATAGATACAAATGCAAATATTTTGAGCACTTAACAGGTGCCGATAGCGTCATCACTTTAAAGCCAAAATGTATGATGCCTTAATATGGACTGGTGTAGCTCTGTCCAGGATATACTCCTGCCTACTCCTATGTTTTTCACTGCAGATCCACTGCAACCTTGAACTGGAAAGTGGTTATGGACAATGAATGAAAATGTGTCATCTAAACTCATCTCCTGTTCACTGTGCACCTTAATGGATTATAGAGATTGTAGTATGTGTGTGTGTGTGTGCGCGTGTGTGTGTGTGTGTGTGTGTAGGGGAGGGAAAAGAAAGGTCTTTTGTCTTATCTTCTCTTGTTCTATCTTTCATTCTGAGATATGTTGAAGGAGCAATGCAATAAGCTTCCCTTTTCCCAAAACAGATTTGTCACTTCAGCTGTAACCTATTGGTTGGGACTGTTCCCTTTTCTCCTCTTAATTCTCTTCTGTTCTTTTCCTTTAGTTCTATATTGATTTGAATGAATGGGAATAAATTAAGTGTTATTTGATCTAATTATTTGAACTTCAGTCATTTAATGAAAAGTCTTGACATATTCTCCAGCAAAACTTCTTAAAGTTTGCTAAGTCTTGCCAAGTATTTTACCTGAAATGTGCTATTTTATCAGGATTAATCACATGGACAACATTTCTAAAGACTAAATTCTTCCTCAAAATCCGTTTCTTCTGATAAGAAATACTTAAAATTGCCTACAACCATACTAGAGAGTATTACTTATTACCTCCAGTAAGTGAGTATGTTTTCAGAATCACAAGTTTGTTTGTTTGTCATTCTGTCTTCTTAAAGCAGGAATGCACACCACTTTCCATGAAACTGGGTGGTGGGGTATACCATAAGTCAAGTAAGAACCCATTAAATGTTGGAGTGAATCCCAGTCAAAGGGTGGCTTCATGAAATTACTTCAACTTTTACTACCATTGCAAAATACAACATTCGGACTTCGTGGAAGTCTGCGCTCAACAATGTCATACATTTTATCAAATCGAGTACATGGTGCATAGCCAATGTAGAAACATGCTACATATATTGGAAATATTAAAATATTTTGTATTCACTCACTCACTCACTCACTCACTCATCTTCTGCCACTTAATCCTGTTCAAGGTTGCGGGGGAAAGCTGGAGCCAATCCCAGCTGACTTCTGGCAAGAGGCGGTGTACACCCAGGGCAGGTCACCAATCCTTTGTGACAATGTCTATTGTTAAAAGTGCTATACAGATAAACAGAATAAAAAAATTGAAATATATCCAGACATATAAAGTGTTTGTGGTTGCCACTTTGCATATCATAGAAGAGTTGACTGTTGTCCTTGGAGGAGGCATGCATTCTCCAAGTGCCCTGCTACTAATTTATGCATTATTGTTGTATGTAGTGTGTGGACTTCAACCATTGGTTTAGCTCTAAATCTCAGACTTTTAATTAGCTCTAAATCTAAGATCTCCTGCTGGCCATATAGTGTGTCACCTGAGCTTGAGAGGGTGCCCTCGGGATTTGTTTGACTACACTTATCACCTGAACTACACTCCCCATCAGCCCCACATATGTCCTTAAGTGTTCACACCTGTTTTGAGTTTGGCTTGTTTCAATCAGGCTACTTACGTTCCCTTGTTTCTGTTGTTTCTTTGCGAAGCATTAGCTAAATTCACAGTTAATGCCAAGCCACTGTTTTTTTTTGGTTTTTTTTACTTTGGCTTTAGCCATAGCCTTAAGCAATTCTGTTTCCCCACATGTTTTTTTTGGTCTTTTCCTGTTTTTGGACCTTGTCTTTGCTTCAAATTTTGGCTTTTGTTTCCTGTTTCCCTGCACTTGCATCCACTACATGCCTGCTTACCTGGCATGATGCAGTATAATGAGGTACATTGTGTTATTTTACACCAACTCTTGGCACTAGTGATGGCTGGTCATGATATTAGATGAGCTAAAATCTATCTATCAATAATTAAACAATTAAACTATTAGGCTTAAGCAATGTATTACATCACAGGGTGTATGTATCAGTGGTATGATAAAATGATTCCACTAAACACACTTAAAGACATATAGGCATTTACATTTTATGTTTTTATGAAGTGTTTAATGTCCCTAATGATCTCATGCTCTGTGATACTAAACAGAAATATAGTGTAAATAGAAAAGTTGTCCCCTGCAAAAAAAAAAAAAAAAAAATTATAATTTGCTCTCTGATTGGACAATTTTGACAGAACAGCCTACCTTTACATGAACAGGCCAACTGACTGACGATTTAATTAGCAAACTATGTTTATAAACTATGAGTTATCTACAAAACGAACCAATCTGTCTAATAAGCCTTAAATACATCCATTTGATAATGATATCAGAAATTACATATATTCAAGGGAGAATAAAAAAAACTAAAGGCAAAATACATTTAACTGCTTTAATAGAAGTAGCTGTGAGAAACTGAACATATCACCTTTCCACATAGTCTCCATGCAAGATGATGCATTTGTCGTATCGTTCAACCAGCTTCTGTATTGCCGCAGAGAAATTTTTTGGCTGCTCCCAAAGACCACCGCTTTCTTTACTTCATCATCAGAGGTGAATCTGTGTCCGTGCAAGGCCTCCTTCAGAGGACCGAAGATGTGATAATGGCTCGGCACCAGATGTACGGAGGACGTGGAAAACGTTGGAACCCGAGCTGTTGCACTGTCTCTACTGTCTCTGCTGCTGTATGAGGATGTGCATTGGCATAATGCACCAAGACTGTTTTGGACAGCATTCCTCTTCTTTTGCCGCAAATTGCAGGTTTCATTTCACAACTTTCGCAGTTCATTTCCCAGCAATGCACAGTAATTTGCATTGTTCACTGTTTGCCCATACTCTTGGAAAAGCACCAGAATAGGAACCTTCATGTCCAAAAATACCATTAACATGATTTTCTTGGGGGAGTGCTGAGTTTAGAATTTTGTCTTTGCTGGAGAAGACGGATGTCTGCACTCCATGCTTTGTCTTTTGTTCCCCAAGGTACCGCATAATTTAAAAACTGCATTTACTTTTTGATTCCTATATGACATATATCCAAATTACACATTCATGGAGCCCATCATTTTTCCACTTCTCATAGATCAGAGTATAGTGTGAGATTTAAAAATAAATAAATAAGTAAATAAATAAATAAATCTGTTTATTTATACATCTGCTTTTGCCCTTGTCTCTAAGAAGATGTGAAGAAATGTAGTTGTGTTACCTTATGATCTTTTGACAAAAATCCAGAGCCTAACCCACTGTCACCTGTTTGCAATG
>JAQLOM010000003.1:5731844-5742246 GCA_030068315.1 Chrysichthys thysi
CACACACACACACACACACACACACACACACACACACACACACACACACACACACACACACACACACACATACATCTGTGAGCAAATGCATGCTCATACATACACACACGCACACACACTCAAACTGCGCCTTCACACACTTCCCTATAATCAGCATGTGTTAATTGTGGTACCTATAACAGGTGCAAGATCCTGTTTGGCCACATGAGCTTGCTTTTGGGATGCATTTATTCCATCTGCCTTTTTAATGCACTGTTTAAGCCATGTCAGCGTTTAACGCCATTGTACGCCAGGTGTGCTGGACTGTAGCATGGAAAATGTGTTCGAGAGTGATGGGAAATGCTTTTAAACGATGCCTTTTTATGCACCTCATCACATTTGCAATGCCTGCCTACCTCTTGACTAAAATGGACCGCTTTCGAGCGGAAGCTTGATCCGTGTTTTCTCAGTAAGAGGGTCCACTGCACTCGCTTCCCCAAAAGAGATTATGCTCTGAGTGTCATTAAGTTGAGACTGAGGCTACATGGCTGTTGCAGATAATTGTGCATGACAAAGCCTGAGCGCAGAGCAAAGTTCACACAGCTTGAAGCTCTATGAGTTTTGTCAAGCAGTTATTAATGGCTGTCTTGAATGTGCTGGAAGATGCAAAGTGTACAGTTAGATAATGAATTCATGGACATTTTGGATTTTGCATGAAGATGCAAATAATACACGATGTCCATTCGGGAGGATTAGCATTGAAAATCGAAAACGTGGTCAGTGCGAAACATAATAAATGGCAAAGATGGACGAGCACAGCATGCGTCGAAAAGTTGTGCATTTATTGAAGAGAAGCAAACATGGGTTTTCTTTAAAGGCATCTTGAAATAGGTAATACGTGATAATTTAGCTAGCACTCTGAAACACAACACGCAACGACGACTTTATGAGGTAGGTGCTGATATCACATTTTTATATCACAATAACATGTCATCACAACTCTGTAGTACATGCTTATACGAATGCATGTGTATTGGACAGCATTTGAAGCGTAAATCAAGGTCACCAGGAGGTTCACTTTAATTACATTCGTCATGAGGTAACACTATGTTTGAATGGACTCTTGGTACATGCCATGTCCTTACACAATGTTATGTATTTCATAAACATGCATCTTCATACAAAAAAACTCATTTTATGACTTTTTTATGCACATAAATGTTATGACGAGATCACAAAACAATGAAAAACAACCCACTTAGTTTGAAACCTGAAAAATAAGACATAAATATTATATTAATACTCTTGACGTCGTTAACCTCAAGCTAGTTCTCCATCATCCAGTTGTCTGAATCTATCAGGACCTAGTCATGTTATGTTTGAAGATAATTTCTCAAATCCCAGCCTCCCCTGTTGTCTAAATTACATCTGGCCTGTACCATGTGTGGTAGTTTAATCGTCAATGGGAGTCGGCTCCGACTCAGGTCAGGCCTGGAGAACGTTCCTGATGATTTATAGTCAGATTTATATTCAATATAGTCCTCTGGACAGTCAGTTTGCTTTCAAAATGAATCCCCTTCACCCATAAATCCCAATCCAGAGTCTCAACGCTGTCCTTTGTTTTTCAGTGGAAGTTTCATAAAGTACGTATTTGCTGAGACATTTACTTGAACACTCTGTATAAGCAGTATGCTGATAGAGAATTTGTCATTGCAGTCAATTTTAGCGCAGTTAGCTCGGAGTAAAAAGAAGTCTATCAGAAATATCGGCGTCTGTATTAAGAATTCATCAACATACTCCGATCGCCGTGCTCGAACGCTTTTTGAGCAATTGATTCTACTTCACTGCTTCCCCATTCCAAATGCTTAATAACTTTCTAACAATGCTTTTAATTTCATCAGTGGAAATAACCAGAGTGGTGCTTTTACACCCCCCCTACCCCCCGCCCCCCAAAAAAAGAATTTAAATGCATTTTCATTTTACTGAGGTAATTATCCACTAGAGAACTTTACCTTCAATCTACATTCTGCTCTGTGCTAACAAAGCAGCTATTTAAGTGTCCAGGATGCCTTTTATTACTAGCTGAATCATGGACTAATCTATAGGAAAGAAAAGAAAAGAAAGAAAATAAAAAAAAAATAATAATAATCTATCTATCTATCTATCTATCTATCTATCTATCTATCTATCTATCTATCTATCTATCTATCTATCTCAGTCTCTCGAGTGTATTTATTTATTTATTTATTTTGTATGTACTAGTACTTTTGCTTAATCTGCAGTTTTGCACCTAAGAATGAATTCCTTTAATAAACTGTCGCTGATATTCTTCAAGATAATCATTTTCCATCTCTTTTAAGGGTACAAAAGTAGAAATCTGTTGCTTGGTGCGGTCATACTCTTGAATCTTTTATAACTGACATATAAAGATGTTTGTAACGATTTAGCTGTTCAAAGACAATAAGAAGAGACAATCTGCCGAATGTTGGTTAGAGTACATGTATCTGTTTTTGTTTTAGTTTTTTTTAGGAGTTTCTGTATATTGTGATTAAAACGTCGTATCGTTGCCCACTGTATTTGTCAAGTTGAATAATGAGGCTCATGCAGAACACCTGCATTTCATTTTTAACTGAAGCAGGTGAACTACAATTAATCTGAATGAAAAAAAGAGAGAGAAAGCCCTCCCTCTTTTAATGAAGCCTGTGGTCCTGTATGCTATAATCCATAACGAATAAGGACCATTGATATAAGTAAGATGCTCCACTTCCACATTATTTGACTGAACGTAATGAATCGCTGCTCTTTGGTTAATATATTATGCTTTTGAAGATGAATGTGATGGCATTTAAATGGGCCGACTATATGCAAAGTGATGGTCATTATCATGTGGCACAGGCTTCGCTGGGCTTCAGAAACACACGTCAGACGTTTGGCGAGCATCATTAAAATGTAATTAGTGTTTTTACAGAGCACATTATTTTGCGTAAAGGCTCTTTATCAGTAGGAGGAAAGCCGTTCAAGACATTTCAGCTGTGTAGAGGCAGTCACAAGGGACTGTGTGAAGAATGCTAGATAGACTATGCTATGTGTCTGGATTTCTTGAGCAGAATATGGGGCTTTTGCAATTTCTCATGCTGTGCTATAAAGATATCGTATCCTCTCCTGTCTAAATGAGGCCTTCATATGCATTTTGTGTCTCGTTTAAGGCCCTCTCATAATCAGCCCAGAGTGGGCACTCAGCGTAGTCCTGGGATCTCGCAGCCTTTAAAGGCCCACGAATAAAAAGCAGCAAATGCATTCCCATCAGAGAGGCGAGCAGGCATGTGCACACTGAAACGCTCCCTGAAGAGAGCAAAGAATAAACAGCCTACCCCCCACCTCACCCCACCCCACGTACCACCCCCCCACCCCAAGCAAACCAAGCAAATTGTGTGAAATGCAGAATGCAGAGTGGTTGAATAGCACTACATAAAACATCACTTTGGCAGGATGGATGATAGCGAGACGGTGGGAGAAATATAAATGCGCCGCAGATACGGATGAAGTCTCAGCAAGCAGGAAACGTCAGCCTCCTGATACAACTCGCTAGAACGCTGGAGTAATAACAACATGAAGGCTTGCCGTAGAGAAATCAATGCAAACGCTGGGGAAATGATTATCTGCTGCACTGATAAATGAACCTCGATAGAAACGTTCACTCTTTCCCCCTCGTTTTTTCCCCCCCTCCTCTAACAACAGCACTCGGCTAGGACGTCTGGAGAGCGGTTAAGCCGGGGTCGGCTCCCTGAAGGCACGGTCGAAAATGACTCTCCTCAACTACGCGTATTCTTAAGCAATAACAACGTGATCCGTATTATCCACCCAAGAATACCCGTCACCGAAGAGAGCCTCAGAAAGAAGAGGGAGGAGGGAAGTGCCTGACACTCATACATCCACCGTGGCACACAGGCCAACACCAGAGACCTTCTCTCTAGGGGGATTGATTGAAGGTAGGGCTTTTTTTCACAAGGTAAGCCAGCCAAAGGTTGCATCTGTAGACAGAAATGAACACACTTTGGGATTTTTCTTTTCTTTTTTTTTTTAAGCGAGCGAGCTAGGAGTGATTTATGCTCTTCTCGCAAGGTAAAGCCAGACGAAAGGCTTACCTGAATGGTGAACTGGAGACTCATCGTAGTAATTGTGGGTTTATCCAGATGGTCACAGACGCTCCACATGGGGATACGCACGCCAGGATCCAAGGACGCTAAAAACGGCAGAGTAGATTGTGAGTTAGTTCTGTTCTCTACACGTATTCAGCATGATGGATGGATGAATGGATAAATGAATGGATGGGTGGATAAAATTAATGAAGGATGGCAAGTGGAGGGAGAGATGGAGAAATGCTTGGATTTAACATGAATCCGCTCAATGACTTTGAAATTCTTGATTCCTGCCATTCACCCTCGAGCCCTTAACTCCTGCCAGCCACATTAACAGTCAACTGCCGTCAGCCCTCCGAGTCAAACATGCTCATCACACACACACACACACACACACACACACAGACAGACAGTGAGAGAGAGTGAATGAAAGAGCGAGCGAGCGAGAGAGAGAGAGAGAGAGAGAGAGAGAGAGAGAGAGAGAGGAGTCATACAGAAAATCCATTAGCAGCAGGAGGCAAATTACAGATCGTTTGGGGAAAAAGCGGAATGGAATGACGGCTGTCAGAAAAAAAGGGAACAATGACTGTTATTACGACTCATTTTCTAAGGGGTGCACCAGCTCCCAAAAAAGGAAGTGGAAAAAGATGGACAGCATCCCTAGATTTTTTTTTTTTGTCCCCCTCAGTCTAGTGGAATCTGCTCGTGTCCACCTCTCTCGATCCACAACAATATATTTGGAGTTGATCTTAAAAGGATAGGTTTCCCTTATGTCCATATCTACACTATGTAGATCCATACAAGCAGCTTTAAGGATGTTCCTCACCCAGTAGTCACACCTAGCATCGTCATGCAGGAGCGCTAATCATTTTGGTAAAGTTGTCACAGGAAGCAGGCTGTACAAACATCTTGAACATTACTAGATTCTTTCACTATTATGATTTTTGGATTAAAAAAAACGTATATGTACTAATCGGATTGGGACTGTAGAAGACACAGGGTGCTGATCCATAACAACCTTTTCACATGATTCAAATGGGGCTTGCTGTCTAATCTGAAATCTAAATTCAGCTGCCCTGACGCTTCTTCACACTACGAGCCTCATCAGGCCAGGAACAGATGCTGAGGAGACTCAGGATCAACTCAAGTGCCCAAGTTGTCCTGTAGCAGGTTTTTTTTTTTTTTACCTAGTATCAACATAAAAAAAATATATATATATATGTATATATATATCAAACTTGCCATCCTCAATCCCATTCCTGCCCTCATTTCTCCTTCCATTTTTGTACCACACACACACAAAAAATAAAATTACATAAATAAAAAATCATCAACAACAACAACAACAACAACCTGTAGGAAAATAACAAACACACGGACATACATGGCAGACGAAAGTGAAAATCCTAAAAGATCTCGTCCTGGTTCCTCCAGGCTGTTAAGAATCACTGTTCGATCAAAGGGGCTAGAATCCCATGAATATGTTAACACTGTAAACACAGCTGACAAATCCGGAAAAAAAAAAAAAAGAATCCACCGCCCTGATTACACAAATCTGCGGCAGTCGGCTCACACAATACCCACCGGCACGAGACCCCCCCTACCACCACCCCACCATAGTGGGACTCTTCACAAAGGAACAAAAGGCAAAGTGGAGAAAAGAGAACCGGCTCAGATCCCCAGTCCACGGAAGCATCTTACCCTGTCAGTCTCTCCCCGTTACTCTGTTTCTCTTTTCTCTCTGCTGCTCTCAGAGCGAGCACAAAGCCGCGAGCTTCTCTTCTTCCTCTTGAGCAGCAGAGTGAGCTAGAGACTGAGGGATGCGCTGCCTCTTCTGTCGTCTCTGCCGCCTCGGCTGCTGCTGCCGCTTCTGCTGCTGCTGCTGATGCTGCTGCCGGAAAGGAGCTCGAAACCTCGTGGCTTCCTCTTGCCTTCCTCTTGGCTTGTGCCCAAAAACCACAGGAACCCCCCACCCTCCCCACTTTTCACTCCAACACCCTTCGAAACACAGGTGCTGGAACATAAGCGGACCTTCCGTGCAGGAGAAGAGAAGGGGTGGAGGAGGAGGAGGAGGAGGAGGAGGAGGAGAAAAGGAGGGAGAGCTACCAGTTGTTGCGCATGAAGAGGAAACTCTCAGGAGGAAGACAGCAATGAGGGAGGTTAGAAGAGAAATGAGAAAACAGAGACTGAAAAGGGAGTAGACATCTATGGGTAGATGTGTGTGTGTGTGAGAGAGAGAGAGAGAGAGAGAGAGAGAGAGAGAGAGAGAGAGAGAGAGAGAGAACACCTAATGCACCTAACTACATAGCTGTGAAAAGGGAACTGGCTCTAAAGACTGATGGAGAGAGAGATAAAGAATGTGAGCGTGTGGAGTAAGAGATAGAGAGAGATAGAGAGAGAGAGAGAGAGAGAGAGAGAGAGAGAGATACTTCCAGAAGGGTGGCTCCATTTGTGGTGGATCTGACGTGGGCTTCACAGTCTCGTCCCTCGTGAGATCCTATTGGAGGGACTCTCCGTCTCCAGGGACTCTCTGAAATCCTGGGCCACTTTGCACAATGCCATTAATTCACGGCCGAAAGAACTGATTCATAAATAAATTATAAAAAAAAAAGTCTCATCAAATCCTCTCTTCTCCAAGAGGACCATCTAATATCTGACCCAAGCTGTATTGAAATCTACGGTGTGTTTGTTGGGTTTCAGGGCAGCACCTCCATGACATTAGGACTACTCCTTCTGACTGTAAATTGCTCGTACAGTTTTATCCACGTTAAGACCTTGTTTTATTCAGTTCTCCATATTCAAGCTCCAGGCTGTGTTTCAATCCCACTTACGAGCTCTTATACACAACGTTCAAATTCCCAAACAATTGGCTTTATGGAGACATAAATCCAGCAGGGCCTCTGTCTCAACTGATGGACGACGTGATGACGGAGAAACGATGATGAATTGATAAAGCAATTGATAAACAAGGGTGAAGTGTTTGAGAAATGCGAGTCCATTTTCACAAGCCTCATGTCTTGGCTCTGTTACAAATCAGATTGTGCGTTTATTGGGTCTCTCTTATTGCAGCCCGTGTTTGTTTCCGAAATAAGTAATATCTCAGGCGTGACAGCTTTACCGGCCGGAACTGAAATGAAGCTCTGTAATATTTGACAAAAACCTTGCCGCCTGATAATTCGATGGATTTTTTTTCCCCTCTTTTTTTTTTTACACTGAAAGACAAGTCAAGATGTGACTTTGACACCAGAGAAAATGATTTTACTCTTCGCTCCCGATGCTTTATTCACAACTATTAGGTTTTATGAATTTTGCATTAAGGAGACACATCACTGAGTAGGGAAAACAATTTAAACATTATAATCTCCAGGATAAATAGAAAATATTAAAGCATATAAAACATTTCGGATGGCTTGTAAGGCTGCAGGGTTTAAGGCTGGAGTTTCATATATTTTTTTTGTGACGACATACCGCCCCCTGTTGGTCAGCCACAGAGGTTATAAGATGGCTCAAATTGTATTGGATCTGGACAAATTATAAAATGAACTTTATTGACATTTAAAAAATATATATTCGTTTTTTTTTATTATTATTGAATTACAAGCTCAGAAGCTCATCATGCTGCCAAATTCATCTAACAAATACATTCAGTTGCCCAAACTAGTAGAGATCTACAGTAGTATACATGTTGTGCTTGTTCTTCTTTCTTGTTATAAATCAAACTTTATTGAAAGATTTCAATCAATTATTTACATCATAGGTACATTTACAAGTAGATTGAGCGATATATACATGTATATGTCTGTATGCACTTCCATGCATTTACACTTATTTACAATGAGAAGAAGAAGAAAAAGAAGAAGAAGAAGATCCTACAAAGCAGCAAGATCTTTGATATTTAAAAGGGTCCACGGATGTTTATTACTTGTCCTCATCTTTAGTGTCCTTTGTTTTATTAATTCAATCAAAATGTGCTTAAAAACTGGTTCAGCAGGGATTATGGCACTGTTGAATAATCAGGTTGCTCCATATCTCATTATTAATAGTACATATGATAAACCAGTAAAACTCTTCTTTTTTCTTTAGTCTTCTTTCCCTTCTGTCCCAGCATTGACAAGCTCCTCGGTTTTTCTGCTTACCCCATGAAACACCTACTGGCATGTTTTTTGTTTTTGTTTTTGCTTTCATGAACAGTGGTAGCTCAGTAGTTAAGCCGCTGGACTACTGATCGGCAGGTCGTGAGTTGAAATCCAGCACCGCCAAGCTGCCTCTGCTGGGCCCTTGAGCAAGGCCCTTAACCCTCGACTGCTCAGTTATACAAATAAGATAGATATAAGTTGCCCTGGATAAGAGCATCTGCCAAATGATACTAATGTAATGTAATCACCAATTTCTAATCATTTAACTTATGAACAACCAGAGTCACATTCCTGGATTCTATAAGTCCATGTGGGTGGAGGGGAAATCAACAAATCTGTTTTTTATTATTTTAATTCTTCAGTCTATTCATGACACTCCCTCATTCACTGTGAATTTATACTGTACATCATGTCTGTTTCACTAAAGCTAGAGAAACACAGTTGAACCCAAAGCCTATGTTACAATGTATGGGGGCACATTTAAACACGAGTGGCCACATCTAAAAAAAAAGGCATCTTAGCTTGTTACACCTGTAGCTGAATGTTTGATTTTGATGAACTGGAAATCAGTAACGGCTCTTATGTGCACAAGTTGGATTGAGGGCATTGCATATTTTCTTTCAAGATAATAAGAAAGAAATATGAAACTTTAAGGAGCACATCTGACGACCTCGATATAATTCAAGGATAAAATTTAGCCATGATAACATTCCATTTCCACATGTTCTGTGCCGGGATTGTCCAATTTGGGAAACGTTGATATAGTTCTTTTTTTTAGGATAATGCAAAGGTAACGTTGCATTATTTCCTTAGTTGAGCTTGCTATTGCCGACATGTTTTGCTCTCTATTCCTCCTTTCCTCTCACTTCTTCCATTCAGGCGCATATGATGTGTCAATGATGTAGGTGTATATTTTTGTTAGTAAAAAGCTTTAAAATTGTAATAAGATCAATTTTAAATAACTCACAAATAACTCCCAAAGTAAAAAGAAATTGACAGAAAAAATGGTTTAGGTAGAAAAGTAACAACTTTACACTATGCATTTTCCTAAGTCATGTATATACCTCCTAATTCATTTGAAATACATGCAGCATTAAATATTCAGGCGCCAAGACCCAGCCAGATCCTTCTGGTGATTTTTGCATATAGCTGAAAGGGAGTTGTTTGCATTGATTGAAAGGACTGTACCAAGACTGATTTCCTATTTTAGAAAACATTATCCTCTTAATCCTAACCTGAGCACTGAGTGAATTTAACCCTGGTCTTTACTGTGTATTACACAGTACAGTATACCTGTTATATTCATTGTCCAAAAAAAACCGCGTGCTTGTGTTTTAATTTAAGCTTATTCAACCTAAAATCAGTCCAAAATGATTTTAAATAGAGGCTAGCAAAAGAAAATGTATTTTTAAATTTTTTTTTTGTTATTTTTTATTTATTTATTTTTATTTATTTTTATTTTTATTTTTTGAGAAAAAGCCCATTCAGTATGCAGTGATTAAATGCTAAATGGGGCAAATTGTTATATTTAAAGCTCTCTGCTGCCTGCAAGATAAAGCACAGTTGGGATGCAAACAGTGACAACAAGGTGTCACCCCTCCATCTGACACCCTGACATCTGTAAATTGTTTTTGACTGCTGGTGGAGATCATATCCAGGCTGGAAAACAAGTTTAAAAAAAAAAAATGCATGTCTCACTGCATAGAAATAGTGTCTGTAATTGTCTTTTGTAGACTCTTTGCAAAGGGCCCAGAAGCACTCCTAAACATTACAAACTGCATCTTTAACTAGCTCCATACTACAGGTGTAACACTGTATCTATATGTGTATATGTGGCCTATTATTATTACTTTTTAAGCATTTTTGGTCTTTTTCAGAGACAAAAAAGCACTGGCTATGAATTTTGGCTCTGAAAACTCTCAACCTCAGCTACATCAATCAAGCTCATAGTTGTTTTCCACTTCAGATGTGTGCAGGGCTTTTTTTTTTTTAAACCCACTCATGCATTATTCGTCTTTATTCGTCTTCTTCCGCTTAATCCTGTTCAGGGTCACGGGGGAAGCTGGCGCTGATCCCAGCTGACATTGGGTGAGAGGCAGGATACGCCCTGGGCAGGTCACCAGTCTACCGCAGGGCAACACACAGAGA
>JAQLOM010000003.1:5772100-5783091 GCA_030068315.1 Chrysichthys thysi
ATAAAGTTAATGTTTTGGAATGGCCAAGTCAAAGTCCTGACCTTAATCCAACTGAGATCTTGTGGAAGGACCTGAAGTTCATACAAGGAAACCACAAACATCAGAATTCATGTAAGAATAACACACATGGGATGGAGTTTGGTGAAAACATGGAGCATCTCCGTTAATTCATTCTTTGGACAAAGTTGATTTTTCTTCTCTGATATTGGCTTGAGTGAGGAGCAGTATAGAATACAGTACAAAAGACTGGTAGTTTATTTGTTGAGGACAATATTAAATACATGTTAAATACAGATGTGATATTATAAATTAATTGTGTGAATTTATACACTTTAATCCCAAATAGGATAATGAAATCATGTGTATCTCACTGTCACTTCCAAGTGCGAGAAAATTTCAAGAGATGGATATGGAAATAATTATTCTATCACTTATCATTCCTGCCTTCACTTGTTTCATGTTTCATGCTGCACATACAAAATATTAGGCTATTTCTGGTTCTTTTTTCATTCAAACTTATGATCGCCTGATTATAAAGCAAACAATTTCCAATTGTGCCAGTGTGAGAAAAAATAGGACATGCTGTATCGTATTTTATATACTGGACGCCAATGCCTGTTGGTGCATCCCATATAGTTATATTGAGAAATATATAGTGATCTCATAAATAATGTAAGTCTGATTTGTCAATCCACATTTCCTATCCCTGGTTTCTTTCTTTTATTTATTTATTTATTTATTTATTTTGTTTTTTACAGCTTTTTTATTTCAGGCTTAAAGGAAAGTGCTTGTCTTCAAAGGCAGTAGTCTAGACACAACTGAGAGAGAAAAAAAATCCATCCAGAAATCCAAGTTAAGCGTCTGCATATGCAGACTCTGAATGCTGAGAAATATCCCTGTGTAAATATTGATGTAACTTTTGAACTTAGGCTGCCAACTCTGAATACTGTCCTTAGAGAGCTAGGCCCCTGTGAGGCAGTGAGAGCCTGTCGCCGTGGTAACTACAGGCTGGTCAGTTTGTGTATGTGAGCGAGGCGTTGGAGCGAGAGCGACTCAGCTGAAGCGTCTGATAGAGGGAGATGAGGATTAGGAGGATGTGTTCAGAGGAAATGAAGTAAGGGATCGCAGATGATGAGAAGCAGAAGAAGGCAGAGGAAAGCAGTCATGGATGTAACAGAGCAGAAAACACACACAGTATTTGGAAAAAGATTGTAGGGATGACGTCTGGTTGCTAAAAATGTGCTTATTTAATGAGAATTTTCTCTGTAATATAATACAATTGGTCCCAAGTGTGTTCTATAAGCATGTATAGTATGTGCTACATTATTAGTCGTTACTCACTATTAAAACTAACTGATGCTTGTAACAATAAAAAGCCTAGGTTTAGCTGAACCTAGCATATAGGTGTAATGATATTTGGGCTATTCCAAAAATTCACATGTTTAAAGTAAATCTAGGTTAAACAGAAGATATTAGAGCATTCACAGTAAAATATACTGTATAATTGAAATGAAGACAGGCAGATAACACATAATGTAATTAGACACAAATAATGCGATTTTAAATTACACCTGAAATACGTTTAACACTTTTTGAAAGATTCTCATCCAGATGGAAGTACAGTATGTATACACTAGCCATAATTGGAATGAATGAATGAATGAATGAATGAATGAATGAATAAATAAATGGAGGAGTGGAAAATATCTTAAAAATGATGCACAGCAGAAGTGGTCCGGGAAATAAACATATATAAGTTTCATATTTATTTCTCAGGTCTTACGTTACTTAAGTTTGTCCTGACAAAATGAAGGCGCGTGAATGTCGTAAGGGTGTCCAAATATGATGTTCCCACCTCAACGGCATCTGTCGCAATGTCTCTAAGTTTTTTTTTTTTCTTTTATTATTATTAAATTTAAATTATATAGCAAACATCTTTAAATAGTTCAGCAAATAAATCTATTGCACTTTTAGCTAAACTGTCAGCAAATATCCAATTAGACTACTCTAATTCAGTTTATATAGTTGGTAAAATGGAATAAAGGTCTTTCTCAATCAAAATCTTCTTATACTTGCTTCGGTTGAAATTAGCCAGGTTTCCAATGCAGATTGGCATAAAATAGAAGTGATTTTGTAAAAAAAAAAAAAAAAAAAAAAAAAAAAAATAAGCAAAACACAATATTGAATGGCCGGTGTTTCTGTTGAATGAGGTTATGTGATTAAAGCTGGGTTTTGTCCTCTCACGGTGGTTTCTCCTCTCGTTATGGCTCTCATTTTTCAAAAAGATAGCGTTTCCATTTGCTCTTTGTCATGTCGTGACTTAAATGCAAAAGAAAATGTTTAAGTTCTAAGAAAGTCCTAAGTTTTACAAAAAAAAAAAAAAAACGGCTCAGATGAGGTGATTATTTTAAGGGATTTTTTATTTTTTTTTTAATTCACATGATCCCATTCCTATTTTTTTTTACTTCTCGCTTTCTAATTGCACATTAAGCAGGCCAATAAAAACATGCCTATTGACAAAGTAGCGATCATGGTTCCTACTGGCTATTTGTGTTGCCAATTCAAACAACCTCCTTGTTGTTTTGTACAGAATGATACCAAATTTGCAGTAAGAAAAAGTCGTTCACAATGGCCTCCTATAACATCATGTCAAAGTCTGATTGACGCCATTTGTGGCTTTGGTTAAAAAAAATATATGATAATTTAATTTCAGTATGTAATGTTAATTTTTCATCAAGCTGTTCTTTAATGATGTTTTAGGATTACTTATCATCGCCTTTGAATTGTAACCTACACTATCAATCAACAGATTTCTGTAAGAGATTGAGAAATTAACATTTTTAATATAAAAGTACATTTTATGGATAGTAAAATTTTAATCTCTTAAAAAAATTTAATAAGTAGTTCTTATCTCAATAAAAAAAATCTCATTCATAACGCATTACGTTCCTTCTTTTGCACTTTAAAGCGGTCGCCCTTTTACTCCTTACTTTTGCAGACTGAGACAATCATGTGTGAAAATTTTATATGTGATACTGAACATTGCCTTTTGCTGAATACTGCTCCTAACTCTGTGATGGCATAAACAACAAAACTGTCAAAACAAGATATTCCTGTTCATTATCTGTAGCAGCTTTAAGAAGGTGTTAATACTTATAACACTGTAACATTTATTAGTGAAAATGAATGCTTGAACTTTAGAGACCAGCCTGGTTTTAGTATAAAGTGTGCGTGCGTGTGTGGGTGGGGGGGGTTCTTTTCTAGTAATTATTTTCCAGCTAGGCACTTATTAAAAGTAATGAATCAGTTTATTCAAAGTAAATGTAACTTTTTTAATTTAACATTTTTCTTTTTTTTTTTTTTATCTCTGATAGTTTTGCTTTTTTCTCCCTATGGACTAGCTGATCGATACATAGCAGCTTTAAAAGAGCAAGGCATTTAGAAAACAGCAACAGAGTCAATGGAGAAACTTTTTTTTCTGTATATTAACTTTACATTTCTTTCAAAGATCCATATAGGCACATGCACATAAAGGCACACAGGCACATAAGGGATTACGGAGTCATGGCAGTGGATGTTCAGTATTTCACTTCTTTAGGGGATGTACAGTATTCAGAGTTGGGTGAAGTGCACACAATGAGGATTTAATGCTGAAATTGGACACATAGGTATTAAAAGCATAAATGTGAGTACGAATGTCTGTCTTTCTCTCCGTGTTAGCCTCGTGATGGAATGATGACCTCTCTGGGGTGAACCAGATGCCAACTCCAGCTTCTCCACAATCTTGATGGATAAGCAGTATAGATGATGGATGGATGGAAGGTATTTAAACTTCAAGACTACTTTTTTTCTGAATTAAAATCCTGAGTGATATTCTGCCATCCTGATTTGTTTCCTTCTGCTATTTTGTGCCAAAAAGCAGCTTAGCTGGTAGCTGAATAAGCGAGAGACATCTGGCTAGCTAGACATACAATTTAATCAAGAAATTTCAGAAATGAATGCAAGTAATCTAACAGAACATATAAAGCAAACAAAACTCAATAATCGACATGCAATTCTATTGTATAGGTATAAATTATACCATCACTGCAGGCTCTCAATCTGATATGGTTAAGTTTGAGATATCAGCTATGTTGTTCCTGATTTACTGATTAGCAATTAGTTACAAGGTTCTGCTCTTTCAAGAGATCTACAAGTCATCATAAGCATAAGCCATGTGTCCAGCTGTGACAAACGAAAAGCACATCCATATAAACATTGAGATTTTTGTTTTTTCTGTGTTAAATGCACCAGTCGACATTCTGTTCAGTCCCAGTGAAGCCATGCATCGGGCGGAGCTCAGTATAATGCGTTAAAAGCCCGTTGTCCAGTCACTGTTCATCTTTCTTTCCCCCACTGAAACACAGAGTACTCAAACACCCACAGACACTAATAGATGCATGGGCTTCAGTGGGTGTCTGTTAGCTCTGTGTAGGGGACTTCAAAGGAGATTTTCCCTCACGCTGCACTGTTCATCAGAAAAGAGTTTGAGTTTAAAGAATGAAGAGCATGATATTGCAGTGAAGTGCTTGATCATTTGAATTGCTAAAATATTGAATTACCCTAAGACTGATGAATAATATAAACACTTTGGTGAATGTTTCATTGCTGCATTTTAATGAAATGTTAAGGGCTTCCCCTGTAGTCTTAGAACAGTTGCCACTGATAAATTGCTAGGTTAAAGTTAAGCTTAGGGATGTGGTTCTTGCCATCTTGAAGTTTGTACCTCTTAATTGGTAGGAAGTTGAATAGGGTTGCCGTACAACCTCTTTTTCCTGGACCTCTTTTTCTCCTTTTGAGACGTAAAAATGCGCCCAAGGCTGGATTTTTAAATCGCTGGAATGTCCAGGATTTGACTTTTGCCTTCTATATTCAGCTTTTATTTTGCGGGTGTCCGTCTGCTCTATGCGGCCATCCTGCCGCAGGTTTCTTTTTTTTTCAAGGACCAAAATATGGTCACCCTAAGGCTGAATAAAAATCCAAACGCATCAGCCTTGGTTGCACAACTTTGTCATGAGCTCAGTTTGTACAAATGAAGTCTTAAGTAACAGTTATATCGGTGAAACATGTCTTTCATCTTGATCTTAGCTGGTTGTAACATTTTCATCATATGTCATACTTAACAAGTTTTCATTTCTTAACAAGTAATGAGTTAGATCCAATGTTGGAATTTGCATGCAGCCTAACAATCCTTAGAAAGCTTCTTTAGTACTATGCAAATAGAGTAAACCATCTTAGGGCAGAATGTCTCTCTGATCAACCGATGAGGATAGTTTTTTTTTTTTTTTTTTTTTTTTAAATAATTGCATATTAAGAATGATCACCATGCAAGCTCGACCAACACAGTGGCTAAATAAATGGGTCCGTGAAGTATAATTGCAAGATTACAGATTTTCAAGATGCCCCTACTTCTTTACGCCTCCTGTGCAGTAACAGTTGGAAGATATTTGCTGAGTCTGGCATTATTTGAGATATTAAAAGTACATACAGTGGTATTACACACTTGGCACACTGGTTGAACTGCTGTTTTTAAGTAGAGTGACACTAAATCCTGCATCTTCATCCATTAATTTAGAATTGCATGCAATGTAAATGGAGATGTTCAACAAAACATCACATAAGCACTTCATTTGGATTGACGAAAATATTTAAGACAAGCTCCATCTTTAGAGCCAGTGCTTTTTACGCTCAAACCTGAGTGCGCCGTAATATAGATGAAAAGCACTTCACTCCCAATGATCGGTCATTCCTGCAAATCCTCTATAATCGTGGCCTCCAATTCAGCAGGCGTAATCGTGTCTAATGCATCTGTCCACTGCAGTGTGGCCGAGTACAGCAAGACAGTCCGCTCTGGCCGCGCTAATGGACCAAATGGACGGAAATGCCATGTGAAAGGGCCTGATGTATGGGAGCTGCTGTTGAGGGGGAGGTTAGTGTTGATCTAATTACACACTGGCAGTGATGGAGCAGGGCCTAGCATTGAGGTCTGACTCACGCCGGAGCTGGGAAAACGCCACCGGGCTCAATTGGGCCCACGATGCATGGCTCTGCTTCCCACTATTGGCATGTGCAAGACGGCGACCCGGGGAACATTAGTCTTAATATTTTTCTGCTCGGAGCGTCGTGTCCCCGACTCGTTTGACAGGACGTCTTCCATTCATCGTAAATGCATTAGACTCCTTCAGGGCTTGACTTCTTTTTGTTGCCCTACAAAATGCTACAATATATTTCTGGATAGCATCTCGGATCAATTCGATTAGAGGTCACAACAGGCCTGGGTATTTTATATGCGAGTACGTTCATTTGTCTCAGATTTATTTATTCATTACAACAATGCATATGCATCAATTGTCAAGATGACCAAAAGCAGGTTAAATCAATCCGAAGGAAAAAAAAAATCTATTCAAAGTGTGTTAGACGACATGATTGGTTTATGATGACCTTTCTAGTGCTCTCTTTCATCCGGCATGGCCTAACTCGTTTTAGATATGATCTCTGTGGAGCCTCGCCAAAACTCAACAATCAAATGTGGAGGAAATGTAAGGTCATTTAGTTCAGACAATGAGGAAATCTTAAAACAATAAAGTGGTTAAAAGTAATACGATCTGAAGACGTCTGATTAGTGTTGGTCTGGAGTGTTTTCCTGTTTTAGCATGTCTGATTTAGCTAGAGAAGGGCCTCAAACACACAAAACTGTAAATACTTGCGCTATAAAGAGAATAGCTGGAATGGAGAACCAGGCCACCATCTGGAGCTTTGCAAACAAGAAATACTTAAGAAAGCTTTCAGGAATATGTGTTTGTCAGTTTTTTTTTTAATTCTTTTGGCGCTTTAAAACTTTTATCCAAAGTGCATTAGAAGCCAGGCAAGAACCACTTCACTCATCAAGCTAATCAGTTGATGGTTAAGAAGTCGTCAGTGGTTCTGGCTGATGCAAGTTGAAGCTTGGTGTTTTAAAATTCTAAATTCTAAAAAATGCAATCCTTCTGAATGCTAATCCAATACAAGAGCTTTCTGGATTGACTGGAAACATGATTGGGATGGAAACACCTTCTTGATCTGATTGGATGCATGTTATTGTTGTTAATATTTAGCTTACAGAGTCACAAGGACTGGAGATGATTGTCAAATAGATATATTACTGATAGCTGGTAGGATATCAAGAAGAACTAAACTCAATGACTTAAAAATCACTGACCCCTACTTTAAGTGTCTTGCCCCAAGACCAAACAGTGAATGTGATGGGAATTGAACTCAATTTTTTGCTCAGTAAAACTATCACCACTAGACAGTTTAAGATTGGAAAAAGACCAGGTGATGTTTTTGCTATCTGAAATTGTCCAATTTCAGTTTCCACTAGTTGCTGTGGCACCAAATTCCTGTTCATGACTGACAGGAGTGGAACCTGATGTGGTTTTCTACTGGTGTAGCCCATCTACCTCAAGATTTGACATGCTGTTGGCGTTCCAGGATGCTTTTCTGCTTACAATGGGTGTAAAGAGAAATTATTTAACTTAACATTAGTCTTACACAGGGCGGCACGGTGGCTGAGTGGTTAGCCCTGTCGCCTCACAGCGAGAAGGTCCTGGGTTCGAGCACCGGGTTCGGCACGGGTGCCTTTCTGTGTGGAGTTTGCGTGTTCTCCCCGTGTTCGTGTGGGTTTCTTCTGGGTACTCCGGTTTCCTCCCACAGTCCAAAGACGTGCACAGAAGGGATTAGGCTGATTGGTGTGAATGGGAGTGTGAATGGTTGTCTGTCTCTATGTGTTGCCCTGTGGTGGATTGGTGACCTGCCCAGGGCGTATCCTGCCTCTCACCTGATATCAGCTGGGATTGGCGCCGGCTTCCCATCGCGACCCTGAACAGGATTAAGTGGCAGAAGACGAATAAAGAAAGAATAGTCTTACAGATAATTCAAACCAGGCTGGTCATTCTCCTCTGATCACTCTCAACATGGCATACCCAACTCAATGTGTTCAACTGGATGTTATTAGTAGTAGACTATGTGGTGGTGGTAGTAGTAATAGCAGTTTTCTCACTGCTTGGGTGAATACAGACTATTGTGTGAATATATATATTGTGAGTATTCATATAGTGAATATAGGGCAGGGGATAGCTCAGGGGATTAAGATGTTGGCCTACTGATTGGAAGGTTGGGAGTTCAAATCCAAGCACCACCAAGATGCCGCTGCTGGGCCCTTGAGCAAGGCCCTTAACGCCCAACTGTTCAATTGAATAAATGGGACGAATGTAAGTTGCTCTGGATAAGAGCATCTGTCAAATGACTGTAATGTAATATCCCAGGAGATTACTATGTTTTGAAATACTTAATCTAGCTCTTCTGACACTAGCATCCATGATCAAAGTCAACAAATTCCCTTTTGTCAATGATTTTTGCCAAATGATTGGTGGATTGGCTGATTGTATGAATATGCAGGTGCTTAAGTGAATGTATGGAGTGAATGTCATGTTTTGACATTAGCTATTATATCTGCACACTTTTCCAATAGCCTCTGGTTGCACCTCGTACAGTCTGAGAAGCACTTCGTTTGCACGGCTGATGGAGGATGTTTGTCCCCCCTGAAATGTCCCGTTTCTTTCTCTTCCGAAATGTTGTGCACATTATCACTTAATATAGTGCTGCATTCTGTTGTTCTATTGTTCTGAGTTGGAAGTCACACAATGGTGAGTTTGTGTGGAAATCAGTTTTGAGGGTGTTTTGGGGGTTTCACTGTGCTCTGATCAAATAAAGTTTCGGCTTTCGTTCCGTCTCAATATTATTGAGAAATTCAAACAATAAATTGGACTACAATTGGAAGATTTCAAGCGATGATGCATTCGGTACTTTCAAGAGAAAGTTACATTAGTCTGCAGAAGCAAGTGAACTGTGCAATACATCTTTGTCTCTCGCTCTGTTCCCACACTCATTCCTCCTCCTCTTTTATTATAAGTTGCAGCACAAGTTGAAAGCACCCTTCTTGAAAATGAGCACATGCAATGCTTGATTTTTTTTTTTTTTAGATTAAACATATGACAGACACTGTGCAGTTTTATTTTCATAAAATATTTGTTCAACCATTAAACAATACCAGAAGTAATGCAATTGTTTTCCACACAAAGCTGATTACAAAATCATCAGGGCCCACAGAATTATTATATGGCAACAGCCTCTTCTATAGAGAATAACGCAGAGGCTCCTTATGTATTGTTTAATAAGCTCAGAGAAGCTTGTAAGACTCCTAGGCCAACTTTCCATGTACAACATTTCAACCTCCTTTATTTTAATAAGAAATTCCCTATTACTATCTTAATGATAATGCTTTCAATCTTCAGAAAACTCCACTGAACCACCAGCTGTAAGCCATCCCATAGAGTCATTAATCCATCACCATATTTTACAGTGTGTTTCTAAATGGAAATTAAATTAAACTGATATGTAGTAAATATTCCACCATGTGAAGTATTTTAGTGGCTGGTCGATGGCACCCATAAACATTTTAGAGCAGACAACACTGACACCTTCTGGGCAAAATGCAAGTGAGGATATAAGACAAAAGCAAATACACTTCCATCGATTTCCAAAATGAGTACAAAATCTAGGTATTTAATATTTAAGTATAAATTACATAAAATGGAGAATTTTTTTTGCCTTTCTTGCGGTAGAAATCCTAGCAAAAAAAAAAAAAACGACAAGTAATTATTTAAGTTTTATTTTCATGCTCTGTATAGATAATATTTTCTTGAGGTTAATAATCAGTGTGATGTAAGTTATTGTTCCTAATACATTCAGATTAAAAATTTACTCTTTTTTAGTTAGTAAAGTGAGATATGTTCATTTGAAACAAAATATATTCCTTGTTTACTAATTATATATTATATTATATTATATTATATTATATTATATTATATTATATTATATTATATTATATTATATTATATTATATTAATTCTCTGTGAAAGGTAACTTACCTTGTGCCATTTTGCACAGTATATTTCAATTTAATGCTAAGGTAATTTTCACAATCGGTCATAAGCGTATTTTAGTGTTCTCACTGTGGGCGTAATTGTCTTCCTCATGCATAAGATTAGCAATAAGAGCTTTAAAACAGGAACAGGACTTTAAATCGGGCACTTTTTGTGTCGTGTTTTTAAAAAATTCTAGTTATAGGTAACTGAATGACAGTTTGACTATCTGACAAAGGCTTTGTCCATTTCAGACTTATTACAGGCACTTATTGAGTTCACCTTTTGTCAAAGAAAAAAACTTCTGGGTTTTTCCCCTACTTCTAAAGAAGTTTTTTTTCCACCAAACTTAAAGTTTGGTAGATGTGTTTTCTTGTTACTGTCCTGTCTGTTTCAGATAAACCTTTGTAACACTTGGAGCCAGAGTCAATGGGTACATAATGGTAATTATTCTCTATTAATTACAAAAATATTGATTCACGCCAAACACTTTATACACTGCTTGTCCCAAAAAAAAAAACATCACGCACTCTAATATTTCATTGGACCACCTTTAGCTTTGATTATGGCGCGCATTTGCTGTGGCATCGTTTCGATGAGCTTCTGCAATGTCACAACATTTATTTCCATCCAGAGTTGCATCTTATAGAGATGATTAGAGAGGCAGACCACAACACAAATTCTTCTTCAGCACATCCAAAAGATTCTCAATGGAGTTAAGGTCTGGACTCTGTAGTGGCCAATGCATGTGTGAAAATGACATCTCATGCTCCCTGAAACACTCTTTCAAAAGTTGAGTCTGATGAATCCTGGCATTGTCAATCTTGGAATATGCCTGTTCCATCAGGGAAGAAGAAATTCACTGATGGAATAACCTGGTCTTTCAGTATATTCAAGATGTCACCTCATTCTTTGGGGGCGGCACGGTGGCTGAGTGGTTAGCACTGTCGCCTCACAGCGAGAAGGTCCTGGGTTCGAGCCCCGGGTTCG
>JAQLOM010000003.1:5803143-5815982 GCA_030068315.1 Chrysichthys thysi
TGTGTGTGTGTGTGTGTGTGTGTGTGTGTGTGTGTGTGTGTGTGTGTGTGCGTGTGCGCATGGTGCCCTGTGATAGACTGCCATCCCATCCAGGGTGTCTTGTCTGCTCTACAGACACCAGTTTGGAATTCATTGTTAAGTAACATTACACTTCCTGTCCCTTGTGTTTACTATTTTATTTCATTAATAAAATCTTATCTGTACCACATAGCTGAGAGAATCCGGGCTGGCCCTACATTCATTAGTCTCAGACAGAACAGATGGATTTTGCTTCTACTTAACCCTTGGTTTTTTGGTGAAGAAAAAAAAAAACTAAACAGAGTCATACTCACAGCGACGTAAAGTGCAGCATAGACACTGAGAGCAGCCTCTTTAGAAGGAAAGGATTTGCGAGCACGCAGAATGTCCTCGCCATTCCCCGTGCATGCTTCCTGTTGGCTGATGAAACGGACGCCCTGCTGGCAGCCCAGAGCTGTGTAGTTGGGTTTACACACGGTCAGAAAGTAAGGGGACAAATTCCCTGTCACCACCTGCCCCGCATTCACGAAGATATCTGTGGCAAAGAGGCCAAACGCATACACACCTGTTGACAGGAAAAGAAAAATGACATATAAGGATAGACTGAATAAAAGTCTATTTCAGTATAACATTTAGAGAAGTTTTTTTTTGTCATAAATAAGTAACATGTAGTATGGTAAAAACATCTAATGGCTGAAGACAGTAAGCACTTGTTCATATGTATTAATAACTAGTACGGTATTTACAATTACTAAATGATTAAAGATTAGCAGATTATTAGTTAGCAATCTATATATATATAAAATTCATTTCGCGTTTGAAACGGAAATGACGTATGACCACAGAACATATTATACGTGTGTACGACCGGAAAAACACCGTCACTAGCGCTTACATTTTATATGAAAACGGTGTAGGTACCAGGAACTAATCACTTCGTTTGTGGACGCCGTTTTTATATCGTCTTTACGAATTGTTATTATTTGTGTGAGAGTTATTTTACTGACGTTGAAAAGAAGTAAACATCGATTTGGTAAGTAATTATTTAAGAAAACTTTGATCTAAATATCTAAAATTCTTTTCGCGTTTGAAACGGAAATGACGTACGACCACTATTTGTTGAAAAATTAAATTATTTTATAAATCCTGCATTTAAATTTTTTCCCTTGCACTCAGTGAGCGAAGCCCCTGGGGAATCAGCGAGTTAATAATAATTATTGGAAAAAGCTGGATTAAGAACCCTAAAGCAGTCGGTTATTCTTTACAAATCGCCAGCCACACATCCACTTACTATGCACACACAATTTAAAGGTCCACTATGTAAAATTCAATCATCTGAATGCCCCTTAATTAACCCCCCTCCCCCATTTCAAACATGTATTAGAACATGCTGTGGCCTTAATGCGCCTATAGTGTACTTCCAAGTGCTTACATTCACCCTTTTTCTATGCTAAATAACATGTATGATACTCCATTGTTTTCAAAATTTGGGATCTCAAACTTGTTAGCTAGCATCAGCAAACAATGATTCCTCTACTTTCTTCGTCCTTCCTTCTACTGCTTCCTTCTGGATTGATGCTGCCACTTGCAAAATAAGGAAAGCACTCTCTACAAGTTTGTCTGTTCTGGGCCACTGTAGTGGCGCAACATGGCGGCTCTGCAGAGGTGGACCAGCACTCTATATTGATCTAAAGGACTCATTCTAAGCTTATGTGAACGCAATGATTCATAGTTGCAAGTTGTTATGCACTAATGAATACATACTTATGTATTCCACTAGTAATGGAATCTTTACTCCATTTCTGCTTAAAGATACCTTCAAAGGTAACTTCTAGTAAATGAGGCCTAAATGTACAAAAGTTGAAATTGCTCAGACAGAAGATCATTTCAAACATGGTTTCTATGATGTATAAAATGAAAAAAAATGTGCTGAAAAATGAAGTTCTCCCAACAAGAATCCTTTGGCACTGACGATGAAGTCTCACAACACACGATCCATTACAGTCCAATTGTGTTCAGACTCTGGTACATCTTTCTCAATATCGTAGGATTTGTAGCACAAAAAAAGGGTGCAGGAATGCCAAGTTTTGTAAAATTGGATCTTATAGCTAGAGGGTTCAGTGTAGAATCAGACTTGATTAAATTGAGCATTAGCAAGCAACAGATCAAACCCTGTTCTCCTGGGGCCACTCCAGTGTGTATCCATTCATTCTGCTCTGAAGGAATCCATTTTACCCAATGTGGTATTATCAAAAAAATGCTGCCCCTAACATCCCTGATATTGATATTTGTGTTCTCGTGATCCATGTAACTCAGGCCACCATACCGCGCAGACGCATTAAATCAATAATGATGCACATGTCACTTTGTTCATTACAACACCGACGTACCTTTTTTAGCACATCGACACTTTGATTGAACTGATTGATCACAGGACTACGCTGTCACTTTAAACCTCATTTATCTCAGGCTACTTTTACAAGCATTAATGTGTGACATCTTTTACTATATTCATTCTAGTTACAGCTTTGGAGCCTGCTGTGTTTAGTGTAATGCCTCATTGTTATGTTAAATGTTCATTTTTATGATTGGAATATTTATGCCTGTCTTTGTACGCACCCCCCTTCTGTTCACATATCCCGTCCCTGCATGCTTCCAGTTCCTGTTGTACTTTATTTATGTCCTGGCAGCAATGTGAATATCATACATGTATCGTGCACCTTGGGTTCAGGAGCAATGTTATTTCGTCTCACTGTGTACAGTAGACACACTAGATAGGGCTGTGATGACAGTAACGATCTACTTGATGTGACTTGACCAGAAAGACCCCCAGTGTCCAACGCAGGACATTTCATCTTCCCATCTGTCCTGAGTTACTACTTCCGGGTTACTTCCTGTGTAAGGCCACACACCCACTGTGGCAAAATCTTGCCAACCTTATCTTCTGTGTAAGCCAGTGGTGTCCAATCTTATCCGGAAAGAAGGAGCCTCACCTGATTCCACCTGTTGAACCAGTTGATCTAAGCTTTCAATAGGTTCAGGTGAGACTCCTGCTTGGTCGGAACGAAAACCTGCACCCACACCGGCCCTTTCCGGATACAACTGGACATGCCTAGTGTAAGCTCTGAGATGTGTACACGTTGAATGCCATTCACATGTCTCGACCTTTGACTTCGATTTGGTTGGATATAACATGTCTTACCGCTACTTATACCACATTATGTTTTGGATTCTGTTTTGGTTTTTGTTAATAAAACCACCAGCACATGGATCCTCAACAACCTCGCAGACCCATGAGTCCGGTTTGTTACACCCACATATATCCCACAGAAGGTCAACTGAAGGACCCTTCAGAGTGCTACGTTTCTAAGAGTGTACATTCGGTGCACTCGGCAGGCTTCCTTCAAAGTATGTTCGCATATGTCTCTGTAACCGTTGATGTTTTAGCCATGTTTGCCACCAAAAATAACAAATGTGCATTTTTATTTCCAGATGCCTGTTTGTGCTGGTGCTGAGTCTGTATTTTCAAAGGGAGGATTTCACGCTAACGTCGCAATGTTGAAGAGCTCTGAGACACATGGAGTAGTGTCCTTCTCCAGGAAATACTACATAATTAATGAACAAGAACATGACTCCATGACACACACTTACAGGTCTTCCACCACTAATATGGAGACGGCCACTTTCCTAAGAGTGTGAAAATCAAGCATTGCTATTCATCTACTGTCAGCGTGTCTGCCCAGAGAGATCAAGGGCACTGTCAGTTAACAGGGAGACCTACCAAGAAAGCGGAATGTCCTGCGCACAAGGGGGTTAAGGTAACAGCAGTCGCCCATCACTATAATCTTCTCCCTAGTGTCCAGATCTTCAGAGATGTACTGCAGCAGGAAAAGCACAGACTCGGTTCCTGTGATCTAAGGACATCAACAAAGAACAAAAGACAACTTGAGCCTGAGCATTTTAACATGCAGTACAGGTTGAGTCATGCACTTCTGAGCTGTATTTGCTCTACTTTTGGTATGAGGTGTGAGGAGACGCCGAGAGTAAATCGAGGAATATTTGAGAAATTGGCATTCTGAGCATGAGAACATGGGATCGAGCATTCAATGAGCACAATGGAGATGATTAGGGCTCTGATGAAGCCAACTCCAATTCAGGTCTTAGCCTTAGCTTTCCTACTTCAGAAAGGTTAATAAGACTTTCATAGGTTGCACTGTATATTGAGGTTAAGGCCACTTGTGTGTCTGAGACTTTGAATGCTGTCAATCAATAAAAAAAAACTGTGTTAATCAGGATAGAAAGGGAAAGGTTACACGTGAGACAGCTAATTTGAAGAAATTACCTTTAGCCAGAGTGACAGCTCTGTACGATATGGTTTTAAAACCTTAATGGATTAAGGAGAATTCGAAGACTTCCTTTGCTGAGAAAAAGAAACTGGCTATTCTTATGCCGTTTCACAGTATAAAAATGGTTGTCTTGTTTTTCCACTGCAGTTCTAACCTCCGTTCCCCAAGTGTCTAGGTCCTTGGTTTTCCATCAATAGTTCATTTTCTGGTTTTGACCCTAGCATAGTCTTCTTGAACCTAGTCCCCTTGGTTTCCAAAATATAGATTTAACTGCTTCTTTCCTGTAAAAATGACCTTCACAAAAGAAATATTTGCTCGAGTATAGACCCCTGAGTGAACCACTTCACTCTGACGTCAGCCTCACATCCTGGTTGCAAAAACATAACAGCAGAATTTAGTGATTTTTTTTAACAGCAAACCAGAAATTTGTGTGTTTTCTAAAATTGTGCCTTGTGCTGTTTGACTCAGAAAACTGTTTATAAACATGGTCATTTTTTAAAAAGGACACAGAAGATGGTTGAAGTCATAGGCAATTAGCAGGGATAACCGGTCTGGGGAGCTCATACTTTACTAGATACTTACCTATTTCATCTCAGCTATCAGCTAATTTGATTTGCTAAGCAAGAATTTACCAGGTTTAACTTGCTAGTTAGTGTCTTCTTCCTAGCATTAGTCCCGTGCCAGGTCCACTGCCATCACAACATCATCATCATCATCTGATGCGACCATGGAAAATACCCCAACCGATGTGTCACTCCGCCTGACATTGGCACACTCACACCTATGGGCAGTTTAGGGTAGCCAATCCACCTAATGAGCATGTCTTCAGACTGTGGGAGGAAACCCACACAGACACAGAAACATGTAAACTCCACACAGAAAGGCGTCCGTGCCGAACCCAGGGCTTGAACCCAGAACCTTCTCGCTGTGAGGTGACAGTGCTAACCACTCAGCCACAGTGCCACTCTGACTTGCTAGGAGCTCACCTAAAATCTACATCAAGAAACTAGCCAGATAACATTAGATAGCTAGTTCATTTGCTTACTGCGGACTGGCCTACAATGGACACGTTTAGCAAATTTGTAATCATCAAGAGAATTGGATGGCTTCAGTTTCTCTCTTGTGCAAATGCTCTGAATATCTTTGAGGCATGTACATACTTATGTCCAGACATTGCAGGGTAAAACACTGCTTGGGATCATTTACTGTATCCATGCCAAGTCACAGGGCTATGGCCATAGGAAGTTGCATCATTTGTAAGCCTTATTTTAACTGTAAAGCACTCCCTGTCCCAATCCATAATAATATTTTATCAATTATAATGTCAATTCAATTCCTAAATAAAAAATTCTTCCTATATTCTTCAGTCAAATTATAACTAAGTTGCTGCTACTTTGGTCTTTTTGCAACCAGGTTGCATGTGTATGACTAAACCAGTCTGTACTTCAAGTTTACTTCACATCTAGTAATATATCAGTGGTAGTGAGAGAAGTGCACTATTTAACTTTGATACCATAGATTAGCATGGACAGAAGTGCTTAGTTTCAGATGGCAGGATAAAACATGTAATACCTTTACAAATACATTTGCGACCTTTGTACACGTTTATATCCCACACACATTTGTCTTGCGATCCTTGTGAAGACTTTCTGTTGTCAAAATTATTAGTACAGCTAATAATGCAATGCGTTAATACACCTTGCGCTAACCCTAACCCCAGAGAATTAAACCAGTTTCCCGTGTGAGGACCAGCTAAACATCTTCACAAAGGCCACTGTGGATCATTTTTTGCATGAATTTGTTAAAATACAATTTGAGTTGAGCAGATGGATAAAAACAAAAAATTAACGGAAAGATTTTATACCCCCCGATGCGTATGTGAGCAGAGCCCGAGCTGTTAGCACAGACACGTATTACTCATTGCTCACTAATAATAACAGTTGTGCCATCCTGCCCCATAAATGTCAAACTGCATAAGGCTCATGAGAGCCTGTTTCGTTTCATCACCCTGCAGAGTATGATTTTAAACTCAGTATACTTTATCAGGGCTTTGTTTAATACAGGCACTGTAGCAGAAAGCTTACATTTGTTATATGTGTTGTTATTTGTACGTAAATGCAGGTCCAAATGAGTATACACTCACGATACACTTTATTAGGGAAATCCATACACATGGTCATTTATGGAATTATTCAATCAGCCAATCAACACAATTCATAAAATCATGCAGATACAGGTTAGCTGTAACGTTCATGTAATGTGCAGGTCAGGTAACGTTCGCATGAAGCATCAGAATGAGGAAACAAATATGATCCCAGGGACATTCCATGACCATGGCATGGTTGTTGTGGCTGAGCTTCTGGGATTTTCATCTACAATAATATATAAAGAATATAAAAAAATATCCTTAAGTGACAGTATTGCAGATGGAAAAACCTTGTTGATGAGAAAGACTGAGAAAGGTCAGAGGAAGAGGGCCGGCCAGATTGGCTCGAGGATCTAGAAAGGCTATGATAACGCTGATAAGCACTCTTTACAACTGAAAAAAAAAGAGCGGTGAGCAGAAAAACACCTTAGATTATGCACCGTGTTGAACCTTGTGGCAGATGAGCTACAAAAGCACATCAGGTTCCACTCCTGTCAGCCAAGAACAGGAATCTGAAGCTACAGTATAATAGGCACAGATTCACTGAAACTGGACAACTGAAAATTGGATTTGCAAATCCATAGAAAGTTTTGTGATGTGATGTTCATGAAAATTCGTTTTTCGTATTCAGTTGATCATTTTTTTTCACACCGTATGGGTTTGTCATATACAGTCTTGATAGTCTGTGGTCATTTTCTTTCTGCCTTGCCCTTTGGGACCCCAAAATATAACATTAGATTAACATAAGATTCATGCACTGTGATTTGAAGATGCAGCCTGAAATGTATTTAAAGTGTGCTTCGAAATCAGAATGCTTTAAAGTTGATCTAAAATAGGATCTCTGGTTGTAATATTCAGATGGAAGAAAAATTCAGGTTAAAATAACAGTGGCTGGTTTTACAAATTAGGGATTTGGAATTTCTTAAACTGTGCATGTTCTCCCCATGTCTATGTGGGTTTCCTCCGGGTACTCTGGTTTCCTCCCACAGTCCAAAGACATGCACAGAGGGGATTAGGCTAATTATCTACTCTAAATTGCCCGTAGGTGTGAATGTGAGTGTGAATGGTTGTCTGTCTCTGTGTGTCGCTCTGCGGTGGATTAGCGACCTGCCCAGGGTGTACCCTGCTTCTCACCCAAAGTCAGCTGGGATTGGCTCCATCTTCCTCCCACGACCCTGAACAGGGTCAAGCAGCAGACGATGAGTGTGTGAGTGAATTTCTAAAACTCTAATCATTGCATTTACGGACGATTACTTTGACAGCGAAATCTCTCCATACTATAGTATGCATAATGCTGCCTTGGTGCTCTGTATTGTTCAGTGCACATTTTTTGTTGCCTCTGTATGCCACACACACATTTGAAACTCTTAAATGATAAAAGTCAAAACACACTTTCATCCAGAAGAAAGCCTAAAGTAAACTATGTACTCATATTACTTTTAAATGGCTTTTGTGCTAAACTGGAGGCTATAAGCTTCATCTAATTGGTAGCTACATTAGCTCTGTAGCTCCGGTGCAAAACTAAAGATGCAAGCATGTCTTGGACGATCGACTACATTTGCACTTAATGGAGGAAACTGTATAAATGGAATTGTTGCTCAAAATATTACAGTATATTAATATACAAAACGAGAGCAAGAGCCCAAAGCAGCTTTGCTCTTGCCTTTAAATTAAACATTTTTTTGTTCAATATCAAAAGTCTTTCTCTCCTTCACCCTCTCTCTCTAAAACCTTCTGGCCAAATCTGCCCTCCAAAGACATTCTCTGTATTTGAGGATGCACCGATTGTTTCTTTTCTTTTAGTTGTGCATAATACTGCATGATACAGCAGTATAAACACACATTATTGTTGGCACTAAATATCAGTTTGAATTAAAAATACTGTAATACCAACTACTGTTTTAACTTGTAACTGTTAGGAATAATTAAAAAACATTAACTTGGATAGTCAAGCTTTTAAACTCTTAAGCTGTTGAGTCTAACACAGAGGTAACCAGATAGCTAAAGGTATAGTCAGGGAAACCATCGTAAAAAGGAAAACATGACACGTCGTTGACATTTGTATGAGATGCGGAGCCACTCGAGAACAGGATCCTGAGACAAAGCTATTGTCGCCTTAAATTTTGACCAGAAAGGGTAGCTTAGTAGACAGCTTTGTTATGCTGCTTTCTGAAATACTAATGGTCTTCTTCTACCACTTTCTGCACATCTGAGCCACCTCCACCTCTTATTATTCAGGACAGGCCACAGATCGATAGCAGAAACACTGGCTTTTCGGACTAACTCAAAAACTGTTTGTGCCAAAGTCACCCCGTTGCTTCAGTGGATAATCTCACCTGGGTATTGTAGATTTGGTTTAAGACTGTCCTGTGCTCATCCCAGGACTTTTATTCACACTGTACTCGTACCCAGCATCCTGTCAGCACACTGAGTGCTGTTAGATTTTACCCACCTGCATACTTTAACAGTGTACAGTCCCACTATCTGGTGTCACCCTGAAGATGATGAGTTCTCTTTTGAGTCTGGTTCCTGCCTTCTGCAGGACTTTTTTTCTTGACACCTCATTTATCAATCTAAATGAAAGGTTTAGGGGGAGGAAAGCATTCCATCTCCGTTTTTCTTTTTTTTTTTCTGTAATTTTTTTTTTTCTGATTTCTCTAATAGACCTGGCCTTTTCTTATTGGGGAATTTTGAATTGATATGCAATAAGTAATTAAGTACCATGATCTAAAAATAATAATAATAATAATAATAAATTATTAAAAACAAAACTAAATAGAGGGTTTTGATCAGCTGTTTTGCAAAAACAAAAAGAAATCTGAATTTAAAGTATAACTTCAAAAAAGCAAAAAAAAAAATTTCTTATGACTGACGGTTACAGATTCAAGAACAAAGAGCAGAATAAATAAAGCCATAGGCCTACCATAAAATAAGGTAGTCATTCAGGAGTATCGTGTCACATAGCATTGCACTGCACTCTAAGTTCGACTCCTTCGCAGAAAGTCACCTGTCATTAAAGGAAAGCAGTGCTTCCCTGAAGATTTTACAACCTTGACTACAGGGTGGCCCCGAAAAAGTGAGTGCAGTATAGATTTGTGCACTGTAAGCAACTTAAACATCCAAATTGACAGGAATATCCATAACACATGTATAAAATAACATGTCCTGGATCAGGTTTCTTTTATTCTTCTTCTGCCACTTAATCCTGTTCAGGGTCGCAGGGGGGAAGCTGGCGCCAATCCCAGCTGACATCAGGCGAGAGGCGGGACACGCCCTGGGTGGGTGGCCAATCCACCGCAGGGTGACAAACAGAGACAGACAACCATTCACACTCACATTCACACCTACGGGCAATTTAGAGTAGCAAATTAGCCTAATCCCCACAGTACATGTCTTTGGACTGTGGGAGGAAACCGGAGTACCCGGAGGAAACCCTCACGAACACGGGGAGAACATGCAAACTCCACACGGAAAGGCCAGAACCCAGGGCTCGAACGCAGGACCTTCTCGCTGTGAGGCAACAGTGCTCATCATTCAGGCACCGTGCTGCCCAGATCAGGTTTCTTTTTATACCAAATCTGTGAGACAGTCACCTGTTCATTAATATCATTCATGTTTTAATGCAGTATATTATAATGCCTTATTTGTTGATATAAATTGGAGCACTGATTTGCAGAAATGGAGTTGTGGGCATTTGCGAACAATGGGATCTGGTGGATATTCCAAAGACATTCTCTGTATTTGAGGATGCACCGATCGTTTCTTTTATTTTAGTTGTGCATAATACTGCGTGATAAAACAGTATAAAAACACATTATTGTTGGCACTAAATATCAGTTTGAATAAAAAAAATACCAACTACTGTTTAAACTTTTAACTGTTAGAAATAATTAAAAAACATTAACTTAGCTAGTCAAACTTTTAAACTGTTAAGCTAACACAGAGGTAACCAGAGAGCTAAAGGTAAAGTTAGGGAAACCATCGTAAAAAGGGAAGAAAAAAAACCACACCTTACATGTTTGCGGGAAACATGCCATGACATTTGTATGAGATGCAGAGCCACTTGGGAACAGGATCCTGAGCCAAAGCTATTGTTGTGTTAAATTTTGACCAGAAAGGGTAGCTTAGTAGACAGCTTTGTTATGCTGCTTTGAACAATGAACAGTGGGATCTGGTGGATATTGGTTTCTCAAACAAAGGCAAGATTTTACAATGCCATTGTCTGTTTTTTTCTGCCGAACAGAAAGATGGCACCACCATCAATCTGCTGATGGTAATGGTTTTATTTATTTATTTATTTATTTTCAGGTTGGCACTTGTCAGCTTTTGTGCAGGATCTCTTCAAACCTACGTTCAGATTTTTGCAACGTTGCCTTGTGATGCCATGAATCATACTAGATCAACCTCGATTTTTCTTTACAGTGGACCAGGACATTGCCGAAAACCCATTATACAATCCATTCCTGTTTTTTTACTTCTATGTTACATTTACCCCTTCTACTGCCACTTTTAGCGTGTTTGTAACTATATTACACACAATGACTATTAAAGATACATGGCATTGATGACCAGAAGGAAACCCATCTATTTTGCACTCAGCACACCACTTTTTTAAGCCTGTCACTACAGTCTCCTCAACCAGTATCAGAACCAAAAAAAACGTGTGATTTTGTGGCTAAATGGGCAGAAATCCCCACAGCTACAATATTAATGCCCATCCATGGTTTTGGAAGTGGCCTATTAAATAGTCCGATGGTCCACTTTTGGCCATAGTATGTAATGTATGTATATAAAACATAAAAACACTATTTTATAAATATTTCTTTCTTTAGGTTTTACCACTACCTTGTGTCTTTTTAAATGTTCGGTTTATACTGTGTACTTGAGATATTTTTGGACGAACTTACTGTGAAAATTTCAGATTGAAACACCACTATGTACCAAGTCCATTGTTAAAAGTGCTAGGCAACTAAACTGAGCAAGCTTTTACTGAATGTCTTCATAGGCAGATAGAAAACAGGTGTATGAAATGGTGAGGTCCACAATGGCCTTATTGTTCTATTAATCATCACAGCATTGTTGTTTCACAGATAATGATTAGGTACACAGGGTCAGAAAGGTACTTCAAAAGTGACTAATATAAAATCTGTGGGAGCTGTGTTCAGGATAAGCTGGCAGCAGTGCTGCGCTGAAGAAAAAGGTCAGCCTGTATGAGTCAAAGGACAAATCCATCTACACCCCAGTGCCAGGTCCAATTACAGTATATCCTCTTTCATAGGTAACATGAAGTAAACAAGATTTTTTTTTTAATGAGCATGGCCTCAGAACACCGGAAAATGTTCTCTAAAACAGGCTAACAACATGTGCTTCCTAAAATATCCTACCTTGCAGAAAAGCTAGGCTAGTTATATAACACAGATGTTAGCACAGCACACAGTGTGTTTAGGCTTAGATTACATAAATTACCTTTAAGAAAACATGAAAATAAAATAAACTCCACCTTATGGCATGTCTTTATATCCAAAAGCTGACATAGCATTGTTTTTCCATTACTTTTGCAGTGTTCTCTAGTATGAATGAATGCCCAATGAGTCGGTTTTGTTGAAAAAAATGCTCTGGTGCTCCTGTTTCAGGCCGTTCTAGTTTGGTGAAATAGTGCTGATTTTGAGAACGACAGGTGTTCGGCTCTTACTTATGAATATTCATGACATGCAAATGATTTACATCTGATTGGCTAACTTCGGTGTGACCAAAAGTTCGTCTCCCTTCTTAGACCCATGCCCCGCCTTCCCCGTATGTGCCTACGCAGCGCGCGTGTGTTTGTGAAAGATAGAATGAAAGATAATATTACATCCAAATTATTATAATGAGACAATTATTTTCTGTACAAGTCCCAACTAGGGCGCACACACACGCGTGCTTACAAACACACACACACACGCGTGCGTGCTTACAAACACAAACACTCGCACGCGCGCACAAACACACACACACACACAAATAAACAACTAGACCATGGATACCCGACCCGGGTCGGGTTCGGACAAATATTTTGAAATGTTACTCAGGTTCAGTCATATCAGCACAAAAAACGTTTGATATTTAAAATAATAAAGTTACTTTTTATTCATTAAAAAAATACAGTAGGCTCTCGTTTCAGAACGCCTGAAAACGGGTGCGCAGAGCAACTGAAAATGGGGGGGGGCACGCGCGCTGTATGGACTGATTCATGACCGAGTATGATTAGAATCTCTTAGCAGCGCCTGTTTCGGCCAAACATTAAAATTCCAATCGGGTTCGGGTCGGGACAGAAACTTATAACTGCAAAT
>JAQLOM010000003.1:5841708-5857536 GCA_030068315.1 Chrysichthys thysi
GTGTGTGTGTGTGTGTGTGTGTGTGTGTGTGTGTGTGTGTGTGTGTGTGTGTGTGTGTGTGTGTGTGTGTCTGCTGGTTACCTTAGGAAACAGCTACACTGGGCAGTGACTGGACTAAGACTAAGATGTTACGTCCTTCCCTCCCTGTATCCTCTCTAGACTCTCTGTCTGCCATTCGCTCACTTCCTTTCTATTGTTCTCTGTCTTGCCATTTTATATAAAAGACATCTGTGCAAAGCTAGCACTTAGCTGTGTCTACGCTGTTCTCTTGGGTTCTCTCCGTCATTCTTTTGTTCTTATGATCTGTGTGGCAGTCGCTGTTCTTGCTCAGACAGATATCGTCAAGATTAAAAATAACACATGATTGTGTCTTTTACTCAAATATACATTTACCCAAAGCTATCTAGAAACGGCTTAGAATCGAATCCAGACACAGAGTTGAGAAGTGCAGTGTTAAATATCATGTTGAAGTGGCTTGCAGAGGCTCCCAGCTAGCTCCTAGTATATAAGGGGAAAAGCACACATTATTTCCACTAATTTTCACTTAGCTATACCAAGTGTCATAGATCAGCTACAATATGATTAGTGTATAGCGTGTTTCTCAACTTCTGCATTGGAGATATAAGGGTGAAGTGCCAGTCTCACTCAGAATCTCTCCAGTTAATATCTGCCTCAAATCATACCCAGTTCTTCAGTAATGCCTCACAGACTTTCTGATTTGGGTTTGGAAAAATATCCATCTATCAATATGACCTGTGCCTCCAAAATGAGTCGGAATGCGTATAGGCTAATTATGAGCTAAGAGGCAAACCATGGTTTCGGTTGAAATTGAGATTTTCTCAAAAATGAGTCCATGAAGCCCTCATTTTTTGATCCCCATGATAAAACAGCAAGAAAACATCCCAAACTACTTTTATTTTAAGGTTTTGTTCATTATGTTCATTCGTATGTCTTCATTAATTAGTCCTTTGTCGTAAGATTCCTTGATAAATCCGTGTTTTTCACCGCGTGCTCGCGGCAAGACGGGGGAATCCCCCTACCCATGTTTGGTTCGTTGTGAACGAAAGTGGCTGGTTGCTGGGCAGTCATTTTTTGTCAGATTTCAACAAACCATGCCTCATTTAGAATTAGATGGACAATGTGGAAGTAACAATAACTCACTTTTGAAAATTTGCTCATTCTGACTCATTATTCCAACATGGGTCACAAATATGGACAAATATTTAGCACATAGCTGAGCATTGTAATGTAATGGGGCAGCCATCTTGGAGGACCAAATTTTTTGCAACAATCAGATCGTATCACTACTAATGAGAGCCTAAACACATATTTAAGCAGGAAGCAAATATGTTAATTGATTTAATAAGAAATCTAACTAGAATAAACAAAAAACAAAGGCAATTTTTTTTGGCAAGAATTGTTTTGCTGTTCATTTTGATGTTTGCTTAACATGAAAAAAAAACACCACATCCATGCTTAAGCACCAACTGGGGTTTATTTATTCACATGTCCAATAACCAGGGGCAGCAGTAGCCTAGCGGTCAGGGCATCTGCCATTCACTTGGAAGGTTGTGGGTTCAAGGTCCAGGACCAACAAGATCCTGTCCACAAGCACTGCTCCCCAAGCACTGCTCCCCGGGCGCTGCGCTATTTGGCTGCCCCCTGCTTCACCTGGTGAATGGGTTAAATGCAGAGAAGTAATTTCACTGTGTCACGCTGTGCTGTGCTGTGCTGTGCTGTGTTTCACATGTGATAATCACTTCTTCTTCTTAACCAGACAACAGGGTAAGGTTTCTTGTGATAGCTTAAGCAGATTCCCTGCTAACACCTATCATTCATCAATCAGACTAAACATCCATTAATATATGAACACATGATACACAAGTTTTGCTATGGCTCATCACTATTCAACAACCTGATTTTCATGTATTTTTAATTTAGTGCATTGGTTAAACTGCCTCTTTTCCAACACAATCTTTGCAGGGATATACCCTATGCATGATTCAAATATAAATAAAACATGTACACAATTTTTTTAAAATATGTTTTTTTAAGCTGATATGCAGAAAAAACCCAATTTTTTCCCCAAAACCAGATTGTTCATCTTTGTGACTGTTTGCCAGATTTGAGCCACAGTGACATCCTACAGATTGATCTCCTGATGTTTAGCATTGCATATGGGGTACTCACGACAACACGTCTCTCCATAGATTATGATCGGGGAAGGCATCCTGTACTGCTTCCAGGTTAAAAGAAGGATCAACGTAAAAACCGAAGCCAACATAAATGCCGCAGGCTGTAACTTTAATTCCTACATCCGCCGGGCTGTGAGGTTTGTGGGTAGGCATTTATTTTTCATACTCTTTCTTACTATATGGATTTAAAAATTAAGTATTGATTCTCAGTAACAATACTGTTGATAGTGTCACACTATTTAACTTCCAGGATAAATTACAATATACACTTGATCCTCTCATTAACGGACTAATTGGGGGGAGAGGTTGTCCGTTGACAGGAATAATCCGATGATGTGACATGTTTTAGTGTGGGGGGATAAAATAATGGAAATCCAAGGAAAAACACCACTAAGGTTCATAAAAGTGCTCCACAAGTACTGTACACATGACAAGCAGCATAACGACCAACATAAGTAAGTACACTGAGAAAACATTGAGGTGAAAAACACCAAATAATCACTGAAAAAACTGTATAGCTTCCCAACGACTACAGCTCAACCGACGCTTGTAAGCAACTAGTAGCACGCACACCACGGCCACCTAGCGGACAATTGCTGAACTACAGGACTCAGTTCGCAACACCCGGGATATTAAAATTTTCATACCGGACATTCTGGCTGATGAATTATGTATTCAGACCAGTGGATTTTGCCCGCTGCCTCCGATATCCGTTAATGCGGTGTCCGTAGATCAGAGGATCAGCTGTATTCGTAATATTTGCCATGCTTTAGTCTGACACCTCAGAAAGTGTTTTGAAAATCCCAGTGGCTGAGTATGTAACTGTGTATTACTGTGCCTTACATTCCTTTTATTCCTAATGTGGATCAGAGTTCTTTCAATAGCTTGTTTGCAGGTGACAGATGTAGCTTTATGTGAAAATATGGTTAAGTCGTTAAGTATATATGAAAATGAGAGCAGCTCTGATTGAGCGTGACATTCCATAGGCACATGCATTTCTAACAGATTTAGTCATGAAGCTACATTTGTGGCCACTCTGAAATGTTTAAAGGCCATGACTTTGAGCTCACACATGGCTCAAAAACACACGCCACTCTGCCCTCTCCAGATTGACACTCCTCAGTTATTTTTCACTTGTACTTTATGTATTAAATATATATTCCGTGTGTGCATGTAGGTGTCCACATTTTCGGCTTGTGCATCACTGCCCTCATCACAGACATCATCCAGCTGTCCACAGGGTACCACGCGCCCTACTTCTTGACAGTGTGTAAGCCCAACTACACCATTCTCAACACCACCTGTGATGACAACTCCTTCATCGTGGAGGACATCTGCTCAGGCTCAGACTCAGCAGCCATCAATGCTGGCAGGTTAGAAAGCCAATTTAGTGTCCTTTAGAAAATCCAGGGTTAAAAATCACCTGTTTTAAAACCGCAGGAAGGACGATTTTGGAATTCACCCTATCTGGTAGCAAAATGCTATTTTGAGTTATGTGCAGAAGAACAATTTTGTAACACGATATTAAGTGAAGAATAATCTCACAATGTTTAAACTGGAATACATGATTGGCCCAAACTTGCAACTGCTCGGTATAATAGATGTGTTGTGAGAATGATAGGATTGTACACTTCAGTGTGACTGTCACAGTTACTGAGTGTTAGCTGAAAGATCAAACCTCACAACAACAACTTCTTAGCTACCAGTTAGCTTTAACTGTGACTGCCTGATCCAGTAGCAGTGTCCATGCTTCACATTGTAGCTGTGCTTGTTCTGCAGCATCATAAAGAGCAAGTATCCTACAGAATGGACTAGTCACGTCATTTTGGCTAGCTAGAATGTAAGCTCTGGTTGGAGGTGAAAGGGTTGCTATGCTGTAGTCTCACAGCAAACTGCATGTACCAGACCTGATATAAAGGGCTTCCCCTATTGGCCTACATGTCTTTGGGTCGATATAGAATCACCATATGTCCTCTTTTTCCTGGACACGCCCTCTTTTTGAGACGGGAAAAAAAATCGACCAAGGTAGGATTTTGAAATCACAGAAGTCCCGGTTTTGGCTTTTGCTTTCTACATTCATTTTGCAGGTATCCGTCTGCCCCATGCCACTATCCTGCCCACAATGCCCTCTTTTTTGAGGACCAAAATATGGTCACCCTAGCTGGTAGATATAGCTAGCCAGCTAACTGAGGTCTGTCAATTGATATTTCAGGAATATAATGCAACATGGCTCTGATAAACAGCCAAAATTATTGAACATTTTCAAGCAAGGTCTGTGATGAACCAGTGCCCCATCTAAAGTGTGTTTATACATCATGCCCAGTGTTCCACTTGTAGGCTGTGCATTCATCAAAGCTCTGATCAGGATAAAGTGGTTGTTCAAAATGAATCAGCGTTAAATAAAGCTGTTCTGAGGGGCTCTGTGGATTTGACTGCACAAACATTACAACCCATGGTCACCGCTCACGCCACCCCTCGTGCCACCCCTGCCCTCACTCCTCACAAGGATATTGTAGCCTATTGTAATCAAGTGTTTGAGCATGTTTTTGACACAGGGGCATATTGTAGTGGTATTTAAGTGTGCTTATTATATGTTAAGTGATTAGAGATGCTGTACCTCATTTGATTTTGAGGTGAAATGAGTTTAAATGGTGAACCATTCCATTCAGTGACATTTGGACTTGGATTATTTGAGCGATTATGACAAGATATATTTGTTGTGTTGGTTGTTTAGCCCACCGCGAGCTTGCAGGGATGAAAAATGTTTTATTTATACGGATAATTTGATATATATTTACAGTATATTGTATAGCCTGCTTGACAATGCTGCAAAAGTTCATTTTTGTGTATATGGAAGTATTGGGGTATACAGTTAGTTCCCTGGTGTTTCTAATATCGAAAATATAGAGTGGCTTGTTGCCAAGAGCAGAAGATTGACATGTGCCAGCCGTGTCTCAAAGAATAAGATAATAATACCTGGTAATAACAACACCTGACTTGCTTCCATCAGTGCTGTGATTTCTTTAATAACTGACATAGATGTATTGACATGATATATATATGATGTATTAAGCATTCTAGCTCTTATAACGCAATAGCTTGATCTTCTGTGATTTTAGTAAAGCATTCCTCGGTGCTTCTGTAGCCTGTTTATGGGGATGCACAAGGAAGATAGTGAATGTCAGCATGCAGTGTTCTGCAAAAACCCACACAGAGTTCAGTCCTGCTTCGCTTGTGAAGCACCAGCTCCAAAACACCCACACACATCCATTTGCACTGCTCTGCTATTCAGTCCTGGACAGCCTTTCCACTAAATTGCTGGGCGTAATTGTACTTGTTTTGTTCAGACATCCTGTAGGCAGACTGTCCTCATACTAACCAATGAAATTAATGAGTACTAAAAGGCAGATAAAATAGCATCTATAGATAAAAGATGCACCGGATGTGTGTTGATAAATCCTTTCCAGCAGCTCTATTGATATAAGACTCGGTGTTTGTCGTTGCAGGAAGTCTTTTCCGTCACAACATGCTACCTTGGCTGCCTTCGCTGCAGTGTACGTCTCAGTAAGTAATCCATTTGACTGCACAGCCTAATCGTGTGAAATTGTACGCTGGTGTGAAATGGTTTGTATGGCATTCATGGACCTTCACACTGTGTGCTTGCATTAAATTAGTCATCATTTTATAAGAACATCGTAGATCAATTTTATTTATTTATTATTCATTTGGTTTTTTTGCTCACTCAATGTGTTGGCCTAGAAGAGACCTTTTTATTGACTGACATGCATCATGTATATGACATACAGTAGAAATTAGTTGCAAGGAGCTTCACTAGCAAGTTCAATTAACCCAACCATATTCTTTATCCAACAGGATCGTGATTGGATAAATACTCACCACCCCCAAATTTGTCCTTTTTTGGAAGAGGCATGGATAAAGCATAATATTTTTTTACTTTGCTAAAAAAAAATGTAAAAAAAAAAAAGCTGTAGAGCTTTTTTTGTTCATTTATTTTTGTTTTTCAAGTCTATCAGTTCAAATATGGCCCACGTAAAGATTCTAAATTGACATAGTGGGCCAGATTAGAACCCTTTTATAAAGTACGTTTGGTACGTTTGTCACTGCTGCTCCACATTATCTACAACTCCGATTACACTATGACCCTGTTTACGCTGGGTAATAAAAGGTGTCCTGGGTGATGTGATTGCAACAGGTCAGAACCCCAAGACTCATTCCAGATGGATTCAATCAAAGCACTTCTGGAGGTGGTCTGGGATACCATGTATCTTTTGTAGTGTAATGCGTCCCCGATTACAACGTAACAGGAAAATACGTCACTAATACAGGACCTGGTGGTTGTTTTGGTGAACGCTCAAATCATCTCGTGGAAGTGACGTATGGAATCTGAGCACAAGTGTAAATAACAATGTGTCTTGGCTGTCCACTTATGATCTTCTCGCCCAAGACACGTTTTAAAACCAAGTGTAAACAGGTCCTATATAAGACAATTCCTGGGTAGTAAGATTTATATTTTGTCTGTGACCTGGTCATTGGTATTTTCATTGAAAAAACAAGCAATGTTGTGTCTTTCCATTCACATAAAGTAAAGAAAAAAACATATGAATCAATATTTACATGTATTTATACTAAAAGTACTAGAAAAGTAACCACAAGAGATGTAGAAGTGAGTTATTTTCAAGATTTATGATTATATTGTTAATCACGTTTTGCAAAGCAACTCCCAAACGTAGTCTCCCATCAGGTTCTCTTTATATTTTCCCTGGTAACGGCGTTCAAAGTCCAGTACACCCTGGAGGTCATGCTTCTCTGAGGATGCTCCCGTGTTCTTCTTGAATTTATCAAGATGAGCATCAACAATATGGACTTTGAGAGGCATCTTGCAACCCATTGTACCATAGTTCTTCACTAATGTATCAACTAGTTTTACATGGTTTTTGTGTAGCACCCAGGAAGCCCAGAACCCCTGTGCCAAAGCTGTTACACGTCACTTTCTCCTTCCTAGTTTGGTTCTTGATAAATTCCTTGCATGACAGGATCTTCATCTGTGGTCAGACAGCTTAGGAAAGAAGTTTTGAAGGTACCTGAGGGCTGCCGACTCCTCATCTAGAGTTGTGAAAATTTGTTTCATAAGGGTTTATTTGATGTGCAGTGGTGGCATCAGCACCTTCCTGAGGATCCACCAATGGCTCCCCCTTGATGTTGTTACTTTCCACAGCAAACTTGGCCCGCTGTGGCCAATCCTGCTGTTGGTAGTGTGCCCTGATCTCCCTGCTGTCTAAAAAGACAAATATAGCAGGGAGACTTGGTACATAGCTATATATTGTTATTATTACGACATCTACCAAACTGGGAGACGGAAGGCTGAGACACATGTTGCCAACCAGTACATCTTTTGGAATATCCACTCACTTTATAAATGTGAACATAACCAGTGATTATTAACAAGGATAGAGGAAGGCCATCCTTCCCACCACGAGAACAGATGGCTGTCAGGATTGAATCTGGAAAGGGAAGAACTTTAGGATACCGTGCCATATTTCCTTGTTCTTTAAATAAATTAAAAGCTGACTTTGCTACTCATGGTTTCTGGGCTGATGTGTCCTTTAAGCTAATTAGGTCAAAAAAGCTTTTTGTTCTGCTCTCCTGCAAGCTACCGTATTAAAGAATGGAGGTTGTGACAGCGCCACCAGATACTGCTAGTTAAATTATTCGTCAGTGTTGAACTTTCAGCACTTTGGTGACCCAGGAATGATGACTATAATAAAAATTATTTAATGTGTGAAGTTTAATACGTAAGGTGTGCACAAGTACATATAAATACATTTCTCTTTTACATAACTCCATGCAGACACCTCTGCCCCAAGCTAACATGAGGAATGAAAGCAGATTCACGACACTGGAAAAAAGACATTCCCTTTGATTCACAAGCTTAATAAAACATGAAACTCCCATTAAGTGGTGTTAGCAAAGCAGTTTCTTAGAGTGCTATATAACTAGCTGATAGCAGTTAGTTCAGTTCAAAACATACTCTCACAATGTTAAGGACCATATGACCTGTATAGGGATATTAGGAGTACTATAGTACCTTTAGCACTTTCCTTGACGTGCAAAAAAAATATGGGTCATGTGCTTGCCTTTTGCAGATGTACTTCAATGCCACCTTAACGGACTCCTCCAAGCTACTTAAGCCCTTACTGGTCTTTTCCTTCATCATGTGTGCGGTCATCTGTGGCCTGACTCGCATCATCCAGTTCAAAAACCACGCCATGGATGTCTACAGTGGCTTCCTCATCGGAGGAAGTATTGCCATCTACCTGGTGAGTGTCTCTGAATGACGCATGTCTTCTCTTGTTCATCTGTGCCCTTCATGGTTACACATAGCATTGTTTCTGCTAAAGCCAGAGTCAACTCGGTGAAATGTCTATAAAAGTTTCCATTATGCAGATCATTGATTTTGTAGTACTAGTGTGATGATAATGGTCCGAGGTGCTTCGTATGTTCTCACAATCTAGGGAGGTTTGGTGCGGAGTGATGAGACAACGCTGTGTTTAATGGGGTTATAAATAGCTTCTAAGTAAATCCCATGTGGCTACTTCTTTGCTGTCCTCCCACACACGCCTCCGCTCGTTTTTCGGTCCTTCAGCTGCTCTGTGATCGCCAACATGCTGATTTGAGTAAAGCTGATCTTATACTGTGCATTTATGCTTCAAGGAAAGAGCATGTTGCGCTGCTTTCTCTCCTTTGTTGCTTTTGCAGCACCGGATTGGTTGTGAAGTGACTCACTGTAAAGCACATAATCCATGAAGTCCTAAAGCATCAGTTCTCCTACAAGTATCTCTGTAAGACAGCGCTTAGTGTGATCAGACCCATCAAGTCCTTTAATGACTTCATGTGGGTGGAGAAGACATTCATTTGTGACCAAGAAGCAAATCTGTAAAGACACTCCTACATATATATATATATATTTAAGCAAGTGCCAATATTATGTTTTACTGCTTCAATCACGGTTCTCAATGTGATCACACACACACACACACACACACACAAAAACAATCAACAGGAAGCATACTATTATTTTTTTTTTTTTTTAGAAACCTTGCGAGAAAGTTTCAGGGGGAATCTGATTAACACCAGAGGTGTGTATCAGGACTGAGATGGATAAAAATTGGGAGTTTTTACTTTGGTGCATTAGACAAGCTGATAGTGTGCTGTATCTGGGATTCCATCCAGTTGTAATGTATGAACATGTGTTCAAATCCAAGAGCCAGAACTGCAGATATAGTGCTAATATTGCTTATATTGTGGGTTCTCCTTTAGGGTCTGTATGCTGTGGGTAACTTTAAACCCAGCGAGGACACGTCCCTTCGCCAGCGGCCACGTCCACAGCCACGTCCTCAGCCTCCACCCATGCAAATTCCCCCCCAGCCTCAGCCGATCATGCCTCCTCCCGCCCTCCGTGAGCCCCTGCGTCCTCTTCCTAACCTCAACACAGAGCCACCACGCCTTCTTCAGCCCAAGAGTCTAAGCGTTAGGGAGCGTCCAACTTCGGCTCGCTCGGAAAGCATCCTACTTAGAGGACCTCACCGTGACTCTTCCTACAGCCTGAAGAGGGCCAGCACTGAGCTGGAATGTATCACCGCTGCTAGTCAATTGTACCAGGACAGCATGGTGACCTTTAGTAACACTCTGCCTCGTTCACACTCTATGGGTGCGGAGGACCCAGTGCCACGTCGTCACGCCGCCATACATGCCTCCATGGACTCCACGAGATCCAAGCAATTGCTTTCCCAATGGAAGAGCAAGAACGAGAACCGCAAACTTTCGCTGCAAGCTGGAGAGGGTCCTGAGGGGGGCATGGAAGTACGCTGCAGCTCTGAACCCGTTGCCATGGGTCTGGAGGGGCCACCTGGGCAGTACATGAAGATGGCTGCCAGTGTCGTGCCCTTGCCTAACCACAACGGTGGAGGTGGTGGTGGAGCCAGGGTGTCCATCCAGTCACGGCCAGGCTCATCACAGCTGGTACACATTCCTGAGGAGACACAAGAGAACACATGTTCATCTCTGCAGGAGGACACCGAGGAAGCAAGTAATGGTGGTGGAGGAGGAATGGTCGGAAATGCGAGGTCAAAGTGGATGAAGATGGCAGAGATGAGTGCCCCTTGCAGGACTAACAGCCAGCCACGGATAATGCAGGTGATTGCCATGTCTAAACAGCAGGGCATCATTCATGGAAGCCCCAAGAGTGAGGGCAGCGCTGTCAGTCGCACAGGATCCATCCGATACAAGGCACTGACAGAGCAGGAATCTGTCACAGGCATTGTGCATGTCGATGCCCATCCTGAAAACAGACCCAATTTGGATGCCGGTGGGTCCTGGAGATGGAAGGCACCACCAGAGCGTGTCAGCATGCGCCAGTGCTTCGAGCTCAATGATCTCAACCGCAACTCAGAAAGCTGCGATTCCCTTAAGGACGGCTCTGTACCCGACATGAGCAACCCTCATCATCCGCATTTTCATCATCATCACCATTTTCACCAACCACATCAGCACCATCAGGCCATAACCACCATCCGCGTGACACCTGTAGAGTCCAGCAGTGAAGCCGAGGCTGCCTCTGAGACGCTTTCTCTTGCCTCCAGCCGTGACTCCACCCTGCGCCGCAAAAACGTCATCCTGCTGCCTGACCGAGGCCCGAGTCCAGACAATGCCAGGAACCTGCCACACTTTTTCAAATCATCTCCTACACCTCCTCCCACTGTGACCTTCAAAGAGTGAACTCAAGCTCATTCTGTCCTTTTGCTCCAGAGTGGCCTTGCTCTCTTACCTGACCCGCAGTTCTCTGGAAGGACAGATGGGAGTCACACTGGATATACAGTATTTCCTTTTCACCTTTACTGGCTCCTTCCAACTTTTTAAGGTGGCGTTATGTATTTTTCCAATTTTTTGATGTACTCTGACATTGAAAAAGCACAAAAGTTCATTTTTTGCGATTCTTTCACAAGGGTGGTTTTGCGGTTTAATGAATTACACTTTTTGTTTTATAATAATTGATACTATTATCCATGAGGAAACGTTCTGTCATAGAAAGCGTGTTCACAACCTAGTTTTTTTTTGTTTGTTTTTTTTTTGTTTTGTTGTTTTGCTTCTGATTGTGCTTATGAGATATGTGTGTTGTCTCAAAGGACAACATTGGGGTGCTTTTTGAAATGAAATTTCATTCCTTATCCAGTGGGTTGGTATATTTTTCTCAGTGTAAACATTTGTAATGGAACACATTATTCAGCGTCATTATTACATCGCTGCTAATGGCTAATAATTATCCTTCACGTTGCTTTTAGGCCAGTAGGTAAATGTGACTGAGTCATGCCAATAGTGCATTTGCTAAATTTTGGGACATGGAGTGATGGAGTTTTGATTCGGTTTCCCATACACACTGTGTGTGCATTGTGCTAGCCGTTCATTTATTCACTAAGGGACTAGATAAAGGCTTTTCAACTGCACTGAGGAAGGTTTTGCCTTAAGACAGGTGTTGAAGTGCTGAAGATAAGGTTCAGACACATCTCGTTAACCTTACATTTATCTATATTTTCAACTGATTCACAATAGAACTTCAGTAGATCGTTCAAATATTTGAATTGTACGTTGTTGTTTTTTTTCTATTCACATTTTGTTTTTCAAAGCTTAGATTTGACTAGATATGTAAAATTGTGTTTTCTTGCTTTGGGTTGATGGGCTGAATATTTACAGTGATGTTCCTACTGACTTTGTTTTCCTCTTCCTCACTTCTCACTTGCCAAGCTGCTCCTCTTCCTCCACCACCTCTCCATGGGTGTTTATAAAATCCAAGCATCCTTCGCAAAGACTCCAGAAGAAGCAGCATTGATTTAAAACTCTTTGGTTGATTTTTAAACCTCTTTTTTTTTCCCTTTTTTTCTTTTTTTTTGGTTGGTTGGTTGGTTTTTTTTTTTTTTTGGTTTGTTTTTGCTGTTGTTTTTGTCCTTTCTCCTCACTGCAGGAACATTCTGCTAATAATTTGTCTTCATAGAGTGCCTCGGAGAGATTTAGAGTGCGTTATTGATTTCTTGCCTGTCGGTTACTGTAATTGTCCAAACATTGTACAGTGTTTCCTCAATATGGTGCAAAATTAACAGACATCCTAGACGTATTTCAACACTATCCTTTTAATGGGTTTTTTTGTCGCTTTTCGAGATTCATTTATTTTATTTTATTTTTTACGGGTATGATTTGCAAGCTTTTTAAATGCAGTGTTTTCCCAGAGAAAATACCATATTTTCTGGAATTTTCTATAAGATGGCCATTTGTTAATGCTTTACACTATTACTCCAGTAGATGAGTAGGGTAGATTGCCGCTGATGAAACATTAAAAATCCCTGCGTCTAGCATCTGTCTGAACATTTGCCCTGTCATCTAAAAGCTTATTTCGCAAGTGAAAATAGCAGCAAGTACATTCTATAAAGATTCCATTAAAAAAAAAACCCATGACTTTCCTAGGTTGCTGGAAATCAGTAATATAATAGAAACTCAGATCAGACGAATAAAAAATATATATTTCATATGATTTTTGTGTCTAACAGAAGGGAGAAAGCAGGACTGCTGCAAATGCTCTGGCACAACATCACTCTTAGTTGCAACACTATCAACGCTGCAACATTAACGGGACAAAAATTTCAGTACTACACAAACCGACGTCTCGTTCGTACGGCAGGACGAATACTATATTTGAGCAGTTTCTTAAACGCTTGAATGAGAAGCTGTGGTTATTTTTCCCTAACAGCACAGCTCTGACAGGATTTCCGACTGAAATTCAAATCATAGGTTTACATTATGCGACATTTAGATCCAGTCCACTAATTTGATGGACAAGACTGCTGACATTTACTATAACAGCTCTGGAACATTTCACTCTATGTATAACTCTGCTCACTCTATATTTAATACGTAAACGTCCAATCCTAGCAATAGTTTGTTACTAAAACTAAAACCGTTACTACACTTATTATGGGCTGTCAGTCAGACTGTGTGTTGCATGGCAACTCATAGTGCTCTATCCAGCTGTGGCTTCTCTCCATATTTACACTGATGGAGCAAAAAATAAAATATTTCCTCATATTGTGTCTGAAATGAGTCAGTTAGTCAATATTAATTTCTTCTTTACAAAACTGTTGTATAAAAGCAATATCGCTGGCAATTGTCCCGTTGTACTGAATATCAGCATGACTGTGATTACCTACGGCCGAATTACAGCCGTGCTGCGGTTCAGTACAGCTGTTCTCATTTGTGTGATATTGCTTAAGTAATATGTCTCCATAGGAACAGCTAATTCAGAGGAAATGTGACACATGAATAATGGACTCCCCACATAACATGCGCCTAATAATAAATATTTTGTTAACAAATAAATATGTGATCAGGTGCATTTAAAAAGGCTGGGGAGGAAATGATTGTTCAAGATGTAACTGATAGAAGTAAAGGTGTGGTGGGTAGCACTGTCGCCTCACAGCAAGAAGGTCCTGGGTTCGATCCCCGAGGTCGACCGGGACACCTTTCTGTGTGGAGTTTGCATGTTCCCCTGTGTCTGCACGGGTTTCCTCTGGGTTCTCTGGTTTCCTCCCACAGTCCAAAGACATACACAGAGGGGATTAGGCTAATTGGTGACTCTAAATTGACCGTAGGTGTGAATGTGAGTGAGAATGGTTGTCTGTCTCTGTGTGTTACCCTGTCGTGGACTGGCGACCTGCCCAGGGTGTACCCCACCTCTTGCCCAAAGTCAGCTGGGATTGGCTTCAGCTTTGCCCTGCGACCCTGAACAGGATTAAGCGTCAGGAGAAGAATTTATTCATTGATTAAAAAGTGTAACCCTCAGGAAAAAAGTATTTCTAGATATTATTAATTCATTAAGTAATTATATTATTAATTCTAGATAATATTTAAGAATGAAACACTTCACAATGTGCTGTTATCGGAAAATAATCCACTTCAGGCCATATCACATCATCCCTTCATGTTTTATTCCTGATGTATTCCGTTATGTATTCCATATTACTATTATATATAAAGTAAAAAAAAAATGCATCCTGATCAAAGTGACTGCTACTACTCGAATAAAGTGACCATTTTAACCAGATTTGGCATGTCTTTTATATTTTGCAGAGATTTAGTGTCCAGAAAATATGGTATGATATAGTTAATATGACATGCACATGACGGGTTGTAGTTCTTGACAGTGATGACATCACTGAAGAAGCACATCGGGGTGCGTCTGACACTTAGAGAGATGACACGATCAAAGAGCTCCTCACTTGTGAAGAATCTTCTAAAACTGTGCATTTCTACATTTCGAATCCTAATCAATGCCATATACACATTAATGTAAAACAATGTATTAATAACCCTGATATCCGCAACATGGTGAGAGATGAATTTTATTCGATGTACAGGCTCGTTTATATAGCTTAATCGCTTAAGATTCTTTTTTTATGATTTTATGTTGTTATTGTTGGTGTTGTTGTTTGTTTGTTTGTTTGTTTTTGATTCGTTCCAAATTAGACATCACCGATATGTATATACAGATTTTTCAATGGAGTGTACGTCTTAAAAATCAGAAGTGATCCGTTTCATTATTAGGATTTTATACATGACTGTACAGTACAAATGTACCTTACTCTAAGGCTTTAACCTGATCTTATAGCTGCATGGTGATTTGATACTGTACGTACTGTAACTACAGTTTCTGTTCTGGTTTTGTACATGATGCCTTTAATGGTGGTGGTCAGTACCTTTATGCTCTGCCATGCATTTTATCCAATCAGCTGAGTAACCACTAGATCTTTGTACCACTGTAAATAGATATTTGTAACTTTGAAAGAGCTCATGTGGTGATGTACATTAGAAGAGAGATGTTACGTTTGCAAAGTGTTAACCTTTCATATGAGTATTTGTTTAAAGAACGATCACAGGGTGCACATTTATTCGAGTGCCATTAAGAAACGCGGTTCTTTTTACGTCTTTTCTTTTCTTTTCTTTGACATAAAAATGTTAAAAGTTTAAGAAATGGCTTTTCAGAGTGAAGTTATAGAACAAATAAGTGAACATGGGGTTTTGCTCTGCAGTGTGTTTTGATTTGGGGACAATATATCTTATACATATTAAAATAAATGTTTGGTATCAAGGTTAAGTTGAATTGATTTCATTTTATACACATAGCAACCATCAGCTCATTTTTATCTATTTTTTTCTAACCAAACTATTAGGCGCGATATTGCTTTATGGAGCAGAATGACCTTAATGTGACATTTTTTAATACATTTGCCTATTGTCATGTACAGTTGGCTACAGTTATTATTGCAGTCATGCTACTCTAACAGTTTCTGAAGGAATATGGGAGTATTGTGTATTGTCATTATGTTGGTGTCTGCAGTATCAGGAATCCCACAGACGTGACAGTGGAAACTAGAGCTCCAGTGTCAGCAGTGCTCATACAAGCAAAAACTTCAAATTTTTGGAATTAAACATTTTTATTATTATTATTATTATTATTATTATTATTATTATTATTATTATTAGGAGAACATTTAAGAGTATCATTTTAGGG
>JAQLOM010000003.1:5881281-5894318 GCA_030068315.1 Chrysichthys thysi
TAAGGTTATTTTAATTTTATTCTATGTTTTATTGCCACACATAAACCCATAATACACTTTAAAACCATGTTTTTGAGAGCTGAAACACATTCACTGTATTTACATTCATTTCAATGGGAAAAATTTATTCAAATCGGTTCATGAGCAGAGTCTCGGAACAAATTCAGCTCGTGAGTTGAGGGTCCACTGTATTGAATACTATAGCAGTATACTCATTATCATTATATTGCACATGGACAGTCCCTGGCAGTTGAGTAATGATACAAAACTAAGGGAACTAACAAGCAAAGCTTACCACCTTTATTTATCATGCTGAAACCATCACACTCATCTGAAACTGTTTATGTTTAAGTAATATCATCTAGACTTGCTTATTGATGTCTGGTTCAGTGTTACACCTTGTTATGTACTATATAAACATGCTCCTGTCCAGGGAAATACAAACTGCCCCTCCATCACTGGTTGACGTCTACGAATGACCTCCATCACCATTGTCAGAAACTGGAATTCCTGAACTATTCAATATAATAATACCCCATGATTCAGGAATGACCCGTGATCACAGGCTGGAGGACGGGCTTCAGTAAAACTACACAGTGGGAACCCACGGGTTACCTGAACAGTCTGTATTTTGGCTGATGTAGCATGTGAGATGTGCGTCCTACTGCTAATAGAATATCGAGCACATCTCCAGCGCGCTGATTTAGAAGAGTGCTGAATGATGACTGCCTGTAATGACAAAATCCTGTCAGAGAGATTATTTTTGGAGTCCATGTGTGTGGGTCAGAGCCACCAGTCGCACTATTCCTGGCATCACGCTGAAGAAGAGAGCGGCATGAGACTGCTGATTTCCTAACAGATCTTCAGTTGATCCCTATCGCTTTCAGCTCATAAAGTCTAATCCACCTCCACTCAACAGAAGCCATCATATATTAATCAGACTTCAAACTGACTAAATGTAATATCATAAAGTATAATATATTTGGATCTGATTGATATGTCTTTTTTTTTTCCAGAGTGAAGATGGAAGAGGCAAAACTGTTAAAGGAGAGACTTCAAGCCATTACAGTAATGTAGTATTTTTCATTACAAAGAAAATTGCGTATATTATATGAGGATCATTGTATTATTATTATTATTATTATTATTATTATTATTATTATTATTATTATGATTATTGCTGTTGTAGTTTAAAGTATATTCATGTTGATTTGCTTGCCAATCATTGTGCTAGAAATTTGTTTCATATTAAGGATTGGCTGAGACTCTATATGAGAAACAGAGTCGTCTTATTCATTTAGCTTTCGTGGTAAAGATTTTTTTGTTCTGGTTTCGTTTTAAATTAAACCTAAACTTGTAAATGAACATCTGTATGCAGAAGAAACGAAAAATCCAGGAGGACATTGCCTCAAAGCGACTGGAAATTGACAAGGAAAAACTGAAACTCCAGCAACTGAAGGTGAATTTTATCGTATATGAATTACGATATGTTGTTTCAAAAAGAATTTTTTTTAAGCAATTAATTTCATTTTAAGCCTGGTTGGAAATATCATATCAGACAGGAGATGAAGTAAAGCTTGACAAATACTTTTTTGTCGCATTATTAACCATTTATATTATTAATATTTTAACAATGCAACCTTAAATAACAAATACATGTAACACTTGGAATCATATATCGTATAAATACACACACACCCACACTCAGCACCACATTATTAGTTATATCTGTGTATATAAAATTCTATACTTCGTATATGTTTCCATTATTGATATAAATATAAACACCGTCAAACAGAAAAAATCCACAAGGGATCTATGGCTTATGGGTGGCACAAGTGCTGGAGCGGCCCAAAAGGAGCAGAAAGCTCAGGATGTCACCCAGCAGACCAAAGCACTACAGAGCACCATTCATCGGTGAGTCGATTCCCATGTGCAGGTGTGTTTAGGTTTCAAGTATACCTTAATTATGATTGCTTTTTTTTTTTTTAAATACTTCAGAAAGCATGGTAGATTTTTCTAATAATACAGAAACAATCAAAATCCCTAAAACAACCTCAACATTAACTGGATCCTGCTTCTGGCAGCCAAGCTCCTGCGACTATTCTGGGCGTACAAGTCCCTGCTCTGCCTTTCTTAATTGACTGCTAAAAAACCATCCTTTACCTCAAGTGTACGGATTCCAAAGATATCTGAAATGAAAATAACTTGTGGGTTCCAGGTTCAGCCAGTGTCTTGGATACTTTCAAGGTTTCTTCCTGCTTAACTACTTGTATATCCTCAGATAGTTCCGGTTCATCACTGTCACGTTTAATTAAGGCACTAAAATGCTTTGCAATTATGTATATTGCAAAAAAAAAAAAAAGACAAATATAACCTTTATGTATATAAGGTCTGGAGAGATAAGAAAATGTATAGATAGTTTTCTTGTTGCCAATGGATTGGAATGCTCAGGGGTAACTTTACATAGCTCCATATCAAACCACAAATATTAGACAGCATGAATTTGAGAACCACACATGATGTATACAGTATATTGGTCACTCTGTAAAATAGAATCATCACCAATCCTAGTGAAAACCTGGAAAAAAAACCCTCAATAATTGTGAATTTAGTCCCCTTATAAATGCCTTTATGTACAAATTAAATGACATTCTGCCTCAAAAGCTCAATTGTTCACCTTTACTTGTCGCAGTCCCTGATGCTTCACAGTCTCTACCCAAAATGGATTGACCTTTAGAGGCCAATAGACTGTTTTCAGTTCTTTCCCTCCCTACGCAGAGTGGTAGGGCAGCTGTAGTGACATTTAGAGAGCTACAGTTTGTTCTAGTCATTTGCCCCTTACCATTTCGTGGTTTCACGCCAGAGAATAAGAATGAAGTATGACGCAACACAGGTGCAACAGTGTAATGCTGTGAGCCATTGTAGTTTTATATATAAGCTCTTGCACTCTAGCTTGGCAATCCTGGTGTCTCTCTCACTCGTGATGAATTTGTGACATCACTGAGAGAGACGATAAATCTGTGCCATCCATACCGGGCAAAGTGAACTCACAGATCATTACCAAATATGTTCTCGTGTCACGCTTAGTCACTTGCAATACCCTCCTGCTAACTTTACATTGTTAGTAAATGCCTGAGTGATACAGACTGCATGATGTGAAGGTATCAGTGCCAACAGTGTGACTGACTGGCTCTGACCCATGTCTGGATTCTGCACCAGAGCTCAGCTGCGGTCTGTGGGTGCCAAGAGGAGAGACGTATTGAGAGCTCGAGCCAGCCGACCATCCCTCCAAACTCAATTATGTCACATTACCACTGTGTCCTGTAGGATAGAGAAAGAAATCGAGGCTTTGGAGAGGGAAGAGCTCAACATCTCCACAAACGAAGGCCTCATCCTGAACAGGCTGAAAGCCATTGAGAAGTCCACAGAGGACATCATTAAGGTAATGTTAATGCGGAGTCTGTTTACAGAGCGAACAGAGGTATATCTTCCTGAAGATGTGCATTTTTACGCATGTTGAATGATAAAGGCCCACTGTGTCGGATTTAAGGGGATCTATGAGAGAAATGGTATACAGCATTCATAGGTTATGTTCTCATTAGAGTATAATTACCTGTAACTATGAATGATTGTGTTTTTGTGAGCTTAGGATGAGCTACATAGGGCATGGGTCCTCTTCCACAGAGCCGCCATGTTGTGGCACTACAGTAACCCAGAAAAGACAAACTTCTAATGAGAACCTTCTGTTTTTACAAACAGAATTACAAATGTTAATATTGATATTTAAAATATTAATATAATGTTTTACAAATGTGAGCCGTGCTGGCAAAATGAGTCGGAATGCGCGTGGGCTAATTATGAGCTAAGAGGCAAAACGTGGTTTCGGTCAAAATGAGATTTTCTCAAAAATGAGGCCATAAAGCCTTCATTTATTGATCCCATGATAAAACAGTAAGAAAACATCAAACCCAAACTACTTTTATTTTAAGGTCATTATGTTCATTCGTATGGCTTCATTAATTAGTCCTTTGTCGTAATATTCCATGATAAATCTGTGTATTTCACCGTGCGCTCGCAGCGAGACGGGGGAATCCCCCTACACATGTTTGGCATCGTTGTGAAGTGTAGTTCCTCTAATTCCTGATAATTCACATGGAATTCCTGGTGACACTTTTATGAACCAATGGAAAGCGAGTTTGATTTCAACAAACCATGCCTCATTTTGAACGTCTTTAGATGGACAATGTGGAAATAACAATAAGTCACTTTTGAAAATTTCCTCATTCCGACTGATTATGCCAGCACGGGTACACATATAATAGCGTTTGGAATAATCTGGAAGGATGCACCCCAAGGCCAAGGAAGAAGAAGAAAGGAAGACAAGGAAAAAGAAAGAAGAGGAATCAGTGTTTGTGCTGACTCGCAAAATTCAGAATCCAAACGTTGGAAAATGGAGGATCATACTTTTATTTTAATTTTCATTAGATTATTAAGTACAAGAAAATGTAAGGGAGTGTGACTATAAGTACTTGGAAGTACGCTACAGGAACATGGCAGTCACCGTACGTAAGGGAGGGTTGTAATCAACTGAATCCTGCATACTGGACCTTTAAAATTTGTAGATTATTTATGTTAATCAGTTGGAAGATGATTGTAAGGCTCATCGTACCTCAAAATTTGAATTTCTTTACAGGCAGCAAATGAAAATTTCAAGCCAGGTAAATAAATTGTTCATTATTAGACAATTACGCCTACGTTACAAATTCCCACTTGATTAGTGAAATAATTGTTGGCCACTATAATTTGCCCTGTTCTTTGCAGAACCTGTCCATGTTTATTCAGGAATTTCAGAAACTCAAAAACCTTATACACCTTTAAACATGAGGAAACAGCCATCTGTGGATCAAGGAACCAAACCTGCCCAACAGAAACCTGGTAATAATTGCTTCTTTGGTTATTTGATTGGTTGGATGGTCGGTTGGTTTGTCGATAATTTGGTTAGATTATATGTAGATTATTGGTATGATAGATTGATTGTTAGACCTAGTAATCCTATTCTAAGTAAACTATGTATGTGCAAAAACATATCCATGTACATCTTCTGATCTGAAAATCTTATTCTTATCATCTTTTCTCACGCTTCATGCTTACATCCCTCTCTCACACACACCCAGCATTGTTTGCCATGGAGATCAACGTGCAGAAGGACCTACGCACCGGCGAGAGCCGAGTCCTCTCCACCTGCACGGTCCCGGCCCAGGAACTACAGCAGCGCGGCATTAAGGTGTACGATGACGGTCGTAAAACTGTGTATGCTCTGCACTCCACCATGGATCAGCCTGAAGCCAATGGAATGGATGAGCTCAGCTCAAAGGAGGTGGAGGAGCTCCTCAAGCAGGCCACAGAGAAAAGGAAAAAGCCTCAAGAGCAAAATGAGCCTCAAAAGTGTCTCAAGAACCGGCAGAATAGCCACTGCTCAGAGCTTTATAATATGGCTATGAGTGAATGGCCAGAGCTAGAGTACAGTCACAGTAATGTCCACCATCCTTACCAGGAAATTCATGAACCTGCTCACATTCTCCACCATTACAATGACCAACATGAGTATTATCGCAACAGCAATGGTGGCAACAGCTATGAGATCTATGAAGGGGAAACAAGAAGTGGCCCAAATCAGTTTTATGACCCCCAAGAGAGACACAGAAGAACTCACAGTCAGCATATGCACCCTGTTGTGAATCCTATACCTCCTTTGTCCTACAGAGAGGACCCTAAACTCAGCGTCCTAAACACTTTGCCTTCGGATGAACCTGTCACTATGATCTTCATGGGATATCAGAAAGCCGAGCAAGATGCACAGACCTACGAAGGCTCCATACAGGCAGAGCTCGTCATCATCGGAGATGGTGAAGAAGAAGAAGCCTCAAGCAATGCCACTCCTTTCCAAAAAACACACGTCCATCCTGTCCAGAACCGCAATACCAATCACATGTCCACACGCCTGACCTCTGAGACATCGTCCCCAGGTAGAAAAAACTCCAACAAAGCAAGAATAAAATACTGCTGCATACTAATGTAGCATCGAATAACTTTTCTTCGACTAACTCTCTCGTGCTATCCAGACTGCAGCTGCTCTCCTGAACGGCTTTCTCTGCATGGCCTACGCAGTACAACACTGCTTTTCTGTGTGCTGATTTACCTTCTACGCTGTCTTAAGAGTCTCGTTTATATAAAGCTTTCTTATTCATGCATTCACAATGTATGACTTGCCATTAAGCTGTGTTTAAGTGAGTACAGTCCAGAGAAGGTCTTAAACCACTGAGCCTGAATTTGCAATGGGAAATTTCACACACATTCCTTCTCAGTGGGGAGTCGTAAGCAGTAAGCAAGGGATTGTGGGAATGTCATTGGTGTTACTCAGACTGGCAGAAAATTTTGTTCACTGTTTAAAAACCATCAGGTACAATTGTTAGTGATTTTGGTACCGTTAGCGATGGTGTATTAGCGCTGAGGTTTTGCTCATGATAACTATTATAGTCAATAATACCGGTGTAAAGTATTCCCAGGATGTATTTAAAATACATGATTTCATCATTTGTTCATTTTCAAGCTGCAATGAAATCATAAATGAGAGAAAACACTTCACTTGTTTATATTTAACTGAAGGCTTACAATGTCCCATAGGCTTTAGTACAAAAGTATGATTGTGTATTGGGGCCGCTGTATATAATAATTATGGACGTGGCAGAGGGGGATAATATTCCGAGAAAAGCTCAGAATTCATGAGACTAAAGTCATAAATTTGTGAGAGGAAAAAAAAACCTAGGAAGCGTAGTGAAGAGTAGATATCATTCATTCATTCATTCATTCATTTATTTATTTACTTATTTATTTATTTGGGGGGGGGGGTTGTCCCCATGTTTTTCACTTCATTTTGCAAGGTTGGATTAACATCACCACACCACACATGCCACTTAGTGAGGAGGTGCATCGTTATGGAACATGGCTGCATCAGGTGAGTTTATCTGTGGTGAAATTAGTGACGTTGGTACACTATAATTCTTTTAATCAGTAAAGATCACCAGCTCTCAGGTCCTACACTAGCCAGATAATCATTACCTCTTTGTAAAACATAGTTATACATATAGGCATTAACCAGCAACCTCGGACCCAGAGATACACATTACATTACATTACATTACATTACAGGCATTTAGCAGATGCTCTTATCCAGAGCGACGTACAACAATTGCAAAAGTCAGGTCCAAGAATAGTAGAATTTCTAAGCAAAGGAAGTTCACATCCCGAGTGAATAAGAGCCAGAATAACACCTAGTGTAATATTCTGTAGAAGAATCAATCAGCTAACAGCAGTGAAAACAGAGCTTTCCATAAATCAGCACAAATGTAAATATATAATACCACAGATCTAACTAAAAGGAGAACAAAACCCCAGAAGCCAACCTGAATACATCATGACCAGGATAGACAGAATGAAGCCTGGGTTACAGTGGGATTACACAGTGGACAGGGGGATAGGGGAGAGGTGCGGCCTGAAGAGGGGGGTCTTCAGTTTGCGTTTGAAGGTAGTCAGGGAGTCGGCTGTTCTGACCTCAATGGGAAGATCATTCCACCAACCAGGAGCCAGAACAGACAGCAGCCTTGTGCGGGCCGGACAGGAGCAGAGAGGAGGAGGGGCCAGACGGCCAGAAACAGCAGAGCGAAGGGAGCGGGCTGGCAAATAGGGACGGACAAGTCTCTGGAGATATGCTGGACCTAACCCCTTAACTGCGTGGTATGCTAGCACCAATGTCTTAAATTTGATACGAGCTGCAATAGGCAGCCAGTGAAGGTCAGCAAGAAGAGGGGGAACGTGGGAGGAGCGGGGAAGGTTGTGAACCAGTCGGGCTGCAGCATTCTGGATGAGCTGTAGGGGTCTGATAGCAGATATGGGGAGGCCAGCAAGGAGAGAGTTGCAGTAGTCCAAATGAGATAGGAACACTGCTTGGACCAGGAGGTGGGTTGAGTAGGAGGTAAGGAAGGGGCAGATCCTCCAAATGTTGTAAAGGAGAACTTTGCTTGTCTGGGTCACAGCAGCAATGTTCGCTGAGCAGGAGAGTAGAGCGGTCATTGAAGACCACATCGATAATGCAGCTCCCTGCATTTACTTAGCTGGGAGATGTTCACAGGTTAACTAAAGAAAAAAAAAGCACTACAGTTGTTAGCATTAGCTAGGAGGCGATTACTCGACTCGTTTCTGATGTCATTTGTGATGAGGCAACAAAGGCTAGTTAGAGTAGGATCTGTGAGCCGGTGATCTTGTCACATGTTACTCTTTAAATGAACCCTAACCTACCAACTTTATTCATTTCAAAGTAGGTAAACTTACTTGATAAAGCCAAGTTCTGTAATGCTGCACCTCTTTATGAAGTGTCATTGTTTACTGGTGACGCCCAGCCTTGTCAAGTGAAATTATGTGGTTCCTTTACAAAAAACATTATTTTTCCTACTGCTTCTTGTAAATCTTCGGCTATAATCTCAGATCACTTGTAAGTGTTTTTCTCTCATTTGTTTAAGATTTTATAATCCCAGGGAATAGCAGAGTACTTATTTGCAACTTTAATTGGAAGTTCTGAATTTTCTTCTCAGAAGATTTCCTCTGTCCCCCAGGTCCATATTTTATTATTATTATTATTATTATTATTATTATTATTATTATTATTATTATTATTATTATTATTATTATTATTTGGTGATTTGCAATGGCCCTAATATGCCATTGTCCAAACACACAACAAAAACCACATACCAAACACTGGTATCTTGCCTGATCGACGACTTTTGCATAAGAGGAAGATTGGTTACATTTCATTCTTTGGCCTAACTTGCCTGTGAAACACTTTAAAAACATTAAATTGTGTGTGTGTGTGTTTTTTTTATTTATTTATTCTGCCTTCTATTTGCTTGTTGAAATTCAAAGGCAGCTTTCCGTTTGTGAAGATTCATGCAGTCATACTTAATGTCATGGACTGTTCTGCATTTTCTGACAAATGTGTTAATGATATTCTCTCATTCCGCCTGTGCGTGTGTTGTGCTTGTAATAAATCTGACTGAATGCGGAAGATGTTTTTTCACTCGGATTTAATGCAAAACCTGAAGACTGAGCCGTTCGAATGTGAAAGATTATAATAAGTGATGTGTGAAGCGGTGTGCTCTAATTGCACAGCTCATTCTGTAGATGGCAGGATTTTCATATTTAAATGAAGCATGCACACCCACACATCTCACTGAATAACACACACACACACACACACATACACACAAAGAGAGAGAGAGAGAGAGAGAGAGAGAGAGAGAGCTCCTAATGGTGGGTTGTTAATTCCGCACACTTATCATTTTAATGTTCTCTCTGTCTTACATCCTTCAGTCTTGATGATTGAACCTGTTTTTCATAAGTTGAAAACTTTCACTTTACCCAAGTCAAAATAGAGGTTGAATTAAAAACCTAAAGATTGGCTTTCTCTCTGCTGTGATGCTAACAGTGTTATTCTTGCACAAAGTAGCATGGCCTTGCCATAATCCCCCGCAGTGTTTCAGCTGACGGAGAGTTGAATCGATTGCGTTTCTCTCCCACTCGCAGCTTCCCTGAAGAGCCAAACGGTGTAGCAAGTGGCAGATGAAGGAACGCAGCTCAAAGGCTCCACGGAGGAAATGGAACAGCGCTGACTACCAAATCAAAAAGGCTCACTCGCAAGAACTTCTCCATCCTGTAGGAGTGAAAGGAACAAGATCGTCTGGCCAGTTTTCCATAGGGATATCCTGCTCACTTTGAGTGTGTGAGAGGTCATAGATTTAAACCTCAGTTCTTCTTTCCTTACAAGCTATTATCAAATTATTCATATTTATTCTCGTGTCAGCAGCGGGTCATTAGCAAATGCTGACCTACTGTAAAAAACTCTAGATGGGACTCAAAATAGTTAATACAGTTACATAATTGCTTCAAACCGCTGCTTAACCACAGACTTATTACATGTTCAGAGCATTCGTTCAGACGTATCAGAATGTCAATAATGTACTCGATATTTCCTAAGGCGGTTATGCTGTGCACCCAAAAATAATGTTGCTGCAAAGTTCTGATGCTCAGCTGGCAATGATCTAATAATAATCTGGTTTTTTTACCCTCTCAGTGTCCTTGACCATCACTTACACAACTTTTCCAGATAGACAGAAGCTAACATTATGTTTGTGTTCAACGTTCCTGCAAAACAATAACCTAACCTAATACTGTAGCTAATCTAAAATGTCCTTCTGCATCCATCGACCTCCTGGAGCTTGAAGCTGTCCTGTAACTGTGACCTAGACAGTGTTTGGGAATTGTACTTTTCATAAATTAGGAGAAATAAAATAAGTAAATATTAAAACATGCTGGTGTTGTAGGTGTTGCTTCACAGCTCCACTGCCCCATGTTCGACCCTGAACTCGGGTTACGGTCTGTGGGGCGTTTCACATGTATGTTCCTCTCCTGTCTATGTGGGTTTCTTTAACGTTCTCTGGTTTCATCCCACCTTTGTTAAAAAATACAAAAACATGCCAGTAAGTGGAATGGGTATTTTAAACTGTCCCATGATGAATGGGTGTGTCAGTGTGTGTGTGCACGGCTGCTCTTGGTGGACCGGCGTCCCTTCCAGGGTGTATTCCTGACTCCCAGCTAGTGTTCCGAATCCAGTGCCTATAATGTAATTATCCAAAAATACAATAATGCATTTACAATATTTGTACACTGTTTTACAAAAGATCACTTGTTACTGTTATGTATAAAACTATTTGCAAGCCGGGTTTTTATGTTCTTTTTCTCTCTTTTTTTTTGAGAACTGAGGAAACTATCCCATGAAACATAAATCCTCACTTAATTCTTCCAGTATTTATGATCATCTCTTATGTATTCGTGTCATAACCAGCACGTTTTTCTGCTAAGGCAGAACTGGCACTAATGTCTTGTCCTTTATATGCAATCTTCATATTAATCTTTGCCAGAAAAATCTATTTCTAATAAATAAATCGAATAAACAACGTTTGTATGGTATAGGTTTGCCCCTCTTGTAAGAAAGACTCGCAGAAAGCAACGGATGATCCATTATAGAGCAAGACAGCTGCACTGTGATTTATTTGCAATTCACCCAATTTATCTCTTCTTTCGAAGTGAATACAAACAGTACAGAGTACAAATTAAGAAACAGAGGCGAACCCATTTTGTTATTCGTACTCTCAATAGAAACGGCCTGAATATGAGCTCTGTAATAAAGCAACAATATATGGCGTATTACAATAAAGCTTGTTTTGTTCATGAAAACAATTGGGCAAAATAACTTGCTTTCACGTTAGCAAAAAAAAATCTTTTCACTCTTGCTCCATTTTTAATCCAGTATTAAAAGTGAACATCAAGTAACAGGTGAGAGAATAAATGGCTGAATGTCATCTGGAAAGCTGAAAGGGATCTAGTCTGGGGTGTGAGTGGATCAGCGTGCCGTTTATGTTCGTAGCAGCTGTTTATGTCACCTGTGTTGCGCCAGCTGATTTGAGACGAGCACCGTTGGACTCCAGCACCAGACGTTATAGCAGAGACATGACATTTCAGTCCTATTTCCACTAATCTTCCTGCACTCGTCGATCAATTAAGACAGGTTCAGGCTTAATGCTACTAAAAGATATGTAGATGTGATGAGTGAAATCAAGTTTCCAATAGTGTTATAAGAAGAAAGAATAGATCTTAAATATAAATGTGTCTGTATTTAAGATATTTCCATTTATTGTCTTTGGTGCAGGATGTGATTGGATAAAGATGCAAATTTGTAGTTGTTCACATAAATAGTTTATAATGCTTAATAAATACTAACTGTTCATAGCCACAGTGCCTGTGAAAGTCACTTATCCATTACGTGGGATAGTTATATTCAGACACGCCCACAATTTGCCATATATGGTGTGTGGACATCCATTTAAAGAGTTTTGCTAGTGACATTGAGAAACCTGCAAATAAAAAGTAAACATTTTTATAAAGCAGGGAGTTTATGCATCGTGTATGAGCAGATCAGACTGTCACATTGTGTGGGCTTTAGTGTAGCTGAAGGTTTATTCGTTTTTAACAGTAATATTCGTTGTAGGTCATTTAGTAGATAAGCAGGCCCAGATCTAATACTGAATATGTAAAAAAAAAATGCATCCCACCTACATACATTTTTGTTTTCCACTGCTAGGTGCTTTTCATATGTTTTTTTTGTTTGTTTGTTTGTTTGTTTGTGTTTTTTTGTTTGTTTGGGGTTTTTTTTTGTTACTGATGAACTTCGGATTTAGTCTTAGGTTTAAAATTTGTCAGACGCCTTTGGAGACGGCTTATGGTAGAGAAATGAACAATCTTTTCACGGGCAACAGCTCTGGTAGACATTCCTGCAGTCAGCATGTTCCGAGAACATTCAAAGCTTCATCACGAATACTGTTAGAAATTTAAAATATAACATAGTTTTGGTTTGTTTTCTAGGTCACTGTATAGTCCCATATGTGCTGTTTTAATAGTGTTCATATTTTCATTATTGCCCTAAAACCACTGAAAATAGGTACATCGTAGGTGTATGCAAGCTTTGGATCGTTGATGTTGACGGATACAACATAAAAAGGAATCACGGCTCAGAAATGAAATAAATGGAAAAACATCGTTTCACCAAACGGAAATGAGAAGAGGAAACGCTAGCCAGACATTCGATGTAAAAAGAAAAAAACATGTGTTAATATTATTTTGTTCCACATGTGTTATGTTTTGGATAAACAGGTGAGAAGTTAAGTGTGATGAATGTTATTAAAGAATGAGGCGTTAAAACGTATGTTTAAATTAAATGGGAAGTTAAGTGTTAAAAGTATCTCTTATTTGTTTTACATAACTCTGTAGTATGCAGAAATAGCCGGTACGTACGTGTGTGTGTGTGTGTGTGTGTGTGTGTGTGTGTGTGTGTGTGTGTGTGTGTGTGTGTGTGTGTGTGTGTG
>JAQLOM010000003.1:5894923-5923613 GCA_030068315.1 Chrysichthys thysi
GTGTGTGTGTGTGTGTGTGTGTGTGTGTGTGTGTGTGTGTGTGTGTGTGTGTGTGTGTGTGTGTGTGTTTGTGTATGGTTGTGTGTGTGTGGCTGGGTGACTGAGTGAGTGGGTGTCAGTGGATGTTTGTTTGGAGACTAAACTGACTAAGTATTGACCTTGTGGGGACATGTAGCTGGCCTCCACAGGGGTCAAAACGATTTGATTTATTTACTTATTTGTTTGTTTATTAATCAATATTTGTTTTTGTATTCATTTACAATGATGCAGCAATCACTTTAAAAAATGCTAAAAAAAAAAAAAAAAAAAAGGCTAAATATTTCCTTTTGTTTACTGAGGTTAACCTTAGGGTTATTTCATTACTGAGAGGTCCTCATCAATATAGTAAGACAGGCATGTGTGTTCGTGTGTGTGTGTGTGTGTGTGTGTGTGTGTGTGTGTGCCTGTCACTTCTGTCATTGAAACTGCCGTCAGCCATTGGCTGAATCCCACACATTCGATCAGAGTGTAGCATTTCATTCACACATCGAACACACAGAGGCAGACAGGAGCGGACATCCTTTGAGGGAGCCATCGGTAAGTACGCACAAGCAACACACACCAAACATCTAGAATGATGCTTTGCCATAGCTCATGCCTCATCTGTGCTGTCTCAGCACCATGAGGTGAGTCACTCTTCAGCATTAGATGGAGGTTGGCAGAGTGGGCGGCTTTTGGAGTGGGCGCTGCGCAAATGTTGCGGTTCTGTGGGAGGAAACTGAGAAAGAAGAGAAAAACTAAGTTACTGTGAGTTTCTGTGTATCCATTAGAACCTCTTGGTGTTTATGCAGCCTGTGCTGATATGCACTGGTGTGTGGGATGGATGGTGAAGAAGGGAAAAAAAAAACTCAGCACAGCTTGAGTTAGCACTGAAAACAGGAAAACTGGACCAAGAGATCTGTTCTACATCTAGCTCTCTAACCTTTCTTCCTGGGGAGAGAAACACACATTGTTTGAAGGTTTCTTTTTTTGGACCAATAGGGGCCAGGTTGTACATTCTGAACAGAGAGCTCAGTCCCAGAGGATGTTCTGTTCTTCAACCATGCTTAAAAATCACGCAAAGGCAATGTTTTTTATGTTGTTGTTGTTGTTGTTGTTGTTTGTTTTTTAAAGTATGTGTAGTTTTGCATTATGTTTTCACTTTAAAATAATCATTAGATATTATCTGATTATCAAATTATATTGTTATTACTTGTTCAGTGAGCATTACAAAACAAAGGCACCAGGAATCCAATGGGGCCTGGGGTGGGAAATGTCAAAATAAACCATAATTCCACGAAGTGGAATGAAACTGGATTTCTCAGAAGGAAAGACTGAACAGCTTGGGTGTTTGATTGGTGATTATGCATGTTTAGAGTTAATATTTGGAGTTCAGCATAGTCTAGGTTAGTAGCTTCTCTGCTCTAACATACCTCAGTAGACTTATTTAAGAGTATGCTCGTTTGCTATGATAAAGTAAATCTGATGATTTGATCATTTGCTTGGCACACTAAAGATTAGCGCAAAGTATAGATGACCTGTGAGGAATACATTGCTGTGCTTTAAAAAAAAAAAAACACACACTGATAGGCTTTGAAGAGGAAATTTCTTTTCATTAGAGTTAGAACTACTTCTTATGCTTTACATCAATGAAAATATTAAAAACATAACTCTTGTAGCCAGTGGTTAGATGTTGGTTAGGTATTAGACCACCATCAGTAATATTACAGAAATTAAGAGTAACTCTTCGAACAGTTAGATGTGTGTGTGTGGGGGGGGGTATCTAAACAAATGTAAACAATTAAAAATCAATTTTGCAAAGTACAGTGAAAATTCAATATGCAACACTGTGCTTTCAGTTAGTACGTTTCAGTAAGGTTGTAAGGACGAACCACTTAATAACTGTGCTTAGATTTGGTTTCATTTCATTATAAATGAACATCATGGTCTCAAATATTGACGCGTTAATACGGTTTTTATTCCTGAACTTTCCTCCTACAAAACACATTAGGGTCTAGGTATTTATGGGCTGTTGGTGTTTATATTAAAGCCATTTAGTTCAAGTGACCAATGAAAAAGGGTAATATCTCAAGTGAGAACTCAAAAATTAATATAATTAGAAGGACACTCAGAAAGTGCCGACCTCCACCAAGTATGGTAGTCGACTCTTTGATGATATGCAAAGCTGCTACATCAACCACTTATATGGATATTTAAGCGCATATTTCTAATGGAGTCATCTTATTTCTACATTGACTATGTTTTGGGCCTTTTGAACTCTATTGCCATCTAGATTGTAAGATGCATGGCATCGTAATTGCAATCTTGTGCCAAGGCCAAATGCTGTACCTTGCAATGTTAGCAAAATCCAAATTTAGATTTGTGACTCGGATCCACTTGAAAATTTTAGTCTGTTCTTCCTTGGCCCATGCTACACCCCACCACCAAGGTTCACAGAAATCAGTGCAGTAGGTTTTGCACAATCTTGCTATGTTATGCAAATAATCTTAACTTGAAAGGGGATGGGCTAAATGGTTTTAAAGTCAGATTTCCATGTACACCTCATTTCACATGAGATTTTCTGGACCCCTAATTGCTCATAGTGGATTGCTTTCCATTGTCTTTTCACCAAAATAAAAAGATCCCAGGTTTCTTGTTGTTTTGCTTTTTTCCTGAGAAGCAGTCACCTAAACTCACATTATTAATATTTTCCACTGTAGTTACTGAATAATTTGTAGAAATTACAGAATGATGATCCAGGGTAAAGAAGCAAAGTGACTCAGATCCCTGTAGGCCAATTAAAGTGAAATTCTCAATGATCAAACAAGTCACAGCCTCGACCAAATAACCCGGGCCTGGCTCCACAGGGGGGCAAAGGTGGGCCTGGCCCACCCAATCACAAGCCTAACCCACCCACCTTAGGGGAAGAGAGAGATTTTAAAATGTCATAAGTCTTTTTTATTTTTAATTTGAATTCAAAGCTAATCTGTGTTTAATATAGCATAAATGCCCAGGTTTGGCAGGATGTTGAGAAAAACTCAACTCACTCACTCATCTTCTGCTGCTTAATCCTGTTCAGGGTCGAAGGGGGGAAACTGGAGCCAATCCCAGCGGACTTTGGGTGAGAGGCGGGGTTACACCGTGAGCAGGTGGCCAATCCACCGCAGGGCAACACACAGAGACAGACAACTATTCACACTCACATTCACACCTACGGGCAGTTTAGAGTAGCCAATTAGCCTAATCGCCTCTGTGCATGTCTTTGGACTGTGGGAGGAAACCAGAGTACCCGGAAGAAACCCACGTGGACACGGGGAGAACATGCAAACTCCACGCAGGAAGGCACAATCAACCCCAGGCCATTTTTGCTGTGGGGTGACTGTGTGGCACACCACTGTGCCACCCTGATGTCGAGCAAAACTTTGCGTGTTTTCTGATATCATTATTCCATTGCAGCTATCTATTATATATAATATATATACATATGCATGCCACCACCCCCCCTCCCCCCAACTCTTCCTGGCCCACCCTATTAGTTAGAGCTGGATCAGGCCCTGAAAGAACCTATTAGCCATGAAAACCTTGCACAAACGATAGCACTCATCAGAGCATCGACTTCAAACTCAAACCACACGAGCCCAGGCGTTCAATAGCTGCTTAGAACAAGTGTGTGGGCGCCCAAAGCAGGAGCCCCTGCTGGCAGCGCGTGCTGCAGCCTGCGCGTGCGTCTCTCTCTCTCTCTCTCTCTTTCTCTCTCTCTCTCTGTTCCTGTAGAGCTGTGCTTTGCATAGAGACAGCAGACTGCGTGCATCTTTATGGATTTAACCAGACAGCAGCTCTCAGGCTTTCCCGCCGATCTGCCAATGCATATTCCATCCGCTCCACTTCACGGCACACTGTTGCTGAGCGATCGATAGGTAAGAAGGCAGGAACCGAACCCTATGATTCGCTCGCGACGGCGACGCGCTGCCGCCCGGTCTCTCGTGCTGCTCCGACTCGTGCAAGCATGCACGAGCTGCGGTAGACTGGAGATGATCTCTGTTTGGCTGCTCGTTTTGAAGCTCCTGGTAGGTACCCCGATGTTTTTTTGTTTTTTTTTCCCCTGTTGCATCCTTCCAAACAGAGACACTTGCACATAGCAATCGTGCATCATCCTTTATATAAAAGGGGGGGGGAGCAATGAATGGTGCAAAAGATACCTAATGTCTATAAATCCATGCTATTATCTGTGTCTCTCCTTCGTGACTATCCCTCCTGCTGTTGAGCTGCACCCAGTCCTGTAAATCTGGCATCAATATGAAGTTAGTGAGGCTCCTCTGAATGCACATGAACCCAGTGGGATTTTGCACATCTGAATGACAGACAAGGGCAACTTCATTTCAGGGCCAGTGGAGCAGAGCAGTTGATTGACATTTACAGGGGCAGTGCAAATGGTTTTATTTTCCTTGCCTGATTCCTTTAAACCAATGCATGAATTCAAAACTTGTTAACTGCCCGGTTTAAAACCTACAACCTATTCACACCATGAGATCTTTTCCAGTGGAATAAAGTAGAACAACAGATTGAAATGAAGCAATGGAGGCAAAAACAGCAAGGCTGAGCAGTATGATTTGACCATATCGTTCGATCCTGAGCTCAGGTTACAGCCTGGGCAGAGTTTCCCATGTTCACCCTTTGTGTGTATGCGTGTGGGTGGGTTTCCTCCACGTTCTCTGGTTACCTCCCACGTCCCACAAGAACATGGTTTGGTGACTCTAAATTGCCTCTAGGTATGAAATAATGTATGAATGTGGATGATTGTGTGCATGGTAGTCTATAATGGCCTGGCTACCCATCCAGGGTGTATTCCTGCCTCATGCCATACTGTTCCTGGGATAGGCTCTGGCTCCACCGTGGATCCATCTGACCAGGGTGGAACGCTCACTGAAGATGAATAACTGGATCAATTACAGTATGTCATGCCAGATGATACACAATATTTCAAGCTCCTTTGCATCCTTGGTAAGCCACAATACTGTGTAAAGATATCAAATGGGTACAGTTGGTGAAAACTTGGCGTTGTGTAACATTTATTCATAAAAATCATAATATTCACATTATAAGAAATAACTGGATGCTTATATGATATTGTAATGTATGTCACATAATGTTAAGTTATATTAGAGCTTGACATCAGGGTATGTTTAGCAAAGTACAGGCAGATTACATAAATAAATAAATAAATAAATAAATAAATAAATAAAGTGCCAAATTGCCTCAAGAGCTTAGCATTGCTATTTTAAAATTAGTCTTGTTGTTCATGAGGCCTATACATGTAAAATCTGAAGATAGACTCCATTGGCTTGTTGCCCAGACAGTGGAAGCTTTATTTCCAAAACAAGCAGGGTGTATTCTGGGCAAATGCTGGTCACTCATCAATAACAGTCTGATCGAAGAGGACAGGATGCCCTTTCCACCTAAATCAATTTTTATTCCATTGCACAGTTCTCGTACACAAACCTAATTAAAAAAAAAACTGAGAAAGTTGTCCTGAATTCACAGTCAGTCTGTAATCATCTATAATAAATAAATCCCGGGTGGATTCACTCTGCGTTCGCGAAGGACCTCCCATTCCAACCGTCTGTTTCCAAGCAACCGTTTCATGCTGTTTCTGAACATTGACACTGAATGAAAAATTTGCGCTCGCCGAATGTTCTGGAGCGAAACACAGCTAGAAGAACCCATTTCTGTTTGATCTGATATTATATACCCCTCTGCAGTAACAAGGACACCTGAAATTGTACTGTCTTTAACATTACACGGTACATTACTATGTTGTATTAGGCAAGGTCATGGTTTTTTTTTCTTTTGACAGAACAAACAGTTCAGACCTTTGGCACAGTCCTCAGACTTCTCTTTCGCTGTCCTCAGCCCTCTAAGAGCCTGTTTTAAATCTTAATTTAATGTCTTACTAATTGCCCTGGCACTGCAGTGTTATATAACTTTTTGTTTTGCTTTCCAAATGTTAAGCTTCAGATATTGTACAGTTATCATGCTATGAATTTATCATAACTGCCCTATCCTCGTAATTCCATTATACTCCAATATAATAGACAACGACAACATATTAATATTTCGGAGGATTTGTTAGACCTTGCAGGTTTTCCAGAAGACTAAAAAAACAAAAAAACAAAATCACAAATATAACAAGTAAAATATTTAGATGAAATCTTTGGTTAAACTTGGGATTAAACCTCCAGATAGTGAGGTGTGGAAAGGATGATGGAAGAAAGAATAAAGCAGTGCAATCGGAAGCACAGGAGGACTATCCACCTCGATTCTCCTAGTATCGCGTCTGTGTTTCTTGTGTCGGATCTTACCTGTACTTAAGATGCAGGAGTCTGTAATTGTCCTACAACGCAAATTCAGTTGAGTAACAGAAATGCAGAGGACGCAGATGTGTGGAAACAGATTTCTCAACCACAGACTGCAACCCCGAAGACACAGGTTTTAATATGAACTCAACTGTTGGAGTCTTTTGCCAGTCATGGCTAAGTGTGCATCTTTTGTTATTGTAACATACTGCATCAGTGAGGTTTGCAGGCACTGAAATGAAAGCGCTTGTAAAGTGTTTAGGATTCGTTTAACCTTTGAGACCAATGACACACCCGTTGTTGCGAATCTTTAACCCACTTACACAGATTCCACGCTTGCTTTGAAACCTGTCTCATGCTACTTTAGCCTGTTAAGCAATTCCGTTCACATCCTGTTTCGCGATGTCGGATGGATCCACTTTGATGAAATTAAAGTGACATGATGATACATGCATACTTCAGTGTAACACCTTTAGACAACTCTTTGCCCTCTTTGACCGATGGAGTTTCTTAATTGTTCCTTGATTATGAAACAGAGAGAATGGGAGGATGTTGGTTTAACATAAGTGTGATGTTCTTGGTTAATGTTTTAGCCCCTATTCTGTATTGTCATGCACCTAAACCTTTTCAACTTTCATAGAGAGCCACAGCTGGTGTGAAAAGGCCAAATGGGAACGAAATAAGTGAAGGTAGGAGAGACTCTTTAGACCCGCAACAAAAAGAGCAAGAAAACCTCCCTGAGGCCGTCTCCATGGAGACCAGCCAGTATTCAGAAACGGCTGATGTAAAAGACTATAAAATGGATCTTGAGGAAAAAGAAGAGGACAAATGCCAGCACAGGGCGGATGATAAAGAATGTTTTGATGAACATTTCTCTGAGTGCCTGGATACTGAAAAGGGCAACTCCCCACTCGCAACTCAGCACAAAAGCAATGACACTGCCAGTGAATGTGCGGGCATAGAGGAAAGTGACGGACGTATGAACCAACAAGAGGACATGAAGATAAAAGAGACAGAGGAAGAGGAGTCAAATCTCAAAGAATCTGTGCCATCTCCAGAGCCTGACACAGATCCCCAAACCCAAGGCCAGCTGGTGGAGGAAGACAACACCACATCCACCTTTGATGCAAAAGAGCCAGAACACCAAGAACCGCAGGAAGAGCCAAAAATAGAGCCAGAATCTGTGCTGGAACAGCAAATCAAGGAGCTGGCTGTTTCTGACGCATCTACTGAATCCTGCCATGATAATGATAGAGATGACCTGAGTGACTGCCTGCATGCGGAGATGGCAATTGTCTCATCGGACAGTGATGCTGAGGAGCAGTGGAAGACCATGTTTTCTCCTGTTGTCGATGAAGATGAGTTTGGAGGCATTTTGGAATCAGATATTCTCAACGTCAACGAAGAGATAAACGACCAAAAATTTGGAATGGATGACGAAGTGGATGAAGTTAATAGCCAGTCCGAGAGTAAAGCAGAACCGGACGAAGATGAAGATCCAACAGTGTTGACAGAGAGTGTTGAAACTCTTGAACAGCCAGAATGTTCCACTGAATGTGAGCTGGAAGATCTTTCCTATAAGGACTCCATGCACTACAGCAGTTTGTCCAAGATCTCAGAGAATGAAGTGGATCCAAGCCAAAACGTGAAAAACAGCTTACAGCGCTTGTCCGCCTCGACCTCCGAGCTTGATAAGAAGTTGCCGCGAGATTTCTGCGTGATTCAGGAGATGCAGAACGAGAACGTCAGCACAGAGCACGTGGATTTCCGGATGGCTCGTAAGCAGTGGCAGCAAATGGAGGAACAATGCAAGGCCCAGGCACAGCAGTCTACCGCAAAGCAGGGTGGACAGAGTGTCACGTATACCCCCGTGCGCAATGTGGAACGGCCAAAGAGAGATCCCGATTCTGACAATTTAAATCTTGGAGACTACCAGTGTACCCAGTTTAGCCCGTGTTCAGATGACTCAGGCCTGGACGATACAAGCTACCGATCTCATTATGATGAACCAGAGACTCCGGTCGAAAGGGAAATCCGTGAGACTATGGAGCGAGAGGAATGTTTCAAACGAGAGAGGGCCATGTCAAAGCCGCCTTCTAGTGAGCCTGTGCAGAATAAACCCAGACCAGCGACTCTGATGATGGCTAAGTCGGATCCAGAGGAGAAAAGGAAGCTGTATAACACGCGTGAAGACAGGTGCAGGTCACAGAGACCTTCTAGCACCATAACACCGACCTTGTCTGTTACTGCTTCGCCATCATCCAAACCGACCTATCACGAGATGGTGGCCAACAACGTCATCATCCTTGAGCCTGATTCACATCCCACAAATCAGCGGCAAAAGGGGAAGAATCTGCTTTCTCCAGTCACCAACAGGTTCCATGAGTGGCCTTCAGACTTGAGCAACGTCATCATCCTGGAAACGTCTAATCTCATCATCCGCAGCGCTTCCGAATTCTGCCTGAGCAGTGCATGCCAGGATACTCAAGAGAGCACATTCCACAACAACCCCTTCTTTAAACTGCGATCACACAGCACGCTATCTTTGGTGGACCAGGAGATCAAAGAGGTGAAGCAGAGAGACGAAGAATTCAGGAGGCAGAGGGCGCAGCTGTACTCCAAAGAGAAATACGACACGATTCTGGTGTCTCCCAGCTCACTGCAAAATTTCACCTACGACAAGCCAGGTATTTCATTTAGCACAAGAGTGGTTAGCATAATTTATTCTAAGGGGCAATGTGGTCTCCATTTGTCTCAGCACAGAACTATGCAGTTAATGTGGCAGTTACGTTTACAGCAACACAAATGTTATTTACAAAATATACTTAGTATTCAAGGAGAATCAAAAAGTAAAGGCAAAATCATTGAATGGCTTCCTTTACTTCATCATCAGAGGTGAATCTGTAACCGTGCAGCACCTCATTGAGTGAATTGAAGATGCGATCAGGGTTCGGCACCAGATCCGGGCTGTAAAGAGGACGTGGAAGGTGTTTGAACCAGAGCCGTCGCACTGTCACTACTATCTTTGAGGCAGGGAGTAGCTCAGGGGGCTAAGATGTTGGATTACTAATCGGAAGGTTGGGAGTTCAAATCCAAGCCCTCCCAAGCTGCCACTGCTGGACCCTTGAGCAAGACCCTTAACCTCAAAATGCTCAGTTGTATAAGTGAGATAAAAATGGAAGTCGCTCCGGATAAGGGCGTCTGCCAGATGATAGTAATGTAATGTAATGTAACGTCTCTGCTGCTGTATGAGGACGTGCATTGTCGTGGTGCAGCAAGACTCTTCTTTTGCTGTGAATTGCAGGTTTGAGTTCATTTCACAGCAATGCACAGTAATTTGCACTGTCCACCGTTTGCCCATGCACTTGGAAATGCACCAGAATAGACACCTTCATATCCCAAAAGAACCTTAACATGATTTTCTTGAGTGGTGGCTGACTTATGAATTTCTTCTTCGCTGGAGAAGACGGATGTCTCCACTCCATGCTTTGTCTCTTGCTCTCTGAGTTATTGGGTAACTTTAGATTTGCCTTTACTTTGTAATTCTTCCTCATATGTGTGCTAAATCTTTTTGAAACAGCCATGAGTACTTATACAAATATTCTTATTAAACATCTAGCAATGAAAGGTCCTCCAGTCATTCATCAGTGTAACAGTAATGCCCACTTGCACCTGCACTTCACTGCACCCTATTCCTTTAAATCATGTTAAGGCAGAATGGTTTTTGTTATTTTTCTTCTAAAGATGAAGCATAACGACTTCCTTGTGTATTATTTTGCTACATTTAAAACAAACAAATGAGCAGTAACTCATTTCACTTCGTAACGTCATTAACTATGTGATGTTGACTAAACCAGTCTGGTTTTGCATTTTGGGTTTGTCTTTGTTTTAGGAGGTTTGCCAGCGAAATGTAAGTCCTCCCCTTCGTCCCCTTTAAAGGCTCGCAAAATGGACCGTTCCACTTTATCGTGTGATCAGAAGGTACTTCATCATCATGTTTGCATCTTTTTTGCTTGTTTCTTTTTACCTAAATACATCATTCGTTTTGGATTTGTTTTGATTTGTACATGTCAGTGCTCTTCATGGATGCATTTGTGTAATTTTGTGTTTTGCATGTCCAGGGTCAAATACTCATCAAACACTTACATGACACAATGTATTCTGGGATATATATTGACTTTATCCCTGGAGCACCCCTGGGGTCACATTTGACCCTATTGATTATTTCACCCTTATATTCAAGCCACTCATTGGTAGGTGGACATTAGTGAACATCCCAAGTGGTCTCATAAGGACCATTTCATAGCATGTAGTAGGAAAGAGTTCATTAAAGAACTGAGGCTGTATCATGATTTTAGACAATGGAGATATTTTCCTATTGTCACAGGGTGGTCTGGGTTTTCCACAGTTAAATTTACTCATTTGTCTATTTAGACAACATTTACTCACCTATCAGAGTCTATTTCGGGCACAAAGTCACATAGTTGAGAGCTTGGGGGTTGAGGATCTTGCTCAAAAACCAATAATACTCCTTATGTCCTAGCATTTAAACTTCATGTTACTCATATCAAACAGTACCCTTGTGAAAAATTGCCCACGGTTTCACTGTGGTTTGGTCTGCATTAACCCTCATTACTCAAATGTATCTCATGTGCATGCAAACAAAAGAAGCATTTCATGCTACCTTAATTTCTCAACTCATTGCTCATACACGCTGCTTCTCCATCGTTTGTGACGTGCTATTAAACTTTGTACATTTTCACCACGAAACTGGCAACTGCAGCAGTTTTACGGGTGAAACTCTCTCCTTCAGTTCCCCGAGGCCCCGTATCCCAGAGTCCGAAGGAAAAGTGCCCTCGTTCAGAGATGGGAAGCAGCGATGCTGGCTAATCAACAGCAACACGTGTGAACAACACTACACTGCCAGTCAAGAGTTTTGAAACACCTCATATTTTAATCTAAGTGAAATATTTAAAAAAAAAATTAAAAAAAAATAGTTGTAGGTATGTGTGATTGCTCTAATTAGGCACTTGTGGACCTTTTTTTTTTTTTTTTACAATTGACAATAGCTCCATTTTAGAATCATTCACCTGTTTAACTCCAAGAAATAATCAAATAATAAAGCTTTTTTTTTTTTTTGGTGGAGCACACTTTTAATCTTCCCTTTATTTAAATGGCTTATACAGTTGCTATTTAAAATGGAATTGAACTGATGTGCACTATCATTAATAACTGCTTTCCCCCCTTGCTTTTCTTTTCTTTCTTTCTTTTTTTTTGAAGGTGAGCTACAAATTAAAGGGATGCTGTTGCAGTGAAATGGATGTGCAGTTTTAAAACAAAAAAAAAATACTGAAGATATTTTCCTACTCTATTTTCTCCTCAGTAGATGTGTACATATGGCACGAAGCACAATTTATACCGTGATTTATTTGACACAGCATTCTGAAGTGAACACATGATGATAAAAAGGGCACGTTAACGGCAAAGAGGTTTTTATGAGTCCAATTTTAGTTCTTCCTTGAACCTTGAACCTAGACGTTTAAAACTATTTTTAATAAATAAGCAATGGGAATCCTTGGGGTGTTGACTTGCATATAGCCTAGTTATTTGCACAATGATTTCATGTTGTTATGAAATTACAAGCTAAATTGATATTCAACTGTCATTTCAACAGAACATAGAAGTACAAGCACATGACCTTAGCAAACAATAAAGAACCAAGCCACAAACTCTCAGCGCAAAGCTCTGTAGGGATTTTCAGCCTTTTTGGATTATCGCCTCAGTGTCGATTCATTAGATATTATTATTATTATTATTATTATTATTATTATTATTATTATTATTATTATACTTGCACTTTTTTGCACTGTTTCGCTTCGTGAACATTTTGCACACTGATGCTCTCGGCAGTTCTTCTTGCTTGATACATATTACATGATTTATTCTTGTGAGCAAATTATTACAGAGTTATTATATAGTATATGCACATGTTCTTTATTGGTTATTTGGCTTGTTGCATTACTGCATTGCTTTATTCTTTTGCCTTACAGTATGTTTTCAGCCTCCCTATTGATTTATCCTGAAAATAAAGACATACAAGTTGCTAAACCTGATTTCTGTGTGGTGCTGATTACTCTGTGTGCTTAAACAGCATTGCTGGTCAGGGGTGAGCCATGGAAAGCACCAAGCTGTGATCTCAGTTGTAAACTAAAGCCTTCTGCTTATTTGTTTAATATTTTATTTTATAAGATAATTTCTTATAAACTTATAATATTAATTGAAATAATAATTATATTGATTTAAACTAAATGGGCTGAGGCAGTGTAGTTAACTACCCATGCACTGCTCTGTGATTTATCTAGGCGTTTATCCATTATTTAAATTATGGGGGGGGGGATTCCCTTGTTATTCGAGTGACCCCCCTCAATAGGGCACCTTTTAAATTTGAATTTCTGGAGGGTTTTTTTCCTCCTAAGAGGAGTTGAACTCTTTGGATTGCGGATTTTGCCACTAGGGGTCAGTGTTGAACCGAAAATTGAAAACTTTGCATTAATTTTTAATGACAATCATCAGTATCGTTCAGACTAACATGACTGGTCGGTCCTTAGCACTATTTATTCTAGAAGATCATTTAAACAATAAGTCATGATTTTGTTTAAGAAAATTAAAAAAATAAATGAGGATAGCAGATGGGAATTTGACAGCATTTTTGACAATGTATATTTTATACTATGTATACAATATATACTTTATATATATATATATATATATATATAGCTAGCATTCACGACAAATCTGGATTTTGTCCCACTCCTAAGGGCTGCAGGACAAAATATGGCTTAGATGATGAATATAGACTGCAAAGTAAAGCATGACTGTATAAATCTGTGCCAAAAGTTAATCATATTTTGCACCCAAGGCTGTTTGTTTTTACAAAACCCTGTATGTGTTAACAATATATTATATGAAATTATTAGTGATACAATTTTTTTGATCTGACATAAAATTAGCTTGATAAAAAGTCTGATATGACCGAATTGGTGAAACCGAGCTCATGTTTATTATACAAAACGTTGTACATAAATAAACTACATATCCCATGAACAGGTGCTCCTCGACCAAGCTCCCGTTGAGATATCGATCTGATAACTATATTTTTAAAAATGGACTTCAGTATAAGATATTATTTAAGCCAAAAGTCTTTGCATAGTAAGATATAATCATATTTATTTATTTGACCAGCAAGGTTTCTGTGCGAACAAAAAAATAAACAAACAAATAAACAAATATACTTATAATAACAAGAACAGCAACAACAATAATGATAATAATATTAATAATAATAATGACAATAATAATAATTAATCATAAAAATGAATCAAATAAATAAAATACCCGGATGAGAAGACGTGCTCTGATTCGTCCAAACAAATAAATAAATACATTTAATACAAATAAAATAAAATAAAATAAAATACCCGGATGTGAAGACGTGTTCTGATTCGTCTAAACAATGCTCGCGTTGTTCTAATAAATATATAGTCCGAGGAGATGGCCTACAAAACTTTTTTTATATATATATTTTTCAAATATTAAGTGATCTGTGGAGCGAGATACACGTTTTCAAAAATTATTTAGTTCCGGCTTTGAAGTGACGCAATGACGTACGCCAGGGTCGCTGAGCGTCAGACACGCCCATTGGTCCTTCCTAGACACGCCCCCTACAGCTGCAATGAGAGCTACGTCCGGATCAGACGGCGGAGCAACGGCCTCCCAAGGTGGGTTTGTTCTTTCTAACAGCTAACGCTGCACAAATTGTGTAAACCTGTCACGGTGCCGAAAACATGGTTGTCAGTCGATAAAGGAAACTTTCCGAGTCACTAAGCGTGTTTACAGGCAAGAATTAATAAAGTGACTAAACGGACTTCTTGGTGTTTGTTGAGTAACTGCAGGGTGTTGTTTTGACCTCGAGCGCTGCAGGGATCATTCTGGCTTTTGTGCCTCTCAGCTGAGCTTTTCTGTCGGATCAGGTTTAGGATGCTTTTGCAAATGCTGCAGCAGTGATCAACAAGGTTTAGTCTGCTGGTGCAGTCTGAAATGCCACCATGGTGCAGCTGCATGAAAACATATAAACCTGATCCCTGCGGCAGTGACCCTAAGGGGAGATCATGATCACCGGTGGACCCTAAGGGGAGATCATGATCACCGGTGAGCCTTAGGGGAGATCATGATCACCGGTGGACCCTAAGGGGAGATCATGATCACCGGTGGACCCTAAGGGGAGATCATGATCACCGGTGGACCCTAAGGGGAGATCATGGTCACCGGTGGACCCTAAGGGGAGATCATGGTCACCGGTGGACCCTAAGGGGAGATCATGGTCACCAGTGGACCCTAAGCGGAGATCTTGATCACCAGTGGACCCTAAGGGGAGATCATTGTCACCAGTGGACCCTAAGGGGAGATCATGATCACCGGTGATCAAGGATGGAGCAGACACCCAAGACATGGTTTGTGTCTTATATTTTACAGTGGAACATGAGAACAAGGGAAGTGTACTTCTCCCAGATCTTTCCCATAAGTTCCTCTGGGTGTCCATGTTGTGAATTAGAAGAACCCTACCTTCAGCCTTCATGCATGTTATGATCCCATATTATATCCAACTCTTTTCTTAACAGAGAAGAAGTCAAGAACTGTCACCTCACAGCAAGAAGGTCCTGGGTCCGATCCCTGGGTCAACCTGGGCGCCTTTCTTTGTGGAGTTTGCATGTTCTCCCCATGTCTCTGTGGGTTTCCTCCGAGTACTCCAGTTTCCTCCCACAGTCCAAAGACATGCACAGAGGGGATTAGGCTAATGGGCTACTCTAAATTGGATGTAGGTGTGAATGTGAGTGTGAATGGTTGTCTGTCTCTGTGTGTCGCCGTGCGGTGGATTGTTGACCTGCCCAGTGTGTAACCCCGCCCCTCGCCCGAAGTCAGCTGGGATTGGCTCCAGCTTCCCCCCTGCGACCCTGAACAGGATTAAGCGGCAGAAAATGAGTGAGTGAGTGAGTATATATTCTGTAACTTACTTCTGGAATTCATGAGTATTTTTCCATTAGTGTTTGTTTGCGTGTAACAAGGAATCGTTGTGTTTTCGTAAGCCTAGAATGTGTCCTTTATAGCCACTTAGGGTGCAGGTCCACCTCTACAGAGCAGCCATATTGTGGTGCTACAGGAGCTCAGAATGGACAAACGTTTAAAGAGGGCCTTCTATGTTGTGCGTTTTTACAAGTGGCAGCATAAATCTGGAAGGAAGCACAGGAAGAATGACAAAGAAGAAGAAAGGAAGACAAAGCAGAACAAACAAGAGGAATCAGTGTGTGATGGTGCTGGCTAACAAGTTTACAAACCCACATTTTGCAAATGATACCTATTATGTAGCACAGAAACACAGGGGAGTGTGAATGTAAGTATTTGGAAGTATACTGGGGCACCTGATGGGCACCGCACATTCCAGTGTGAAGGAGAGGCATCAGGTGGTTGACTCCTGCATAGTGGCCCTTTAAGAATTTGCAGTTTTTCTTTTTAAGTACTTCTTTTTTTTACGTAGTCTGCAAGGTTTAAATTGTATAATGTTATTGAGGCAGTTATGTACAGTGTTTTACTTTCCGCAAGGCTTTAGTTGTGTTGTCTGGGTTTATCTCTGTTCCAGTGTTACTGAGGAGAGGTGTGAATTGTTTTGCCAACATGAGGCTGACACTTCTCTGTTTTCCATCGCCATGCTCGCGAGCAGCTAAACCCAGGATCGCGATACGCTACACATAGAAACCCATCACTGTCCGGACTAATCTCATAACAGCTCTGCAGCAATAAAACAATTCATTTGTTTATACTTTACATTGAAAATGTCCGATAAGTCGATTTCCATTCTGTTGGTGCTGCAAGGGCAAAAAAGGTCCTGTCCAGTCCTTTGTTTTTATATAAGACTCGTGATACGTATTGTAGACATTGGTCACTTTGTGGGTATGGCTATCAAATGCAAACATTTCAGTGAAACCAGTTAAAATAAGATTGCTATACTAAAGATTTTGGTTATACAGTGGACCCTCGGCCCACAAACGCATCGGATGGCAAACAAAAATCGACGAACGAACTAAATTCCCAAACACATTTTGTACCGACCGACGAATAAATCCTCGATCAACGTACAGACAAACAACTCTCGCTTCACACCACAAGCCTTAAGTTCCAGTCAAGCGCTCATGATGTGAACTTGTTCAACGCATTTTTTCATTGAGAGTAAGAAGCCTAAGCGTATAACAGTTGAAATAAAGAAAGAAATAATCGCAAAACATGAGAACCGCCACCATATCCCTCCGCCACCGTACACCTATGCCAGTAACTACGTTTCCACCGCAAAGGTAACGTGTAATAAAATCATCTATTTATTTAATTTGGTTTTATTTTTCTATAATTAAGGTTATTTGAATTTCATTCTATGTTTTATTGCCACACATAAACCCATAATACACTTTAAAAACATGTTTTTAGGGCTGAAACGCATTAAATATATTTACATTAATTTCAATGAGAAAAATTGGTTCGGGTCACAAACAGAGTCTCTGAACGGACTAAGTTCGCGAGCCAAAGGTCCACTGTATTGGGTTTTTTTTGCATGCATTTCTGCAATTTTTCATGTATTCTACTTATGAGATTACATTTCAGAAAATTTATTTATCTTCTTATTTAGTGTAATTATTATGTTTGGGTAGTGTTCGGGGCCGTACAGGGATTTAAAAGGTAAAATCCAGTCATTATGCTGATTTCATCATGGCTTGGCTATGAATAGCTGCTACCTCGCTGCTGCTGAAGCTTTCACTGATTTCAGTTCCCTTCGGTTTGGCCAAAGAGATCCGCTCTACATAAAACACCCTGATCACTGGCCAGCAGTAATTCTTCTTCTCTTCTATGCACTTTCTATCACCTGTGAAGCTGTGCTCGGAGTCCAGTAAAATTTTCTCCCATCACTGTAGAAAATGAATGGCTGACAAAACACGGTGCTTTGCTTTGCTTTCCTCTCCTAAATCACACATTTATACTTGACAGGACTCGTGTTTTAATTCCACCCCCCCCACACACACACACTTCACATGGTGTGATCGATATTATCTAATAGTCTCGTCAGGCTTTGGCTTCGAGTCAGATGTCTCAGACATTTGAGGACACTTCGAAATCTTAAAATATGAACCAGGACAACCGAGACCCAATGAATCTCATGGCCATGCACTTGTGACTCTGTAGTCCTGGTTTATGCATCATTTGAGGCCAAACACTTTGTCTTAAAACACATCAGCGTAGGGTTTGAAGGCAGATACAGTGGAACCTCTGGTCACAAACTTAATTCGTTCTGAGACTCTGTTCGTGACTCGATTTGTTCACGAACTGATCAGTTTTTCCCATTGAAATGAATGTAAATACAGTTCATGCGCCAATGCTTCTCAGTCATTTTACAGTACACCCTGTCGGCATGCTTTACTACACGCTGTTACTGTTGCTTTCCTTCTTCAGGAAAAGGCAATCTGCTGGAGTTCTCAGTGCCATTTCAGCGTTAAACAGCGTGAAGATGTCACGGGCCAAACAGATCCGAGTGCTAGTCCTCAATGACATGGAGAAACTGGACAGGACCCTGTTCCGCTTGGAACAAGGTAAGTAGTAGGCTGGGTTTTTTTCTGTTTTTGTTTTTTTCCTCGTGTGAAAGTTTGTACAGAGACGTTGTTTCTCTGCCCCAGCAAACGTTTTGCTTCCTTTTTAGGCTTGGTCCTTTACAAGGAATTTGGAATGAGGTTTATTGATGTTCAGCTCAGTAGCTAGTGAAATAGAGATGGTGTGTGGCCTGGGTCTTTATTTCATAGACATTTTAGAGTACCGTGCCTATGGAGAAAATATGGTGCTTTTCTTTATGTAATAAATGAATATCAAAACAATAAGAAGCAAAAGTCCTGGTTGTGTGAGTATACAGTATGAGGATGTGGACAGGTGTGGGCGATTTGTATGAGGCTGTGATCAAATTTGCATATGAGCTGATAATAAAACTAATAAAAATCTCACCCTTTCCTGGAATCCTCTGCGCCAAGAGTCAAGCCTGCGTTTCGGATGCCATCGATATTCCAAAAACAATCCGTGACAATTCTGTGACATCCTGTGCCACAGAGCATACATTTTAATGTAAAATCAAAGATATTTTCTTAAATCCATCTATATTTTAACTTCGTTTAAACGATCCATCACAATTTCATTTGATCGCTTCGTAGGGAATGGACCCAAACCAACCTTGGCTTCGTCTCGCAGGTAGACGTGTGAAGGATAGAACACACAAGGTGTATTTTGTTCAGAGCTTCCACGTATGATGCATAGATGAAGAAAAAGTTTAATATGGGTTTTGAAGAGATCTCGAACAGTGATCTTGCGGAGGTTTTGCTGCACAGAGAGCTAGCAGGTAGCAGTCACATGCTTTAAAAAAAAAAAACCTAAAACAACCTAAGAACTTAAGAAGGGTGAGCCAGCATGGTTTAAATATTCAAGAAGATATTAAACATTTACCTTCTCTGTTTTAAATATTTAAAAAGACAAAAACCTCCTGTTCATTTCCAGTTTTAAATGGGGGGGGATCCCCCCTTTTTTTCTTAATTATTGTTTATTTAGTTATTTATGTATTTATTTATTTTTATGATGTCTCAGGCTTTTGAACCCCACTGTACTCGGGTGTCATCTGACTGATACAGAAATTTGTACCGAATTTACAGAGCTGCAGTTTTCAGTAAGCGATATCCCTCGATAGTTTTAGTTTAAACAGATATATATCTATCAGTGTCTCCCATTTAACCAGCAGAAAGAGTAAGAAATTAATCAGGAATCATCAAATTTATGTACCTCTAACATAATAACAGAACAAATCAGTGACGTCTAAATAAAATAAAATCTTACTTGAAATCTCTTGTTAATGCTTTGTAAGCTCTGGGAACCGTCCTGTTAGTAATTTATTCACTTTTTGTCCACCTGGAGTAATCATTCAGCACATTAGGACCCAGAACATTTGTCATGTGTGTATAGTACTGGCTAGGAGGAAGCTTCTCAGGCAGTATCTCTATAAAATCAGTCTCTACAGGGATCAGATTGTCATCCTGAACAGTTTTACATTCAGGCCCTTCTTTAGGTACGGAAAGGTCCGCATAGCTTTTGTGTAAATGACGAGACTGAAGCTTCTCTGCTGCGTATCTGATTGTTCTGTCTGTCGTGTATCTGAGCTTAACGAACCAACGCTATGTTTCATCTCCAGGGTTTGAGTTGCAGTTTCGACTGGGGCCGACCCTTCAGGGGAAACAGGTCCATGTTCACATCAACTACCCGGCCGAGGGAGAGCGTTTCGACCGCCATAGGTTCCGCGCCCTCGATTGGGTGAATCCCACCGGCAGGGAGGACGACTCGGACAAGTTCTGCTCGGTCGAGATGCACACCGCCGGCTCGTACCAGTATTACTTCGGCCATGGGTGAGAAATAATAATAATAATAGAATTAATAATAATAATTTAAGAAGACATTAATGCTAGTATCTCGCACTAGTAATGTAGGCCTGTATTTCAAAAAGCATTACGTTAGTGTGGTCTTGATTAGCGCATATTAAATTGGATTGATATATTGCAGCAATTTGTTAAAAATGTACCGAAGTTTGTGTACGCACACAAACACATACACATATACTTCTTTTGATTAACCCTGCTCTGGTACCATGAGGTCTCTGTGACCCCAGCCCTCTTTGGACCTTTTACAGTGTGTAAGACTGGGTGGCACTGTGATGTGGTGGTTAGCACTGTCGTCTCGCAGCAAGAAAGCTCAGAGTTTGAATCTTCTGGCCGACTGGGACATTTCTGTATGTGTATTCTCCCCGTACCTGTGTGGGTTTCCTCTGGGTGCTCTGGTTTCCTCCTGTAGTCCAAAGACATGCTGATTAGATCAACTGGCTACTCTAAATTGGCCCGAGGTATAATTGTGAATGTGAGTGTTCGTCTCTGTGGTTCGTCTCAGGTTGGCAGCCTGTTCAGGGTAGATTATAAAGATTATCATCTGGGATTAGCTCCAGCTTTCACCGCCACCCTTAACAGACACGAGATGGATGGAAGACCAGCACAGGACCAAATATGAATGCTGTTGCATCGGACATGGCTTCGATATTCCTAAAGTTACCAGAAAGTCATTGTGAATGTTTCACGCGACCTTATTCAAGAGACAGAAATCAAATGAGAACACTATTAACTTGGAGCAGGTGTCTCTGTATTCTAGAGATCAGAACATGAAATCCAGTCCGAAGAAAACAGCCTGAGTTTATCATTATGTGTCAGTGATAGAAATTAATTTAAAGGATATAAAGCATCATCAGTCGGTGTCAGTGCTTCATGCGTTCTGTCGTTACAGAGATGAGGAGAAGGTAGGAGGCGGATATGTGGTGGCAGATCCGATGCTCCGCGTTGGTGCTGATAATCACGTCTTACCTTTAGACTGCATCAGCATCCAGACGTACCTGGCTAAGTGTCTCGGCCCTCTGGATGAATGGCTCGACCGGCTCAGGGTGGCCAAAGAGTCGGGTAAGTGAAAAGAGAAAAGACACTCTTACCTTCGGATTTAGGAAACCAGAGTAGAGAGAAAAAGTCCTTTTTTTGTTTTGTTTTGTTTTTTTTAATTACTGCTCATCCTTGAGAAATTAGTCTTCGTGTAACTTCTAACATAGACAAGACGCAGGGAGGCTTGCACAACTCTCAAAATAGTTTCCTGACCAAACAGAGTGATCGTTCCTAGGTGAAAATTATTCTTCTGAATGAGGGAGGCTTCATTCCACGTTTGCACACGTACCAGATGTCCTCCTAAATTTCACGTTTCGATACGTTTCTCTGTTTATTTTTTGGTTGCTGTGACACCATATGGTTCATGTAAAAGCTTCCTCCTGTAAAGCATAGTTCACCTGCAATTGCATCGATATCTCAGGTTCAGCTGCATGTAACCTCTGCTTATCTCTTTGGTTTGTTTGAAACTAGAGTTAAATCAGTGATTTGTCCCGAGTGTCAGTGGACTAACCCGCCAGGTCAGTCAATAATCCATACAGCTTACATCGATCCACTGACCCCAGGACATTCACCACACTGGAGCTGTATTAATACTTGTTTAATCTGAGTGAAAGGTGACCAACCACGATGTACCACGTTCCTGAAAATCACAAAAGTTAAGCGTCAGGGACGACTTTGAAATATTTTCCTCTTCGAAGGCTGCAGGCGTATCCCTCCATGTACTGCACTGGGCTTTCTCTAAAGCAAAAATGGTCTCATTGCATTAACCGAAAAGAGAGCCACATTCGATATGTGCATTTTGTTGACAAGAGGGGACAAATGTGTCCTACAGCATTTGCTTGTGCACGAAACGGACGAGTACTGGATGACTCGTGATCAAATATATTTCATAGTTTTCTTGAAAGTAATAAACAGTGCACTTAAAGTAGCACTGCTTGTATTTGCGGCACATTGTGATTCGTACCAAAAGCTCTGATTTTTGTTTTATTGGGATAAACAGTGCTATAGCTGCTGCTCCTCCTCCATGTAGGATTTATGTATTTATTTTTGAACATTTCAGCCCAAATGTAGTCGATTAGCCAAAACATCCAGTGTGATGGGTTTTTTGTTTGTTTTAATCTTTCCCCAAGGTTAATGTAGCTAATAAGTAAAGGAAGTGTCTTTCACCAGTTTCTGCCTTTAGCCACATCCAGTTCCTCAATGCTGCTACACAGACCTGCTGGTGTGGTTTAAGATGCAGTGTGACTTACTGTCATGAGGTCAACTTCACACTGTAAGGGTATGAGAGTATTTCATAGTGCGGTTTATGTGCACTTAAGCCAACCCACCCCCCAAAAAATCGAAAAGCAGAATCGTGGTGACAACTTAGAAGTGAAGCAGACAAGAATAGAGAATAAAGGGACCGCTTCTGAATTATTTAAAAACAAGACTGTACAACTTACAAATGCAGTGGTACCTTGACATACGACGTTAATTTGTTCCAGGAACAAGGTCATATGTCAAAAGTGTCGTAAGACAAGTTGAATTTCCCCATCAAAATGAATGCAATTACTAATAAGTCGTTCCAAACCCCCAACAAAACACACCGATTTCTTTTGTTATGTGTTTTTAAATACGAGAAATGTGCTATATAGATGACAAATAATGTATAAAACAACAATAAAACCTAATAAAAGTGAATGTAAAGAAATTAACTGGTTTTATTAAGTGTACTTTACCTTGAGGATCACAAGACGCGATGATGGAGGTGGAGCAGTGAGGTGTAGGAAGGACGTTGGTGGTGGGAGGAGGAAGTAGCTTGTCGGAGGAGGTTTGTTTACGCTACGTACGTCGCCCTCTATCGCCAACTGAACACTTGCTATACGCGTACAGAACATTGCTAAATTTATTCTACACTTTATGTATCGCTAAACTTATGCTACAGTTTAGCGCTAAACTTAACTTAATGGTAGAATTACTCCGCCTGTACTCCTTGCACAAGTCCGTGACGCGCACACCTTGAGCGTGTTTTTCAATGATTTCCTGCTTTATATCTAAGGTAAGGGGCCTCTTCTTCTTCTCAGAACTAGCCTTGCGACCCATGATGAAAATACAGGGTACAGTACAAATAAAGTTCCAAAACGGCACAAAGAACATACAAAAAAGTGAGAAATGCTGCTGTGATGTTTACTCAGCAAGCTCGACACGTGATCTGTAGATCGGCTTGGGGCAGACTGGAACATGGGAACGTGCAATGGTGGCGGAGCGCATGATACATGATGAAATCGCCAATGTCGTATCCCAAAAAACTGTCATATCCCAAAGAAAAAAATAGCCCGATATCAAACTCGTATCTCAGAAATGTCGTAACCTGGGTCGGTTGTAAGTCAAGGAACCACTGTATATGAAGATTTGGGTCATATTTTTGGTGAAACAGGCTCCTGTTAGTTGGTTATCTGGTCGTCAGATTCACAGCTTCACTCCAAACGAACATATGTTACCTGATCGACTGCATTTGGGCAGACTATAGAATTCATTTTCCCCCAGAATAGCATTGTGTTGGCGTTTGACTCATGCCTACATGGTAGATGTTAACGTATGTATTATTGTTTCAGTAAAATTACTCCAGTCTCCACATTTGGAATATAAAGCTGAATTATTCCTTGCTGTTGTTGTTTAGAGTACGCTGGAAATGAAAATCTGAAATGCGTGTCCGTTTGCAGGGTATAACATGATCCACTTCACGCCGCTGCAGACGCTGGGTGAGTCGCGCTCCTGCTACTCTCTGGCTGATCAGCTGGAGCTGAACCCTGACTTCTCTCCTCCGGGCAAGAACTACGACTGGAGCGACATGGGCAAACTGGTGGAGAAATTGAAGAACGACTGGAACATGCTTTGCATCACTGATGTTGTTTACAACCACACAGGTGTGTGTTAGGCATAGACTGAGAGTTACCGCCGCCAAGGACGTAATGTTTGCCTGTCTGTATCTACCAAATTGTTTTCTATTAACCTTGGTGGCAGGATGTAGCAAGGGCCAAGGAAGACCTTGTTAAACTCCAATGTGGATCCAAGTCCCAGGGTGGAACCAAGAAACCAGTTTCACTTACACTAACGTTGCAAGGTGCGGCATTCCCCCTTGGCGGAAGTCTGCGCTCAACAGTGCCATACATCTTAAAATCCTGTAGATGGCAGTAAAGTTCAATTACGGTAAAACATAGCCAGAGTAGAAATGTGATGACTCCATTGGAAATGTATCCAGATGTATAAAATGGTTCCAGTTGCAGGTTTGCACATCGTAGAAGAGTGGACTGTTGTCCTCGATCGAGGTCTAGGCTCTCTGAGTGACCTTCTAGGTAATGATCTGAGCTGACGAGTGTGATGGCGTTGATGGCGGTATTAGCATGAAAGGTGAAACTTTGGAATCTGATCCGTTTGAGTGAAGTGTACAGGTGAGGAGGTGAGAGAGCTGGACAAACTAAAGTGCTGCTGCATCGCTCTCTTTAGGCAAACATGAAGCAAGGACTACATCTCACTGGTACCGTTTACAGCAGGTAGTCGAATGCCGTCGTGGGTAATGTAGGAGACCGTGAGCCAAAAGAAAAACCAACCAATATGACGATAAGAGAAGTTTAAGCTAAAATATAAAAAAAAACCTGAAAGACACCTGAAGATCACATTTATTATAAAGATGGTTCTGGGGGGAATTTTACGATCTAAGCATGTCGAAAAAATTTTTAAACTGTGTGCGGTCATGTGTGTGTGTGTGTGTCTTGCGTCATGCATTTTGTACTGTTTCATCACAAACTTTCACAAGCAGCAGCATTGTCATTATTCCTCTATCTTTCACCCTCTTTCGTTTTTAGGATCCTTTATGCTACTGAATCTTAAGTGCTCAGTAGTGACAAACACTTTACATGGTAAATAACAACAACAACAACAAAATGATCATCAGGTTAGTTTTTATCACCAGGCCATCGAACCCAAACATGTTTCACAGTATTATACAGGCCTTAAACATTTTGGAGCATATAAACCGGTCCTTATTCCCATAATTCCCCTGTAAGTTTTTTTTTTTTTTGCTTGGGGTTGGTGGGGGGAACACTTTAATCCATCAGGCTGTTCCTCTTAAAGAACTGGAATTTCAGTTCAATGTGATTGAAAGGTCACGCTGCCTAAATGATACACTGCAGCATATCACAGCAGCTTGTGTGCTGAGTTCAGCTCCAAAAATACCTCGGCCTTGTCGCTGTGGGCCCGTTAATGAAACAGCCCCTTCCCCCCATATCTCTGAAAGTGTGTGAAGTTTGACAGCTCTGCTGTTTGGTGGATCTCCAAATAAGGCCTCGGTCTGGGAGCTGGACTTCAGAACCAACTACAGAATCGCGTTCTTTAGCTTCACCCATGAATCATGATGTATGAAGTGCTCATTCTGGAGGCTCGAGCAAGCCTGAGGCACTCACGTGTGTAAAGGACACGCTGCTCTTAAAGCAACAGTTACTTACTAAACTTATGTAGATCTTATTGATGATATTAAACACTAATGCTGACAATCACACACACTCTCACACACATGTACAGCATTTAGAGCACTTAAAGGTCATACAGTGTGAGAGATAGTTTTTCTTCACCTCCAACTAAATATCACATTGCTGAGAAGGAGGAGGAGAAAAGCCAGGGTGTGTGTGTGTGTGTGGGTGGGTGTTTGTGAGCTAGAGTAACTGTACCTACTGACCCTAACCATATACTGTATGTTTAATAGAAAGTTCTTTATTTTTCTTCCTTCCTTCTTGACTTCCTGCATTCCTTCCTTCTTTCTTTCCTACATTTTTTTCCTTCCTTCCTTCCTTCCTTCCTTCCTTCCTTCCTTCCTTCCTTCCTTCTTGTCTTCCTTCATGGCTTCCTGCCTTCCTTCCTACCTACCTACCTACTTTCCTTCTTCTTGACTTCCTGCCTTCTGGCCTTCCTACCTTCTTTCTTTCTTTCTTTCTTTCTTTCTTTCTTGACTTCCTGCCTTCCTTCCTTCCTTCCTCCCTACCTACCTACCTACCTTCTTTCTTTCTTTCTGCTTATAGTTGGGTGTAACACAGCAGCTTTCTTCATGGCGTTTCTACATATTTGGCTTTATGAGAAACCTTTTTTGGGTTTCTGCTTTCCAAACAGCAGTTCTGGCTGACTCAGCATAACTGACTAACAAACCAACGTAGTGTATTTATGTTGCAACTGTTACTCTTCATGTCGGACAAATCGTCTGCTAACGGTGCCATCTATGCTCCTTTAGATTCTCTTCTTTCTTTTAAACGTGATTAGCCAATGTCCTGAATGGTAAGGCACACATGGGTATTAGACCCCAAATCCTATCTTCCCTGAGACAATAATCAGTTTATATATTGCTTGGTAGGTGGTAGGTCAGGTGGTTTTAATATTTCGGTCATTGTGGACATGATGACGTACATCACTTTGCTGTATAAGATGCAGTAATAATAGAGGGGTAAAAGCATTAATAACATGTGAATATCATGTACATTTAGAGCAATAGAGTAAGGCTGCAACAAATACACCACTAAGACATTTCGTATTAGCTAATTGACCATTTGATGTGAAGAGAGACGTGTATGAATGGTTTCTGATATTTCTACCAGCTGCACATCTACTAGGATCAGACATGAAATAATTTCTGTAAGCCAGTTTGTGTTTACTTTATATACTACCTGTTTCATCAGTCATGTGTATGATGTGTGCATGTACGTGACCTGTGTCTCTGCAATTATGCCTTCATGCCAACTTCCAACAGAGCAGGGATTAAATTCCCATGATCCTCTGCGTTTTCTTTGCCCCATGTAGCTGCGAACAGTGTGTGGATTCAGAAACACCCCGAGTGTGGCTATAACCTGGTGAACTCGCCCCACCTGAAACCTGCATGGGTGCTGGACAGAGGGCTGTGGCACGTCACCTGCGATATCGCTGACGGGAAATACACCGAGCGTGGGATCCCAGCCCTCATTCGTAACGAACAACACCTCAATGTGAGAGTGTGAGAGTGTGTGTGTGTGAGAGAGAGTTAGTTGTTCTTGTATGTACAGAGTAAGAAAGTTAGGTTTTAACACACTTCTTTTTAGGCCATCCGTGGAATCTTCTGGCAGGATGTGTTTCCTAAAATTAAGCTGTGGGAGTTCTTCCAGGTCAAAGTTGAGCCAATAGTGGAGCAGTTCAGGACTTTACTCCAAACTGGTGAGTTTCCTATTGGTTGCTCATGTCTGCTGTAGGACTGGGTGATATGAAATACCGTAGATTTAACTTATGCCAGGATATTGTAACTTATGTCAGGTTATTTCCTTTTTATTTTCTTTACATGCTTTCACTTAATTGTTATGCATTATAATTTCACATAGGGATTGGGGGGGGGGGGGGGTTCCTGAAGTGATTTATATTAGTTTCATTTTTTTAATAATTACTGACTGGAAATATCTTGATCAAATACTTCTCTCTCTCTCTCTTTACATATATATATATATATATATATATATGTACTGTGTGTGTGTGTGTGTATATTTTTTTTTCTTTTCAATTTCAGCAAAGCAAATTCAGCAAAGTCAATTTATTAATAATAAACAAATTAATTGATTGACTGGCTGGTTAAAGCATTTTTTAAAACTCAACACGACTGCTTTCCTGGTCAATTTTGGCACCCTTCTAGAGAAGAGAAATGATTTATATAAACTACACATTACACATGATGCGCATTGTTCATTAAAACAGTTGAAAAAGCTATTCATCTTTGACCAAAAATCCACTCATAAATGAGTATTATTATTTTTAATAATAGGAAATATCTACACAAACACATATATGGTTGATAGATCTGCACAAGCCCAGTAATCGAACTAGTAACGAAATGAACAGCTAAAAATACTAATTAATACAATCAGGGCCACAGAATAAAAGTTTCAAAAGACTGGAATACCAATTTTTTCCCTCTCCTTTGATAACCAACTGTGTGTGCAGGAGCCAAACCTGACAGAAGCAGAATAGACGGCAAGAAGCAGTTCAGGATTGTCCAGGACCCTCAGTACCGACGCTTCGGAAGCTCAGTGGACTTAAATTTAGCGCTGGATCTCTTTGTGCCAAACGGGTCAGTGGGTTATAAAGTATGCTGGTTTTGTGCTGGGCTTGAAGTTCCTCTGTCTGTAGGATGTGCGTTTACTGCTAGCAAGGCATTTGATTCCACGAAAAGGGGCAATGATGGGCTACTAATATTCCAAAACCATCCAAATGTAATAGAATAAAGTTCACATTAGGGCTGCATTCATACCATTTTTCCTCCAGATTAAATGCGAGTGCATGTTTTGGGTACTTTACCCTGCTCCTGGTGTGAATTGTGTCATCATAGGAACAGTCCTGGAGCCGTAGAGGACTGCTGTAACCGGTTCAGGAAGAGGTTGGAGGAGCTGAACGGAGAACAGTATCGAGAAATCAACTATCATCAGGAGCAGGTCAGAGCTGCCACAGTTACACCACTTGTTTTTGGGGAGGGTTGCCTTCCTGTGTGAATTTTTTAACCATTATTTTTATTTAATTTTGAATCCCCAGGGGCTTCGCTTGCTGAGTCCAAGGGAAAAAAATAAAATGCAGTATTTATATAAAATAAGTTTGTTAATTGGGCAGCGGTAGCTCAAGGGGTTAAGACGTTGGGCTACTGATCGGAAGGTTGGGAGTTCAAATCCAAGCACCACCAAGCTGCCA
>JAQLOM010000003.1:5962634-5977601 GCA_030068315.1 Chrysichthys thysi
TTCTTTTTTTTTTTTTTTTTTTTTTTTTTTTTTTAATAAATACAGAGCTAGCGTTATCCTGGCATGTAGTTAGGAAACTTAAATATTGCATGTGTGCTCCTGCTCCTGATGTGATGCCACTGCCTACTTTGTGATCATGTCAATTGTTAAACATGCAACACAAATGAAACTGCATGGAATTGAATACTATAGAACAAATTCATTGTGCACATCTAAATTCAGATACTGCAATCCCACTCATGTCCATTTGTGAGAAATAGTTTCCTAGCAGTTCGCCAGAAAGCTATTTAGGATGGCATTTAGGTTTCCAAATGACATAAATCCTGCCGATTTTAATGAGGGCAATTGTTTAGAGATGTTCCTAGGCCATTTTAGTCAGTTCTCGGGCACTTAACATATGCAACAAATTATTATTATTCTACAGTTTTTTTTAATGGGTTCAAAATTTACATTTTCGATGGCACTGGAAAATCAGAGTTAGTCTTTTGTTATTACACCAGGTTACCAGGGTATAGGGTGTGTAGGATTCTGTACACTTTTAAATTAATTTTCCTTCGGTCTAATGACTTCTGCTGAAATGCCCACGTCTTCTCATTTATTACAGCCAAGTTATTTTATATGCACATTTGAATCAGTTATTTAAGTCATCCGTTTATCTAAGGAATTCCATCTATTTTGACCATCTATACAAAAATATGGTATCACCTGTGTATTCACTACATCTTATAGATCAATCTACTTTCCCCACATCATTTTATTTATTTATTCTCTCGTCATTCGTTGGTATTATTTCCAAGACACCTTCTTGCAATGACGCAGCCTGAGATTCTTAAACAAAAAGAAAACAAAAAAAAAGCCAATAAACCTAACCAAACAACCATCCGTAGAAATGCCACTTCAAGTATTTATTTATTTATTTAAAAAATGTACATGTCTTTAGTTTTGCAACCTTTAAACCAGAGCTTGGTGTGCGTGTTGGTTCATAATTGCACCTGTGGTACAAGTTGAACTGCAGGGTGCGTACGCAGATACCTTCCATCTGTACGTGACTGCCAGACTGACATCTTGGTCGAGAGACACCACCTCAAACTCATTACTGCAGCAGAGAGAGACAGAGAGAGAAAGAGAGGGAGAGAGAGAGAAGGGTAAATGAGGGCAAATAACATTAACCAAACTGGTATGTAAAGAATACATCTGATTAGTCCTGACAATGTTTTTTCTCTCCATGTACAGTCTACTCCATCTCGGTACCAAACCTTGCTGCCCCATCTCAAACCTCCCCACCTGCATTGCACATTCTCTCCTGTTCTTTCCCTTTTTCCCCTCCTCAGTCCCTCTGGCTGACCTGTCAGTGAGTGGGAGGCGCTCTGGTTCCCCCTGCTGGAGCGAGATGAATTGGGCTCGGTCTTGCGAGGTGCTGTTCGCCTCATGCTTGAACTCAGGCCCTCTCTGGGTCATCGTGTGTCTCTGCAGAGCCACGCTGTTCTTCACGGAGGAGCTCGAGTTCAGCTTCAGCGCGGTGCAGTCAGACACAGACGTACTCTCCGCACAAGGCTGCAGCTTATACGGCTTGCTCTTCAGACTCTTTGCCATGGGATGTGTCTCATTAGTCACCCTAGTGGAGTCACCTTCAATCAGGTTAAATTTGGAGCCTGGAGGGGTTGGAGTGCATTGCATCACCTTGTTGTTGATTATCTAATTATAAACCACCTGTCCTATCGTGATTATTCTAATGATTACGGACAAGGTTAAACAAAGGGCAAAAAAGCCCACGCTAATTCAGTGCTCACCAAAGCGGTCCTGTTTTCCCAGCTCTTTACAGAGAACCACTCCAGACGATCCAAGGCGAAGCATCTCGGGATTTTCACTGAGGTTACAAGGGGTCTGGTGCTCCCATCGAACACCTCCACGTGCCTCTATGCTCCCCTTATGACCCACAGGTGTACCCTGCTTCTTCTCCTCTTCCCTGTTCTCACTGCGAGCCTCCACTTCATTCCCACTGATGGGGAGCTGCGAATAGGAAGCATTGGCCATCATGCTGGCCAGTGGAGGTTGCTCCTGGGTGGATGATGCTGGGGTGGAGAACACGCGAGGAACTGTGTACTCATACGTGATGTGAGGCATCTTTCCATTAAGGTTGTAATACTATATGCAAAGACACAAAAAAGAAGTTACAGCACTACATGGAGTCAAATGAGTCACGGTAAAGTGAAATCTAAAGCTATGTGCAGGAGTGCATGCATGAAATGAAAAACGATTACCAGTACAGATGTGCAGCTATGATAATTTGCATCATGATGATTGCATATGCTCTTAGAATGGTTTACAATACTATAACAATTGGGGGAAAAAATGCATGACAAAGTGCAAATGCATATTTGTAGACATGATGATGGATGATTTGCATCTCCAACTGCATGAACTTGCATGAAGGGCTTGGCTTTTTGCAAAGTTCACATCATGTCAGAATTTTGTCAACGATGAAACAATAACCCTGAAATCCTTGCAGCCATTTCTAAGGCAACAGACGCAACGCCAAAAAAATGATGGCCACCATGATAGCTAGCCCTTAACTAACTCATGAAATTAAATAAAAAAATTTAATCATCTTTCATTTGTTCTGAATACAAGGCTAAATTCTGCTTGCAAAAATACCACTACGTTTTTCCGTCTATTTACACGAGGCTGCTCGAAAATTTTAGGGAATGGCTGACAAACATAACTGCATGCAGTTTGTAACTGCTACGATTTTGTTTTTCATGGTTGTTTATTATACGACCTCACAACTCAAGTCAAATCTCACAGGAAATTCAGTTTCCAGCAGACGGCTGCAAGTTCAACTAACACGTTCACGTTATTGGCAAGAGACTTGCGGTAATTATGACTATTCTGACATGATGTGGGCATAATGCTGAATTTAACAGCAGGCTGACAACAAAGCTAGCTAGCCAACTAATACTAGCTATCAGGTTACATTCACTGCCTGTGTTAGCTAAAGGGATGTGAGAAAAGTGACAAAATGTACATAAGAAATAAAAGAAGAGAGAAGTAGGGGTTCTATTAGGAGCAGTACATACCTATATACCTACCATGACGTTCAGGCCCTGCTGGGTCGGACCCTGGGCCATGATGTATTCAAAGCCGTCTGAGAAGAGGTTAACTGGCCTCCGGTACTTAAACACTGTTCCTGCTATCGGGAAGTTGCGTGGGTTGTCGATTACCGTGTTGCCATTAAAGAAGAAGTGGCCGGCTTCATCAGACAGAGCTAAATGGCACAGTATGACCAAAATGAGCCCACAAACACTCAGCTGCTAATCAAACTGGATTTTCATTATTCATTTGATTTTGCTCTCAAGCAGATGCTGATTTTACACAATAAAGCCTTGTTGTAATATGTCTTAATTATATTTCCCATTAACCTAATTGTAACATGCCTATATGTTATTTCAGAAGGCCTTAGGCCTTATTAGTCCAGTAATTTAGTCTTGGCAAACTCCCACCTACCAGTAAGGTCTCGCCCATTATACAACAAATACCAATCCGGAAGGGTGAAAGCTATGACACATGCAGCATCATTCCAAACTGCTTGCTCATTCTACGTCACAGACAAAAGTGCTATCCGCATGCATTATGCATACAGATTGGTTGCTGTGACTGATAGGGGAGAGCATATACCACCCCTCCCACTTCATTACCCTTGAACATTTTGGCTATGGATGGTTGTGGCATCATCAGGATTTGGACTTGGCATCCCTGTATGAAATAGTGAATGCTTTCCTGTTGTGCCACTCACCATAAATTGAGTCAGACTAGAATAACGCAATCAACTCTAAATATAATTAATATAAATATAATAAATTAGAAGCAAGAAATTTAAAAACATCCAGCTAATCTGCAGATCAGGAGTGAGTCATTCTTATTGTGCATTAAGAGTTTAATGATATGGCTCCTGTACTGTGTGTGCTTTCCGTTCTAACACTATTCTGGAGTAATGGAGATTTTACCCAAGATGTTTTCAGTCTTTCGCCGCTCGACGATCTGGATATCCGTGGCTCCGACAGGTATATTTGTTATAAAGGCATAGCCTGAGGAGTCACAGAAAATACCAAAAGATTTCACAATAGTCCTAGCGTTCCAGTGTCACTACAAAAACACCATTAGTTCAACACACAGTGTGAAAGTAATGTTTTCTTTTAATGTTCGGTTTACAAATGAGAAACGTCGTAAAAGGTTTCTGAATTTTACAACGTTATTTAAAAAGATGGTTATGGTGCGGTTGGATGGAAATCGAGGGCCCTCGAAACAGACCCTCAACCCTGAACTGCTCAGCTCTGAGCTCAGATTGTCTTCTGTCCAGCTTGTAAGCTGCTTCAGACACCAGCATCAGCCAAAAGAATAAATTTCAGTGTAAAAAAAAAAAAGCAGGACCTCGGATTTTCAGCTGAGAAGTGTGTAATGAATACTGGTAACCAAACATAGAAAAAAGAAAAGATGATGGTACCAAGATAAAGAAAACCCACTGCAGTATGACAGTGTCCCAGGTATGAAATCATTAACAAAAATACAAAATGTTTATTTTAAAATCTCATTGTGCATTGTTCCCTCCCAATTACAAGTACATACCACTTATAATTTAGCGGTATTATAAGATATACCTAACTGTGTGATCCCTTTCCGGTAAGATCCCGAGATCCGGTAGCAGGTGTCACCGCTTCCATCACAGATGCCACATCTGTCAACTGATTTACTGGAGTACAGTTTCCCATCACACCCCACCACCTGTAATGTGAACAGAGACACAGGAAGCTAATATGGACAAGGAGGCAAGCTAGATATTTTTTAACAAACAAAGCTAATATATATAACCTCATCCACAGGAATGCATCAATGCCATTCTTTTGCTTGCTGTTTTTTTCGACAATCATCAATACTGATACCAAAATGAGTAATCTAGTTATTATTAATCAATAAGAGGCACTATGGAACATGTTACAGCATCTAAAGAGTATCTTTAATAGCTATCACGAGGGCAGGCAACCTGAGGACCCAGAGCATCATCAGCAAGTGTGCTCATTAAAAATCTGCACAAGCTGCCATGAATTGCTCCTTCCTAAAGGAAGTGCGTGTCTCAGTGCTCGCACAACTTAAGTGCTCTCATGCAGGATAGTTTTCCTGCATGCTTGCGTCAATGCTCCAAGCTCAAAGCTACCTCTGTGCGCTCCTCTAGTGTAACCCATGTCGACTAAATAATCATTTCAAACTTGATGGCTGCCATCCAGTTATTAGCATTTACATAGGTTCCTAAATTAAAAGCTAACTGCCGCAGCCTATTATACCATGACTGAACCTTTCTGAACTGACTAACAGAATGGAAAGAAACGTCATCTCATCCCAAACTCCATCTATGGAGGCGATTTGTGAATGGTGTAGTCTTCTAGAAGTAGAGGTAGTGGGTAACCTGGCACTGGCCCTGGATGCAGACGCCCTTGTAGACGCCATTCCTACAAAAGGTCCCGTCGTGTGCCGGAACCAATAGCTGTCTCTCTCCCGTGGTGGTGGTGCACTGCAGGTCACACGGCTTGCTGGAAATGCTGATGTAATCATCTGGACAGGACATGACATCATTAATGCTGTTAAAGCTCTAAACTCTGGAGAGTTCTGCTGGAGATTCAAGTTAGCCATTGTGTCATAGAAAGGCCTCTTTTGTTCCTCAGAGGCCACGGGATTCGGAAATAAACCCAACCGCCCCATCTAGGAGACGTGAGACTATGGAACGGCTGTCCTGGGGCCAAGAATGGAATAGCTGAGATGTTCTGTGTCTAATAACTACATGAAATAGCGACAGAGTTTTAAAAGGAACTATAGGAGAGCAATGGGAAGATAAATGACTTCTGATGACTTCGGACCATCAGGAGGCCAAAGGTGATGGAGAACAGGTGACCGAAACTGGCAGGAGATCTAACCTGGGGGTGACACACTCCTCAACCATGTTTTACAACACACTGAGTTGTTCTGTTAGCTCGTGGTGCCCCAACACCCTACTAAGATTGCTGCGTGTTAGTTTTTCTGTTGATTTGCTCCCCGTCTGTAGTACTAGTTAGATTACTAAACTTGTTTATATCTGTCACTTTGGCAGAGGCTTTTCTCCAAAGTGACTTACAACTGAGCAGATGAGAGTTAAGGGTCTTGCTCAAGGACTCAACAATGACAGCTTCAGAAGTCCACCACTGCCCCTATTAAAAATATTTATCATTTCTTTTTTATTTTTTGTATTACTGGAAAATTTATATTTATATAGACCAGTTCTGCTTTTTGCGGGACCCTTTATCTATAAATGCTATTACTGAGCCCCGTGTCCAGTGTTTAATAGCAAACGTCGGGCGTGATGCACATCTTGGCTGATCGCAAATTGTGTAAATTGTGTTTTGGCTCAACAGTTTCTATAATAACTGGATTCTAAGGCCAAGCAAGCCCTCGAGGAATTTACCGCTCTATTCCTTCATTACAGTAAAGAACACTGAGCAAATGAAGCGGGCACACTTCCATCTGAACCCTGAAAGGAAGTCTGTCCCACCCATGTGCCTCAAATCTTCACAGTCATGTAACCAAAAAGGTGCTTTTTTTTTTGGTTTGTGTGTTTTGCATTGGTTTTTTTGTTGTTTTTTTACCTGGATAGAGGGGAACCCATTCATAGTGTTTCCTGTTGAAGGCTTTGGAGTTGAACTGGGAACACTGGTGCTGTTTGAAGCTGATCCTGCTGTTGGGGCATGGCTAGGCAATAAATACATCAATAATTACGCAGCTCACACAACAGGCGTCATGGCAAACAGCTTGCACATATTACAGCATTAAACATGTCAGAATGCATGTGTATTCCAGCCAGATTTGGCAGAACACGGTTCACACAGTTTCTCCTTATTCCTTTAATTATGCTCAGCCCTACTTCGGGGATTCCAAATCACATAAAACACGGACATAAAATAGGCCCTACCTGGTTGGTACACAACTGATACTGCTTAGGCGATCCAGCACAGAAGGAACTGTTAATGTTGTGTGTAGTAGTGAGCCTGAGGAAGAGAACATCACTAGTTTAAAAAAAAAAATTACATGGATACAGAAGCAAGGGTAGACAAATTGAATAAAGTGTAAGTGTAATAAAGTGTCATGCCTGGACACCCAGGCTACGACATGACTAATGATGAACAAATTAGCTACTTATGTGTGTTAACAGGATGCAGACCATAGGAAACAAACTAATATAAAAAGTCCAGGGGAGAAGATAACTATGTAGTCATAGCCCCTATTCTCGTAAAAAGTTAGCCTTTAACCAACTGTTTCGAGACTTTTTAGTTTGGATAATAATCATCACCACCATCATCTCATTACTACATATATATGGATGGCGAGTTAAAGAAAAACTGAATAAATAGTTTGATTAGGATAAAAGTATCATGAATCATACGTCATGTCCTTCAAAATCACCAAGTCTCGACCCAAATGGACACATTATGGGTGATTTTGGCTCCAGCTAAGGGTATATAAAACCCCAGCAGAGGGAATATGTTTCAGAAGAATGCTTCCCATCCCTCCAAATGGTTCCAGTGACTTGCAGAATCGATGTCCGTGCACATTAAAGCTGTTCTGGCAACTCACAGTGGCCCGACACTTCATGCTGATCTTTCCCCCCCTTAAATTTGTCACACATCTGTAACTTGACGCGCTACAGTTTTACTTGATGCATGTAGTTGCCCTACCGATTATAAATGAAGACTTGATTTAAGACCCTGAAAGCTTTTTTTTTTTTTTCAGGCATGTGCAGATATTCATGGCAGGAGAGTTTTGGGGGTTTTTTGGCATCAAACACATCAGTGCAAGAACGTTACACATCATTTTGCAATCTGCAGTATTAAATCACTTTTATACTTCCCTCCAGAACAAAACCCATCCTGAACTTCTTTGCTAGCCATCATGCCATCTTGCATCAGGCACTCTGAATCTGATACACGCTACGTTGCTCCTCCCACGGGAGACTACCTGGCTTACACATGTGCAACTTTCCCAGGCTTGTTCGCCCCTTTCAGCCTACTCCAGATGGGCCTCCTCCTCATCTTTCTGTTTCACCGCTGAGATCCCCCTCCCCAGGATGTACACACACACACACTCACTCACTCTCACACAGGGGAGTGCTAATGGGGGCCAGCTGGCCTAGCTCAACATGAGCCCTTATCGGCAGAGGAATCGTCCAAAAGCGGCCGCCCATTTGCTCTAAAAGGCATTTTATAAGTTTGTTTGTCTGGACAGAATTGCTGGTGTCATGTGGGCTGGTGATTTGGTTAATTAATGGCCCATAGACATACCAGTTCACTCATCATGGCGGTAATAAGAGGAGAACTCTCCCCCTTCTTGCTAATAATGCATGGTCTTTTATGGTCAGCAAAGACATTTTTGGTTTAGGAAAACCTTATAACTGCCAGTTTAATTCCAGGTACACCATCACACGGTCACATCACACTGTAACCTAAAAGAGTAGAATAAGTTTGTATTAAATCACTCAAACAAAGAAATTAAATTGGAACTAATTTAACACCAAAATAACTCCTAATGTCCATTTCCATCCTTAAACTTTGCGTCCCAACTCCTAACTATGCTCTCATGCTTGTGCAGAGGAACACCATGCATGTGTTGAAGAAAATATTTCCAGCTTTGCAACATTCAAACCTAGAAGGGCACTCGCAGAGCGCAGAGCTCCTCCAAAGACGATAATTGACTCTTCTATGATATGCAAATCTGCAACCGCAACCACTTTATCCATCTGGGTAGATTTCCAAAATTATTAGAAATACGTCTGCACATGTGTATCCCGGAGGACTGCTGGTACCCACAAATTATGCTTTTTCTACCGACGCGGTGCTGGTACCGGTGCCTGATCTAGAACCGCTTGCAACCCCAAAAAAAAAAAAAAAAAAGAGAGACTGATGGGTTAGGGTTAGCCAAAAAGCTGGCACACGCACAGCACTACAAAACTGCTGGTAGTATGAGCAGAGGTTCAGAAAGACACTGTAGCAAGCTTGACACATCTCACAGGAAGCATGTGCTAGCCCTCGCCCTCCCTGAATGGTAACTGTTGTGTGACAGGGTACGAGGGAGTGGGACTTACCAAATGACCAAATGTCAGATAAGGGGGGGGGGGGGGGGCATATTTCCCGGACAACCACAGCATTATAAGTTTTGATCAGGTTCTTTAAAACTGCACTTGTTAGTCTGATGTTCTCTATTCATCACTTCAGCATACGGAAAATGGCTACTTCATCCGAAGATTACCTAATTACACCTTTAATTGTCTGTATCGTCCAAACAACAAATTAGACAGAACTAAAGGGTCAATTTGCACCCAAGAATCTTTTGGTTGCACCAAAAGATCTGTTTTAACCATGTTTACATCCACACCAACTGTGACGTGCACCCACCCACCCTGCTGCGGTTTTCCATGCATGTAGGTCAAACATAAACGTATCCAAGCGTCCGCTTTTACGAGATTAACGTCAAAGTACTGACGTAAAATATATTACTGAGTATGGCAGAGGATATATTCGCTGTAAGTTCTGGTTTTTTCTACCACTAGGACAGGTTCGTTTTATCTTTATCGCCTTTGATATGTCCTACAATTTTCTGTGAGAAAAACGTGAGGCTCTGTACTCATTTATACTCAGTTTAGGTTCAGTAACTGTACCACACAAGTCAGCATCTTCAATAAATGTCAGAATCATTTTCTCATGTGTTGTATTCCAACTTTAACAAGCGGATAGAGTGGTAAACAGCAGACAGCCCTGGAAGTGAAAGCACATTGCAACAGTAATGAAGCCTGGGCTTAACGAAATGTAATTGGACTGTGCTTTCAGGGCCATTTAATCCAAAATGAAACAGAGTTTAAACCTACAGGCTGTGGTGGGTGATGCTAGCCAGGGTACGCAGTAGGTTCACAAAAGGGTCAGACTGATGGAGGAGCAACAAGCCTTGCACAGCTAATTAGCAAGCCCAGTTTAAGGGGAATTTACATTGGAGGGGTCTTTTTTTGTTTTTTCTTCCAAGGTCCGAGCCTCAGTGGTCAAAACATCTTCATTAACTCTCCCTCATCACACAGAGCTGTACGTTATCTAGTTCACAATATTCAAGTATTGTAAAATTGCGTGAGTTTGAACTAAGGTGACGTCAATGAGGACACGCTGAAACAACACACTAAAATGCAGGTCCAGTGTTGGTGTGTTTTGTTGGACGTCTAACCTCTGCTGCAGACAGTGGCGCTCCTGTGAGCGGACGCCTCCTCCGCATGTCCAGCTACAGGTCGACCAGCTGCTCCATTCACCCCACCACTGAGCCACTTCTTCCGGCTGGAGCTCCTCCGTCCCCTCCCTGCTATCCTGGCCCAGGGATACAGAGAGAGGGAGAGAGACAGACAGAGAGAGAGAAGGAGAATAAGAGAGACAGGTAGCGTTTTCAGTCTTAAAACCCAGGACACTATGGGCTCACGACTACCGGTGGTGTTTGAGTGACGTTTAAACTTTAAACAGTATTTTACTGGGATGCGCACAAACATATTCCCCATGGAAGTCCAGTTACACAGGACATGAAAGTGTTTTTCTACACATTTGTTTAATCACGTGGGTGTTTCCTAAATACACTAAACTCTAAGCCTGTGATCACATTCTGCTGTGCTGAACAGTGCAAGTAGCTCCGACTTTACTATATTATATACAGTATGTATACTGAGATTTTTTTTTTTACGTGCCTAATACAATACATCCTGTTTTAGAATGGCCATTCGATGCCTTCAGAGTATCAGAAAAGGTGCGGTTCAGCAGCTCAGAACCTTTTTCCCAGAATCCTATGTGCAAACTGCATGCACGCCTACGTTCTGACTGTCTGGCAGATAACACGGGCGGTAATCACAGGGTAACCCACGATACGATAACATCATGATATGCTGCCCACGATAACGATGGTACAGTGATGCGGTGATTCTGCGAAGGATTGTCAGGCAATCATTTACGATACATCATGATATCTATGTAATTGAAGAAGAAAAGATATCCAAAAAAGGCAACAAGCAAAAATTGTTTTTATTTATTCATCTAATTTATTTAATACTAAAATATCAATAAAGTAAAAATAATGAGTAATTATTGCTACCTTCCAACTATCCACTCTGAGTTTCTTCTTTTACACCACAAGTTAATCCTTGTTCATCTGATAAGCCCCACTTTGAGGAATCATGAAACAGAGAATCCGAGTAGATCGGCTGCATGTTTAAACAAAAATATCTATATTTTCCGCCAGTGTATCCATAACAGCTCCGCACATATATTTTGTCCCACGACTAGTAGATAACAGACCTGCTTACACGTCTGCGACACGTAGCGTGAATTTATACTCGCACACAAAATGAGTGTGTCCTCTGGGGGGCGCTGTCACATGAAACACACTAGAATTTAATAACATCAATGAAGAACCAGAAAAAGCAAGTTCCATGTTTCACTGTAGGAATAATATATTGGAAAAAATGTTGCTCTGAAACAAATTTATTGGGGAAAAGAAACCTCACATGGTCAGTTCTAAACCTGAAGTGTTTTAGTAAATCTGAAGTGTTTCAACTTGCCTGTATTCAGCAGTTTGAGCAGCTCAAAGCACTTCAGTGTAACTAATGTTTAAATCCACAATTCTATCAAGCACTGACTGATTGACACTTTATTATTTTTAGTGCCTAGTTATCCACTGTGTGTTTATTACAAGTCTATTAGAGGACAAACATATAAAAGTGCACAATCCTACAGGAGGAAACTTGGTTGTTCTTACAGAGTCTCACACTTCACAGATTTATATTAACACAGTATCATGATCAGTAAATTTCCAATTTAGAAAAGAAAAAGCAGCCAGAAATGCACTGCCATCAAGTGGAACAATCACAGTTGATATAGTCTGCATCTTTACAGCATGTAGTTAGCCTAGAGGTCACGGCATTGGCTATTCAGTCGGAGGGTTGTGGGTTCGAGGCCCATGGCCAACAAGGTACAGTGATGTACCCTGAGCACGGTACCATCTCCAAGCACTGCTCCTCAGGCACTGCACTGTTCGGCTACCCCCTGCTTCACTTGGTGAATGGGTTAAATGCAGAGAAGTAATTTCACTGTGTCGTGGTGTGTCTCACGTGTTATGGTCACTAGTATACATTACTTACTTTATTACACTCCTAAGGAGAAGCGTGTCAGGTTATGGGCATAGGATACGTGGCTACACCATACCCAAGGCATAGATTATATGCAGAAACATAAATGGACTTTGCTTCATTTTAAAATTCAAGTTTAACCCCGCTCTGGTACCATGGGGTCTATGTGACCCCAGCCCTCTTTGGAAATTACCACGATTAGTGACCTTGCCTGCCACATATTTTCTTGTAAGGCCTTCCTAAGTATGTGACACATGTTTGATAGTTTCAAAGTCTTTATGCTTATTTTTTATTTACACTTATTTTCACTTTGGGGTCAAATTGACCCCACAGTACCTTTAATGTTATAAAGGTATTTTTTTTCCTTATTTCAAGGTTCTGGGTGCACAGTGGATGAATCTCTCCTTGGATTCAGAGGACGATTACAATATAACAATAAACAATTTCACTCTCTTGTCTATTGTCCCAAAGAAGAACAAGAGGGTCATATTTCTGTCCACTATGCATTCCCAAAAAAGACTGACGCAGATACTGGGAAAGAAGAAATAAATGTTTTACAACCACGAAAAAGGTGGCGTGGACAGCCATGATCAAATTTACCCCATGGTACCAAGAATGTGACTTTTTTCATGGTACCAGACCAGGGTTAAATCATAATATGAGACACGGTGGAAAAGAGCCATGTGAGCACTCGGATTTAATCAAGCTATGAGGGGAAAAGAAGTTCAAAAAAGCCTTGAAATCGTTCTTTCAAATAAACGTTTCCTAACAGACAACGCAACTCTGGCTAACCTTCCACAGATACCTCAGAAAATACCACACACAGAAAGGTGCCCCACAGACCCTAAAGAACATTAGTGGCTGTAATTATGCGAGTATCAAGTCTATTATATTAGAATGAGAAAAATATCTGTATTAATCCTCAGAAAAATAACTGAATTTCAGGAGTTGGGTAACCACTGGACTAAATGCAGATGCACATCTGTAACCCTGACAGTGATGTAGGATTTCGTGTCTGGGTTACGCTGTAGCTCAAGCCGATACACGCGACACACTCCGGGTTAGAGCAGGATAGCTGAAATGTAAACTTAATCACAGGGCTTCAAAACAACACCTCTCCTTCAGAGCTCACTAAAGCTGTGGGAGACAAACACCAGAGCCATGGACAGGCAAACATACTCCTCCTGCACTTGTCCTGGGACACCCTAGGGCAAAACTCTACAATTACCAGCTGGATTCTAGGAAATGGGGCTTAAAGAGGTGGCCTCAGGTGAGTTCTGCGGATTACGAGACGCAGTCGGGTCCAGAGCAATGCAGCAAACACTAAATGAGAATCTACAGCGTGAGCGTACAGAGTGAGAAAGAGCATACTGAGAGAACGAGAGGTTTTTTTTGGCCATGAGACCACATTTACTCAATTTCTCACTGCGACCCAATGCATTTGGTAGAATTATCACTTGAAGTTTATCCTCCGTGTCTTTTCTCTGCTCATTCTGACTCTGTGAGTACTGCGTGGCTATAAATGTACAAAAACTGTATCCTACATAACCACACACTGGACCACGTTATTAATTTCTCAAAGAACAGTGTCCTCAGCACGAACGAAGAACAGCTCCCTAATTTTACAATCATCCCAAACGTCCCCAGTTTATTCTTCACGGACTTGAAGTTCCGTGTCTTCTTTTCTTGCACTTGAGCTTCCAAAAAGCTTTCGTGGTCCAAAAACTTTCACTAAGCCTCATGGTGGTTAATGGCTGCTTGAGTCTTCCTATGATTTTATTTCTGGCTTCCACAGATGCAGAACCATTATTAATTACATTAAAATTTGCTCCAGCAATTTATAACCCTCATATGTTTTTCCCCTCTTTATACAGGACAAGAGAGACAAGGTACACAAGTACAAGAGAAAGAGAGATAGATGGGGAGAGTAACTGGGACCTTTGAGCTCAAATTGAAAACAGAACTGATAAAGGACAGACAAGCCGAGAGGAGTACAGCCGATGAATAACGAGCTCTAGAGACTGAGAAAGAGGCGACAGAAGAGCTCACTCCATCCCTCTTCAGAGGCCCTGAAAGACTCCGACACATGAAAGGACCAACGGCTGAAGGCAAATTATACCGACTCCTGTCTGTCGTCTAGACGGAGAGATAATCACTCTTCCTTATGCCTGAACCTGCACTTTAGTGACACTCGGGGCACGACGCTGAGCAAATCTCTCTTCAATGATGGGAAAGGTCTGTTGTAGTGCTGATTGAACAGCAGCTTTGTGCTTTTCTCCTAGCAGCTCTGAATGGAAAATGAAAACATGAGGCAAAGGACATCCTCACGATATATCAGAAACAGCTGAGAAGCAAAAGTACAGCAGTTACCCGTGTTAATCCTTACTGTATTCATCCATGTTTGTGGGATTTTACTCAGAAAAATAGCAATACATGTGTCTGCATTAAGCTCAAACTACTACTATGTAAACGACTTACGTGTTATTTTCGTTCAGAAATGGGGAAAATGTGTACTTCAAAATTAATACGCGGATTGGTTTTTCACGAGGTTTGGACAGATTACATGTGCATGTGTAGAGATGTTAGCAAAGACTAAAAACATGCTATTTATTTTTATTTATTTATTTATTTATTTATTTATGTTTATACAATGGAACCTTCGATTGCGAGTAGTGCTGCTGCGATTAGTCGACGTAATCGACCATGAAAATTAGTCGACGTCAATTTTATTGGTCGACTAGTCGCCT
>JAQLOM010000003.1:5995734-6009928 GCA_030068315.1 Chrysichthys thysi
TAGACCGGGCTCGGTGTAAACAGTGTCTTGGCGCCACCTGTCGGCCATGCACTTTATCTTTAGATATTGAGATATGCACGCGCACACACACACGCCGGTCTCTATTAAACGCCGGGTCGTCCAAATAATTTTTTTAATAAACGCCCGGGCTACTATTGGAAGATATACAGTATTTTTCATTTTGGTATCGACTGGTCAAACACACTGTATGCATTGGCATGGAATAAAATTGTCCTTAGTGTATAAGCGCTGATAATCTTGAGTCTTATTTTGTAAAGTTGTTCATTTCATACTGGTCATACTCTGGGCATTGCAGGTATTAATACTAGAGTTTTTCATTTTCTGTCCATTCAGGACGCTCCAGCAATTCGTACAAACTCCCCTACAACTGGATCGGCACGGGTCATGTGGTCTACAACGGTGCTTTCTACTACAACCGTGCCTTTTCACATGACATCATCAAATACGACCTGCGTCTGCGTTACGTGGCGGCTTGGACCACGCTGCATGATGCCATGTTTGAGCACGAGGATGAGGAGGCACCCTGGAGCTTTAGGGGACACTCAGACGTGGACTTTGCTGTGGATGAGAGTGGCCTGTGGTTGGTTTATCCGGCTCTAGATGAAGAAGGCTTCCACCAGGAAGTGATCATCCTGAGCAGGCTCAATCCTTCTGATCTGCAGAAGGAGAACACATGGAGGACAGGCCTGAGGAGGGACAGTTACGGGAACAGCTTTGTCATCTGTGGTGTCCTGTATGCTGTGGACAGCTATGAGCGCATAAACGCCACCATTAGCTATGCTTTTGACACACACACTCACACTCAGATGGTGCCACGACTGCCCTTCATGAACAACTACACTTATACCACACAGATTGACTATAACCCAAAGGACCGCATGCTCTACGCTTGGGACAAAGGCCACCAAGTGACCTATGATGTCATATTTGCCTATTAATTACTGTATGAGATGATATCTAGATCATAACTAGGTTACTGTTCTGCACTTTTTGTAAAATAATTACAAGACTCAGTGGATTGTAGATCAGTCTACATGGTCAGTATATATATTTTTTATAACATGGCACTATTTTATAGTTGTTTGTTGTTCTGGTTGCATCTTGTAGAGTGCATGTCTGTCTAATGTGCTTATAATTCCATGATGAAAACGTCCAATAAGTGAAGGCCTCAGCATACGTCATGTGTTGGCATCATTTGGCTGGCTTTCACAAAAAACATGATACAATTGCAGAGCAAACGGTCATCATGCAAAGGCATCATTTGCCAAGATTCATTTTAAGAAGGATGACTTTGAGAAGTGGCAATCTTCTTCCTGTAGCTACAGAAATCGAACCAGCACCACCTGCTGTACTGGAGGACTCATACGCTACAGTCAATACAAAGCCACAGAGAGTAAGCGAGCTTGTAAGCCTGAGAAGATGGTTTCACCTTCGTACAACCCATTGCTGTTTCTGCATTGACTATACTGAGGACGTTAATGACAAAGTTATTGCTACGGCTTGTTAAACATGATGAATAACAATATGAATTTTGTAAATAATGCAGTTAATTTAAAATAAATCCAATGCCTGTATTTGTGTAGAGTGATTAATTTAGTCACAAGGAAAAGTCATAATGGAAAAAAAAACAGACTGACTTCTAATTTGACTTCAAACATTTTGGTATACTTTTAAAATACTTTCATGTTTAAATACTTTTATAGACATATTGACACTTTTTAATCAGTGAGGCAATCCTGAAAAAAATCAGCGGGCTCACTAGTGATTAGCAGTATACACTTTCTAAGCAAGTGTATTTTGTGTAATTAAACTTTAAAAAAAAAAAAAAAAAAAGTTACATGCATTTTTGTACATTGAAGGTGAAAACTTCTTTCAATTTCTGAACTTGTCTCCCCACTTTTGTAAGATAAAATTTCAATAAGATATAAACATAAAAAGCTACAGATATGCATATGACCCTACAAAGCTTTGCCAATCTTTTGCCAATAATTAAAACATTAACAAAGCAAACAACATGGTATAAAAGAGATAATAAAATAAAAGTTCAGCAATGCCCAGAATTAAGGCGCTGATGGCTATGGATTCTCAGTCAGAACAAGACTGTCAACAACAGACAGACAAATTTCTTGCAGCCTAAATTTCGTTAGATTCACAGAGGATGTGAAGTTTATATTTTTGTTCTTCAAATACTACCCCTAGTCGGGGTACTCTAGCACAATTTCACTACTTCCACTTTCACTCAAGCAACATTTTCCACAACACCCACACTCAAGTACCTTCTCCACTCCTGCAGTTTGTAGACATATTAAAACGCTTTATCTAACAGGGTAAATGTAAAAGCCATTATTTTGCAGACGGTACTTTTTCGAGACCACAGACACCAGAGATGATTCCCAGTCTCAAGATCGCATCTGAGAAACCCATTACCAAACTTCACAGCCAGGTTGGCTTGGTTCATTTTCCTTCACAAATCTTAAAGGAATCTACTGTAAAATAGTCCATGGCTTACATATGGCATATTAACTAGCAACATTGTCCAATATTGAACTGAAAGAAAGATAAGAATAATATTAAAGCTCTTTACATATCCCTATTATATAACCTTATATCAAAGCACACCTATATATGACAAGGGCAAGGGCAATATGTCACTGTGTTAGGGTCAATAACTTAAGATGCGTGACCCTGTAGGGCAGAAGCAAATCTAAACACTACTATAGAGAGTAAAGAGAGATAAACTCACAAATTTTACACAACCAGTTAGATAATATTCGGCCAAAGTTTTCTAGTTTTAATAAGCATCATGCAGAAGTCTATGTATTGAATATGTAAAGTTGCACATTAGACTTTAACAGACACCGAAATGTGAGCTTTCACATAAACAGTTTTCTTCCCAATTATTCCTTTAAATATACAGTGCATTCAGAAAGTATTCAGACACCATACAATTTTTCACCATTTGTAATGTTGCAGCCTTATGCTAAAATCATTCAAATTATTTTTTTTCCGCATGAATCTGCACTCAGTACCCCATAATGACAGCACTGTATGTATACTCCTTTAGCAGCATTTTGGTTATTATAGGAAAACTTCAGTGAGCAAAGAGTTTTCAGTTATTAGATCAGTATACATAAAAACCTGGCAACTTTGTGTTTCACTGAAATGAGAAAACGACAATGATATCTTTACTTAAACAAGACATTTCAACTATAAGTGAGGCTGACAGATGTTTGGATGACCACATCAGCATTTCATTCCACTGTATATGAGGATTAGGATGACAGTGAAATCCACTTCACTTGATATGAGCATAAGTGTGCTGTCAAAATCAACTATATTAGGTAGTGTTTCATGATCTCTTTCACCTCTTCATCCTTTGGGGCTCATTGTCAAAACCAAAAGTTCTATCAGTTATCAAAGGCATGGTTTGCTTTTCCATCACTTCATTTCGACCAGAAACCCTTGCTTCCTTTACTGTGCCGATGCAGAAAGCCTCTGGGAACTACTGGCGAGACGTGAGGAAAGCATTCTTGCCAGACCAACCTTCAGGAACTGACCACCAGGAATATACTGTAGGCCTGTGTCTACATGCATGACAAAACTCAATAACCTGTGCCAAATGGGAGAAAGACAGGCTCATAAAAATCTGGGTGGTTGAGATTTCAGTCAGTTCAACGACAGTTTCTCTGAGTCTTTACGGAGACTGATAAATATTGAGAACTGATTGAGTTAGATCTGTACATTTTTACACTTGAATGCTTATTTAGCATAGATGGCGCAAAATTTCACCTGGAATAATGACTTCTTTCAAACATAATGCAAATGGAATCCCCATCCATTTAGAAATACGGCATGCATGGAAAAGCTTGGAAGATGGCCATATCTGTAAAACTCCAGAGGTATTGGTGTTTACTTTGGCGCAGATCTCTGTCTGTCTGCAGTGGAGAAGTAAGCACAGTTCTTTCCTTCATTGTCTCACAATGTCCCTGTAAGATTTAAATATTGGGGAAATGCTGGAGATACATGAGTAGGCAGGATTTCATAAAGATTGAACCATTCATTCATTCATTCATTCATTCATTCATTCATTCATTCACTTGTTCATTTTCATTATTGAGTTTATCCTGGTCAGGATTCTGAGGGAGTATAAAGCTCTCAAATGTCTCAAAATCCATATTTTTTTTGTTCTTGTTTACACAGTTGATCATTCCAGAGAAGAATGAGTACATATCAGTTAATCAGAAACACTCTCACGACTAGAAACGTAATACATTTCCCAGCTGTTCATGCACTTTTTGAACTTTACTCCATTTTGAGGAGCAACAACAAAATCCTCTGGGGCTAGAAAAAAAAAAAGAAATACTTTATAAATACAGATAGGTCAGAGATGGTGATCCTGAGACTGAACTAGACCATAACTCTGATGTAGTCTTCCAATGAACTCCAGAAGAAGTGAAGAATATCTAAAACTACATCCAACAAAGGAAAGCTTCATAAATATATTTATTCACAGCACAGCTAAAGCAGAGACTCTTGCATGAATAGTAGCCATAGTCAAGTTACTGAAGCCTTATGCATAATATTTGGACACGATTTGAGAACATATCAGATCTCCAGATGCTTTGTCTCTATAATTGCTACAGAACCTTCCTGCTTGGCTTCCTGTTCTCCTCTGCTGTCACAATTTCAGCAAGGTTCTTACTTACACATTACTTGTTTCACCTGTGTCTGCTTGATTTCCTAGTTACTTCATGTTTCCTATCTGCTTACCTAATATTTTTACAGGCTCATACAGGTTTGGGTGGATTCTCCAGGCCCTAGTAGATTTTCCAGCTGTTTGCTCTTACCTGAATAGCTTGTACCCTGTATTCTCCAAGTCTCTGATCCAGTTTCCTTTGGCCTGTACCACCAAATCCAGGCCAGTAGCTCTTGCTGTCTGGAGTGGGGCCTCCGAGTGGTTATCAAGCACGACTACATTGAGCACTGGGTGCACTGATGTCACACATGACATGTTGAAATGGTACATAGCATGTATGTTTTTGAGACCATGCAGGACAAAAGAGTACATTGGTTTTAGATCTTGTCATAAAGGAAACAAGAACATCAGAATGCTCATCTGTGCATACTATTGTAAATTTTAGATAGTGAGATTGAAGAACAGATTAATGCAAACTGGGAAGACTATCGACCAAGCAAACATGTGGCATTTTTTTTTACAATGCCAATTGCGCTGAAACAGCCCATATCATTGGCAGTGATTTTAACCATGCAGATTTAAAGGCAGTTTAAAATGAGGAGGGAAGGGGGGTGTATATGCTAGTAAAGTTCACTCAAATATTAAGAATGATTTTAGGTCAACAACTCTACCACACTTGGGCCAGTCAGACCACCTATAAATATTCTTAACCACAACATACACACCCTCAAGAGAAAAGCTCAACCCTCAACAAAGACTGATAAGATATGGCCTGAGGGAGCTTCCTCACAGCTGCAGGATTGCTGTAAAAGTATGAATTGGGACATTTCTGAGGACCAGGTCTCGAAGGAGTGCATTTCGATCTGTTTGCTGGAATTGGTGCACGCTGGTGTCAGTCCACTTCGATCAGATCTTGATGGGGACATCTGGTGGTGGGGTTTCACAAATTTAATGAGAGTGGTTATCCAGGTAGATGTGGTTCTAAAAATAATTGAGAAACACTGGCCTAATCCCATCTGCATGTGTTTGGACCGTGGGAGGAAACCAGAGTACCTGGAGGAAACCCACGCAGACATGGGGAGAACATGCAAACTCCACACAGAAAGGCGCCCAGATCAACCCCAGGGATCGAACCCAGGACCTTCTTGCTGTCAGGTGACAGTGCTAACCACTACTCCACTGTGCTGCCCTGAATGACCACTTGTAACGTTCTCCATAATTATTAGTTGTGTAATATTAAACTCGCACATCATTCAGCTCTTATAACAGTGGAAATGTGGCCGAGGTCCTAAATAGGTGAGCTGGTTCCCTGGAGCAGTACCAACTCCAGCAACAGCAGTGTGCCAGCATACAGGGAGAATTTGTCACACCTACTGACTCAAGCTCTGTCCCTGGGTTTGCTTTATTCTCAGTTTTTAAACCAAGTTGTGCTTCATACCCTGATACATTTCCAGTCCAATCCATGATCTATACATAAACACTGCATTTTGTGAGTTGTGCTGCTACAATTTCCAGAATTATTGTCTTTCTAGCGTTCAGGTCTTTTGTAGTGGTTCGTATGTTCAGATCACATTCATTTGTTCTGCTGATTCCCATGTTCTCTCTATTTTCAATACATTTGGGAGCCTCTGATGTCAACCTTGAGTGCCAGTACTCTGACCCACGCTACTGACTGTGATCATGGTTCTTGGAACAGACTAAATAATATGGTTCAGTTACAATTACAATGCAATTACATGCTACAGCTTTGGACTCCCAAATATTACAATGACATATCATATATACCCTGTGAGCCCTGATGTATTATGTAACTTTAGAGGATGGCTCAATCTTTTCCCAATGCTTTATATTTCGGTGCTTTTGAATGTTAAGTTGGGAAGATTTGAGTAGAATTGTAGCTTTGTGGTGGATAATACCGGGCTCTTTATTACAGACATACACACTTGGAATAATCACAAAGGAAAATCCTAGCATAATCCTTCCCTCACAGGATAAAGAGCAACTCTAGGGAAGTGATATTCATTTACTGATCAAGCAATGATGCAGAAGAATGGTAATAAAAAAACTTATATGTCTATAACATATGATCTCAGTTTACTCTGACAAAAGACAGATTTTGGATTACTTCAGCACTTCTCAGACCAGTATGACATGCATAAAAGAGGCAACGATGTGGAAAAACCTCCATCTGGATTCTTGAGGGAGTAGGATAGCCAAAAACACACATGTCCAGTGTTAATGTGGAAGCACTTCAAGTCTGTACAATGATACAAATGTTTTTTCAGCTGTTGTTTCCAGAGAGGGACCTTTAGGGCCTTCTAGGCCTTGTAAGGCTTTCGAATAAAAATATCTATAATTTTTTTTACTTAATTTTTGCTTCACTTTACTTAAACATTTATTATGCTTGATATATTTAATGTCTGTAGGCTTTTGAGTAATGGTTTAATTTTATTATTATGCCTTGGTTGGAAAAACAAAAGAATTGAAATCTTTGAAATTGAAAAATGAAAACACATTTAAACGTGAGATGACTGCAAGTATGAGCTCAAGCGAGACACTTACTCACTATGATGAATGCAGTTACAGATTTTATGTATAGCCAGTGAGAATGGTGCAATAGCAAATATACATAAAGGTAACATCAAACTGCTGTCCAGACAACATAATAGGTGCTTGAAGATGGCTAACTCTCTATTTCAGCGTATACTGTATTAGGGATGTAATGTGATACAAATGCATTATTCAGAATAAACTAAATGTTCGAACTGTTTACCAAAACAAATACAAATCAGCTTGCCAGAAAGGTTCACTGGGCATCTGGGAGAAACTAGAGGTCTGTGTCAGGCCTGAGAGCCCTTGTGACTCAACGAAAAAGTCACACAATTAGGAGGTGTTTACAGTACTTTCATATGGGAGAGTATGAGAAATATGGGAAAACAATCAGATCCAAAGCACCCTGGACATACAAAGACCACATGCATTAAAATGTGAGCCATTTACTGTGTTCATTCATTCATCCTTATGAGCTGCCTGAACAGGGTCCGTTTAATTTACTACTAATTACTAGCTTGTTTATGTTCATTCAGTGAGCATATCAAGGGGAGGTACAAAAAAAATAAAAATAAAAATAAAATAAATAAAAAATAAATAAAATAGTCCTGTGCACATACTGTGTATGTATAAGTCTGTATTCCCCTTTGAAAATTGTACGTTTTTGTAGTGTAATAAATTGACACATAAAATGAGATCTTTTTCCATTTCTAATGTGCAACCAACAGCATTAAAGTATAAAACAAATAAAAACATTCAAGGGAAAAAAGAGAAAGAGAAAAAACCATACAGTAACCTATATTATACACCAGTCAGGTGTGGATCACAAATTTGATCGGATGAAAGGCATTACTAGCATGCGTTCCAAGAGGATGTTTCTCTGTGTGTATCACGCCACTTGTCCGTGTTCATTTGTTGTTATCGACATGTAGCAGTTCTCGACATCATCAGTAGATATGCAAAATGAAGCAATTTTCATGAAATATAACTTTTGATTTAAAATTTGAAAGCTTATCAGGTGACAATGAAAAAGATGAAGGAGCCCCAATTTCAGTTCACCAAATGCACCATTAACGGTACTGTACAAATTAATGTGGGCCCAAGAAGCTAGCCAGCTTGCTGACGACTTCTTTATGATCTAAACAAACATATTGTGTCCAAAATGGTAGTTACTTGATATAAATTATATATTATAGAAATTATATATACATTAACAGAGCTATCATATAAGCAATAGCACATCTGTAATCGTGCTGTTACTGAATAACAACATGGCTGTGATTACCGTATCTACAGCCAAATCACAGCCCGGTTGATATTCAGTCTAACTTCACTCTTGCTCGTGTGATTTTGGTTAATAATGTCATTGCTTAATAATGTCAAAATGATATGAACCATTAATTACTTAATATCACTCTTACTCGTGTGATATTACTTATTTAAAAAAAGCCCACTTCAGGGTTAAATATGGCAGCCACAGATATACAGATATAGATACTTTCTAATCATATGGCACTACTATTATGACCCAGAATATTGCTCAAATAAAACAACAATCAGACATCATCAGCTTTGTAGTAAAAGTGCAAGCGCATTTCATATCTAAGACAGTCATTTTCACTTGTCAAATCAAATAACTTATGACGGGATAGCTTTGCTACTCTCTGTAATCCCAGTTTCCTGTAATCATGGTTGATGCCAGTAAATTAGGCTGTGAAATAAGGCACCACAATTGAATTTTCATGGGAATAGTCTGCTTCCATGAACAAATTATAGAGTAAATAATAGCGCACGCTTTAGAAATAAGCATGTTCTCTTTAACTGGTAAATTACATCTTGTATTGTCCAGTAGTCCAATTATTTTCTATAGCTTACAGGCAACCAGATATGTCTTCTTCTTACTGTACAATCATGAAAAGGTTTTCAGTATGGAAAATTCAAACTCTCCAACAAAGCCTTTTGGTCCAGTTATTCTTTCCCAGTCTCGGGCTTCCTCCCACACCAGTGAAGTTTATCTACACTTTCCATGTTTTTAGCTCTGGTCTGTGAGTGAGTATTCAGTGGTCTGCAGCAGAGGCTGGTGAAAGCAGACACTGCAGCACTGTTCAATAGATCAGTCAAGGGAAGATCCAAGCTGAGGCATGTCCAGACACACTTTGAGTACAAGTCAAAGAAAAATGTTGAAATATTGGTGTTCGTTTGTTGGAAAGTTATCAGAGCATGCGATAGTTCACTTTCAGCTTGTATTTTTCTCAAAGTCTCATGCGCTTGTCTGATTTTGTCCTACTAATCTGAAGGGTGTGGCAAGTTTGGAGAGAGAGAAATGTGGTTGGGTCTGCATAGCTGCTACCAAGGATGTACAATAATACTGTACATAATGATGCATAACAGAAAATACCCTGAATGTAAGTGTCTCAGTATAGAGTACAAAACACTGCAACAAAAAAATCTCTGTAAAAAAAAAAAAAGAAGGTTCCAGCTCAGTTGTTCAGATAATGGTAATATTAGCGTTTGGGGAGATAACAGCTAATGCTAAATATATTTCAGAAACTACACTGCGGTACACCAGAGTATTAATGGTTTCTAAAGTATGACTGTACTTCCTATATTACAGACATTAACCTGCTGTTATATTTTCTCCAAAGAGTTAACAAGAGATTAACAAAGCTCCACAAATGTCCCTCACTGTCTCTCACTAGCTAGCACAATTTACAGCTAATAATTAAGGACCTTTTCTGTTCATTTTAAAACATGTATTAAGCAGTACCTACATCTAGTAACACCAGAGGGTTTTTTTTGCTATGCTGTGTAGAAAGGATGTTTCCGCCCCAATATATCATAACATATTTTATATCCCCTTTATTTCATGCTTGTTACCTATTAGGTCTGTTTTCTTTTGGGGAACTCTCCCTTTGAAAAGCCATTAGTATTATTAAGCCTCCATGAAGATGGATTTCAAATGTCAAGGAGAAGGCCTTCTTCATGGCGTTGTGAAGTTTGCTAAGCTCTGTAACTTATTGAAAAAACTCGGACCAGCACAGAGGAGACTAAAGACTTCTTTCAGAACGCAAGTGAAACATGCAGAGAAATCACGGCATGGCACAATTCCCCCGGGATCTGATTCTGGCACACCATGAGAAAGAAAAGTACTGCTCTATTCTCCTGAGTATTCATCACATCCAAATAATGCTGCAAATCAGGCCTGTGACTTCAGAAGGCCAGACTGAAAGGGCCTAATTGTGGGATTGTTATCCCTGTATACCTCTTACAATGTAAATGCCATCACTGCAGAACTCAGTGCTGATTAATCAAGATTAGAACCATGGGAAACTACATCTGTGCACATGCAGAGCCATGAAACACAGCAGGAATTTCTGGAGCTCTTTCAGAGAGAAACTGAGCACCTAGTTCAAATTTTCAGGTGATTTTCTTCTAAGTCCAGTGTGATTATGGCCATTTGGGTTGAAATTATGGGATAGGCTTTTAGTCACTGAGGACTGATGGCTAAAGCACTGTGGACGTCTTGTGATTTTTAAGGTATTTGTGTATAATAGAATGCAAGTCTAGGAAGAAATCTAAATCTAATCACTCTTGAGGGCAATTATGCTCAAATAAGTTAAAGATTTTTGAGAATTTGATGGTGAAAGAGTAATCCGACGCAAAGTCAGTAGTAACCTAGGAAAAGTTTCACTTTCCTCTTGTTGGCACTAATGGCTATGCTGGTTTTTTATTTTAATCTCATAATAGTTCCAATATGGATTTTTCAGTCAATAATTACACTTAATACAATTTGGGGGGAAATTAAGTCAACTCAGCATTTTCTTAAGTCCTGTGTAATGCCTACCAGAGGGGAGAAGTTGGATCAGGTTGTGACCAGTGTGTGATGGGTCTGCAGTGATATTGCCTGCACATTTCTTGACTCTGGATATGGATACGCATAAGTTCTGAATCAGTTCTGACCATCCGTTGCTGTCTGTTCCTGTTCTGTTTGGTGTCTGATCAAAACCAGACAGTGATGGATGTGCAGAGAACAGACTGTACTATTGCAGAGTAGAATTGGATCAGCAGCTCCACAGGCATGATGAACTTCCTAAGCTGGCTCAGGAAGTACATCCTCTGCTGGGCCTTTTTGACAATTGTGTCTATGTCGGATGCTTACTTCATGTTCTGCGAGACTGTAGATCCCAGAATCCTGAAGGTTTCCACAGCAGACACCCTGAGTAAAGTGAGGGGTAGCAATGGTGGGGATCTCCTCCTGAACTTCACTGTTATCTCCACAGCTTTGAGCAAATCCAGCTCCAGGTTATTCTGACTGCTCCACAGGGCCAGCCGTTCAACCTCTCCTCGGTGTGCAGACTCATCAACATCCTTGATGAGGCTGATGGCCGTTATGTTGACGTTATGTTGTCTGCAGTTTAAGTTTAACGGACGGGTCCCTTGGCATGCAGCCATTTGTGCAGAGGAAGAAGACCAGAGAGGAGAGGACACATCCCTGGGGGGCACCAGAACTGATTGTCTATGTTTTTCCCAAGGTTCACCTGCTGCCTCCTGTTTGTCAAGAAGTTCATGATCCTCTGACAGCTGGGGGCTGGTACAGGGAGCTGGGAGAGTTTAGAGTGGAGGAGTTTTGGGACGATGGTGGAACGCCGAGCTGAACTCCACAAACAAGGCCCTAGCATATGCCCCTGAGGAGCCAATGTGCTGCAGGATGTAGTGCAGTCCCATGTTAACTGCATCATCCGCTGAACAGTAAACATTTGTTGTCTTATAACAACTGGTCTTGAATTGGATAACCAAGCTATAGCTATATACAATTTATCCATTTATATTTAAATCCCCATCTTAATTTACAGGCTTAGCACAAAAGGTGATTGAAGACTAATATACTGGAAATCCATTCACAGGAAAAATGTATTTTCCATGTAGACTGCTACCCACAGAGGTTATCTGAAGTTCTTCTTAGATCTGCGAGTAGCTTGTCCCAGCCTGCTGCCTGAAAGACCCCCTAAAGAGAAGCTTCAAAGAAGCACACCAGTCCTGTCCATCTGACACTGAACCTAGCCTTTCATCTCCTGGAACTGGAATCCAGTGACTTGGGGAGCTCAGGATGTTGATCCAATTCATCATTCACCAAGCAGGTCTTGTCAAATCCAAAGCCCAGACATAAACACTAGAGTGACAGTAAAACATATACTCAAGTAGCAAACAGAGTACTTTTCCCACCATGATCATGGAGGATCGAACGTTTGCCATTTAGCTGAATCATAGTTTTTGGTTGTTATGCATAAAGTAGTCTAGTTATTTAAATCCTTATGTTCAGTTCAGGACTATACAATGCATTCATTTTTGCTTTCATTTATCTCACATTTGCGTGAAACTGAACTATGCACATAAAATCTGAAATCATTGTTCTAACATATGCTAAACATGCAAATGGGTCCATTTGGCACAAATTATATGCTAAAACGTAGATAAAATGATAAAAACCTAAACCCTCTGGAAGCCAAGCTCCTGAATGATTTAGATGAGCCTACACCTGAGGTTCATCAGCAGCATTGGTTTATACAGGGAAGAAATATTTGTGAGGCCCATGGTGGATATGCATATTTCATGCTGCTCCTGAGCAGCGTTTGCTTCCAGAGGGTTAAACCTAATTCCTACAAGGTTTACACTTTCCCAAAACATTTCTTGCCCAATTTTCACCTTTGTTTCAACTTATAGTCTGGATAAAACACGTTACTGTAGAATGTACCTAAGGTCTACTGCTGTAATCGTAGAGACTGCCTTGTATTCATCCCAGGACTCACAATGCTGTTAGACTCAACATCTTTTCAGAACACTTAGTATTGTTTGATTTTACTGTATACTCTTGTGTAGAAGAGTAATAATTTACAATCGCACTATCAAGTGACAGCCTGAAGAGGATGGGTTCCTGTTTGAGTCTGGTTCCTCTCAATGTTTCTCCCTCTTGTGTTCTCAGAGAGATTTTCCTTGCCACTGTCATGTCCAACTCGCTGATTATGGATCTAAAGCTACTTTGGGACTCTCTATTCCAAAAAAGTCCTGGAGAACCTTTTTCTCTGAATCAGGAAATCATCATCTTGGAATGAAACCATGTTCTAAAGTAAAGAAAAAGGACAATCCACATTATTACAGCAGTCACAACTGCACTAGATGCTTAAAGTAATTATATTTAAATCTGAAATTGTGTCTAATGATCTGAAACCTACTTAATGGTGCATTGTTATGAAATGCTACATGCATACGGTATGTGCAAAACACTACACACGTTCCTGTCAAAGCTGTCAGAAGAGCAGGAAGTGGGTGTGTTCATTGGGAGCCCCCCGTCCATGGGTCAGAGCGTTTGTGCAGGCAGCTGAATCAACATGAGGTTGATGATTTGCAGAAAATCAGTCCTCCCTAATCACCAGGCTTTCTACACAGGCTTCTCGGAGAGAGTGACAGAGAGAGATAGAGAGAGAGAGAGAGAGAGAGAGAGAGAGAGAGAGAGAGAGAGAGTCCGTCCTGCTCTTATGTGTGTTTGGCAAGAAAGAAATATCTGCAAGGTACAAACAAGTGATATTAAATAGATTTCCAGGAATGACCTTTACAATAATCCCTTAGCCATTTGAGATAAATACAGTACACCCATTTCAGGAATTTAGACTGGCTCAGTGTACAATGCAAAAAGTCCAAGTGAAATCCAAGTTATTTATTAAGTCCAAAATCACAAGCATGATCTCACCAGACTTTACAGGCCATTAAAGGAGAAGGTCAGCCAAAACAATGTTCTGCATTACTCCAAATGTCACCCAAGACATGTTTGCTTCTTTAAACATGCATTTGAGCTCTAATAATAATAATAATAATAATAATAATAATAATAATAATAATAATAATAATAATAATAATAATAATAATAATAAT
>JAQLOM010000003.1:6074777-6089478 GCA_030068315.1 Chrysichthys thysi
TGTGTGTGTGTGTGTGTGTGTGTGTGTGTGTGTGTGTGTGTGTGTGTGTGTGTGTGTGTGTGTGTGTGTGTGGGAGGCCAGCCTATGCCTCACTGTGGTTTAATCAGACTGTGGTGGTTAATTACACCATGTCCTGGTCCGGTCGAGAAATCCAGCTGCTCGGTGCTATATAAGAGCCGAACTGCAGCAGAAAGAAACATCCTGACTTCAACAAGATCAGCTGCAGGTAAGATCTAAGCTCTACATTATCTAGTTACACAGTAAATATGCTGTACCAGTTCAAATGTATGTAGATCTGACTTTGGATTTAATGTTAGAGATTTTGATATAGAGTTGACGCATGCATGTGTGAATTTATTTCTAAAATAAAACAATTAAATAAAAACAATTGTCTTTATATGTGCAGTCTAACAGTTACAAAAAAAGGGTTTCATTTAGGTAACACTTTGTGTATTAGATGTTAAATTTATAATTTATATTAGAAATTATTGATTACAGGAAAGTAATAAATAAGAAAGAAAGAAAGAAAGAAAGAGATTTTTTTTGCCAAGTTTAAATGCTTATTAGGATTTTGTGTTTGTTACATTTTTTTCCCTTTTGGTACATTGAATTTTTTAATGTAAAGTTTAAATATATTTTAAAAAAAATAACCCCTACAAAAATCGAATGCAAAGTTTAATCATGTGAACATTTAAATTTAATACTGATGTACACTGATGGAGTGATTTATATATATTTACCTCCTTTTTAGATTTTGCTATTTGGACCATTCAGTGCAGAGTGAACGGCGTGTTAGCGTGAGTTACGATGGCTGGATGGACTCTGATCTTCTCCATGCTGCTGCTATCCTGTGTCCTGCTGCAGCTTTGTGCTGCTCAAAGTCAGTCGCATTCTTCACACTATCTTGTTTTTAGAGTATGTCTTTTGTCTTGTGCATTTATCAAGTAGGTCAAGTGGCAATAATACTGTACATATTATTTGCCTTTACTGTTTTTACTAGAAACCAAAAACAGCACTACACCTTCGGTTCCTTATTCCACTTTGGATTACTTTTTCTTTATTTATGAAGCTCAGATCATTTTACATGTTTTTTTTTTTTTAAACAAATGTGAAATCGTAATTTCAAAGTTATTTTAAATTGCTGTGATGCCACATGCAATAATTCATTCATACATTAACACTCTTTTAAAACATGAATCAAATCTACCCATAAGGGACCATAGGTTTGTTTCTCTGGTTAAGGATCTGTGTAGAACCCGAACATCTCTATATAAGACACGGATACATATAGAACTTTAGGAAATTGCTTTAGGAAGCTGTTGATCTCTTTGAGAAACTGAATTTTCATTATCCTGATAATGAATCCATTAATGCACACCTCTATACACTTCTATATCGGTATAAGGAAAGGATATCTGCTTTTGAAATTGTTAAATATAATTTAATGGTCATTTTAATAACTGCTGAAACAAAGGCAGACTGTCCTCGGGGTCTGGTTCATGGTGTGTTCTGTGTTTTCGTGTAGCGAGCTGCAGGGACCGGTGTGGAGAGCCATTCTCGCGTGGACAGATCTGTACCTGCGATGATGACTGTCTGACTCACAATGAATGCTGCAAGGACTACGAGGAAGTCTGTACCTCGCGTAAGACAGATTTACTCTTATTCAATCTCATAAACACTCTGTTCTTCATGGCTCTTTACATGACTCTACGCTTTACTGGACATCCAAGGCGACTTGTGAGCTATGTAAGCTATGATCCAGGCTGGGTGCAGCACAGAGTGACGGACCTCTTGAGGGTTCAAAGTGTTCGTCAGAGGTCCTACAGTGGCTCTCTGAAAGTCTTGAGGGTGGTGATGAAGATGAAGGTAATCCGGTGTGATGTCATTTTCCAGGTGGCTCATGCAGGGGCCGATGCCGGGAAGCTTTCAGGAGAGGGAGGGAGTGTGAGTGTGACCCTGACTGCACCTTGTACAACTCCTGCTGTCCTGACTACAGGGCGCACTGCGGTACGGCACGCTGCTCGCCCCAGATTTTATAGCAAGCAAATATTTTAAGTATTTTATCTTCATGTCAGTGAGGCTCAGTGTCAATTATACAGGTGACAATGGGCCCTAAAAGCTTTTTCTATACTTGAGGGTCCTCCTCATGGCAGAGTGGAAGACACACATGCACCTGTTATTTTAACCCTTACTATGTGTTACTTGTGGTGTTTGGTGCTTTTTTGGCGGGGGAATTGAGGCAAGAACATAAAATCTTATTAGTAAAAATCTGTTCACTATTAGTAAAATATAACACAGGTTATTTTAAGTTTAAATGCTTGGCATGGGCATCTGAGCCTCATGGATACTGCTTTTGTACCTTTAGTTAGTGGAACATTACTGAAGGAGGACATTATTTTTTAATAATCATGTCGTCTCTGAAGGCGCATTTATGTTTATATTCCAAAAACGTTGCAAGTTATAGTTAACTTTAATTTGTTTTATTATTAAGCAACTTTTATTGACTGTCCTTTCAGATATGAATTACAGTACACCAGAAGTCAGGATCGGCAAAAACTCAGGAGGTGCAGTATAATTATAATTAAATTTTGTTAATTTTTTAAAAAGTTTTTAATGAATTACTTACCACCTAGCAACAGATATGAATATGTTTTCTGTTAGAAATACACTGAACTGTATTTAATGATGATAATATTATTAATAATGATTACATTTGCATGTGTATAGGATATTATTATTATTATTATTGTTTTTATTATTATTATTATTATTATTATTATTATTATTATTATTGCTCCAGTTTCCTCCTGCAGCACAAATACATAAAGATTAGGTAAACTGGTAAATTGCCCATAGGTGTGAATGTGTGTGTGAATGGCTGTTTATCTCTGTGTTAGACTTAAGAGATTAGTAACCTCTCCAGGGTTTAACCTGCCTCATGAGATTGGCTCCAGCTTCACCATGACTGTTAACAGATAAGTGGTATAGATAATGAAAGGATGGATGGATGGATGGATGGATGGATATGCAGCTCACAACATGTGTCATTTCCTCCATTTAATGCATTTTTTTATTCATTTCTTCATGTAAATATCTCTTTAAGAAAATGTTAAATTAAGTATTTTTCGGTCTTAGGTATGAATTTAGATTGTGCTGTTGGCGGGTTCCGATCAGCACTCCCTGATGATCAACACGCTCCCCATGCCACTGTAGATGGTGAGTTTCACCTCCATGGACTATCAGAGACCCACAGCACTGTATAAAAGTGGTAAATGATTGAGTCTGATTTGCATGTTTGTTCACTTATAACTTTTTCTGAGAGTGCCCAAAATGCATAGTTACTTGAAGTGATATGCATGGTCTAAAGTCGAGCTTACATCTAGGCCACATTTGGTTCAAAACTGGTTGCATTTTGTTATGCCTTTAAAAAGCCTTTAAAACCAGCTCTCTTTGATCCTTATGTACATAATTTTGGCTTATCCACCTCTATAAATGGGTATCTTGGGAAATCTGTGATAAGAATCAGATCCTAACTATGGTACTTATCAGACAATTATGTTCTCTTCTTCTTGTTGTTTTTCACAGGAGCCAGTGTTATAGAACTAGTGCCACTGACTGAAGATCTAGCAGCATCTCCTCCTATTGATGCTAATCTTTACCCAACTCTTCCTCCTGCAAGCCCCATAGAAAATACACCAGGTATGACTCAGGATTAGTCCAGGACAATCTCCAAACACATGTCATCATTTAAAAATCCCATTTAGGAAGCTGGGTTGAGCACCTCTTACTGAGATGAATGATAAATTAACACAGCATATGCAGCCAGAAGTTGAAAACTGGTTACTCTCTCAATTGTCCATTAGTTTTAGCTGACGATCTGCGTAAAGCTCAAATGAAATAAACTACTCATACAGTACAAGTCACAGCAAATGATACTCTTTAAATTCACATTAAATATCCCGGTCTCTTATAAACCTTGATTTGAAGACCGTTAATTTAATATTAGCTTTAATATTCTTTATAACAGTCTCAGGCTGGGTCTTGAGTGTTCTGGTCTTGGCTGTTAGCTCAGATTTCATCCAGTGGCTTCGCAAAGCACATCTGTGTCAGTCTTGTAAGCATCGCAGACGCCAGTCTTTCAGTCAGAATCTGGAGTTAGTGTTAGTCTGGAGAACACAAAAGTCTCAAGTGATCTGGTGTGAACTGTAATTTGCTGTCCTCTTGATTAACTTCAGGCCCACCCCATGCTGGAGAACCCCTTGCAGATGGAAATGGACACGTCCAGGTTTCTGTGTCCATCAGCGGTCAAGTAAGTGGAGTCCCTAATCCACCCGCTGGTGTCTCTGAGCCTTCTGGGGGAAGACCGAGCACACTGACGGACATAGCTCAGGCTTTGGAGGCAGCCAACACAGCAGGACCACCCCGTAAGGAATGCACCTCATACAGACCTACAACGTCTCATATCACAGTACTGTTATTTTTCAGAAACATGTAATAGGCTAGGTATCACCATTCAAGCTTATTTAAAAGCATATGAGTTTGTGTATGCAGGTATCCTATGTAAAAGTAGCTTACCAGCAGCTGGTTTATAATTTTTTTCAAAAACGATAATTATATTTTAAGCAAACCAATTATATGAATCCCTATTAATACACAGTTGAAAGCAAAAGGCTGGACCCCTCTTAGTATCATAACAGAAAATTATATATTTTTTTTTACATCAACATGAAAAATTAACATCCATGTCTAAATGAATTCTGTAAATTTCTCCACCAAAAGACCAGAGTGCTAGCCCTGACCTCTGCAACGGACTCCCAATCAGTGGTGTCACTTCACCGTTCAACGGCTCCATCATCATTTTCCAAGGTAATTAAATCTAATTTCAGTTCAATTCGATGTTTCTGTTCACTACGCAGCCTCGTTTACCTACCGACCAAGTAATTTTATTGTAATACAACTTTAACATTCAGCCCTTCCCACATTTGTGTACATTCCTGATGGAAGGTGTGTATAAATAAATCATGTCTAAATAAAAATATGACAATAACTGACTTCACCTTTCAGATTACTAACTACTTCTAATTACTACATTTTTTAAATTTATATTTTATATATATATATTCATTTATATTATTTTTATTTTACTCTCCAGGTCAAAAGTGGCCTAACATAATCTCTACATAGAACGCAACAAGTAAAAAAAAAAAAAAAAATTGTTCTCATTTCCTATTAGCAAAATAGCACACAGAGTAAAACCTTTGGCCCAAACAGAACGGCAGGTTCATCCTGTTCCTAAAGAATATTACTGTTTAAGGTGTGTTTTGATTCTCTCCTTCGTTCTCAGGTCATTTCTTTTGGATCCTGGACCCCAAGACCAGAGCTGCCGGTCCTGCTCGCCCGATTACTGCAGACCTGGGCGTTCCCTCACCTATTGACACAGCCTTCACACGCTGTAACTGCGAGGGCAAGACCTACATCATCAAGGTCTTGGGTTTTATTTCAGAACCTAGTTTCAATTATGGGTGTTAAATGTTGTCTCTGGGGGTTCAAAGGTCAAAACGCACTTGGGATAAAAGCCCTCGATTTAGCTCAGCAGGTAATTAATAGATTAAGCAGGTTTCTTGAATAGGATAAATCACTAAACTGTGTTAGACTGGAGCGTTCCATGATCAGAGTTTAACAACCTTGGTTTAAAAAAAGAAGGGGAAACGCTAAAGTCAGTTTCTGCATTACGGGCACCCGTGACACACAGCAAATAAAAAAGGCAATGACATTCTGGCTTGTGAAATGTTCATTTTATAATAAAGAAGGTTCGTAAACTGGGTTTATAAAATTAGGCAATTAGGATTAGATTTAAATGTTATTGTTATACGTTTTAAACTTGTCTTAAATGGACAAACTGCTTTATTTCCCTCTGCACAGGGTGATAATTACTGGAGTTTTCGGAATGGTGTGATGGAGCCTGGATACCCCAGATCTGTGTCTAAGGACTTTGGAGGGCTCTCTGGGAGAATTGTTGCTGCTCTCCCTGTCCCTGCCTCCAGGAACAGGCCTGAGACTGTTTACTTCTTCAAGAAAGGTGATGGGTCAGATCATGATTCAGAAAAATATATATATTGACTCCCTCCTTCTGCCTCAGCCCCGTCCTAGTTTAGGCTAAAGACTCATCTCTCGCTCATATCATTTTAGATTTAATAAACATATTACTTCATATTCACGATCATATTATATTTTCTTTAGGAGGTATAGTGCAAAAACTCACCTACCCTGCTGGGAGTGGGCCGACCTGCACTGGGAAAAAAGGAAAGTACCCCGCATCTGCTAAGAATCGCCAACCAGGTGAGCTAAAGAAGGCTATTTAAAATCAGTGCCGAGTGTTAAGATAAACCTCATCATGATACATAAAGAAATTTTACTGGTATCCACACGTGAATAGAACATCGACGCGCATGCCTGCAAAACACGCGTTATGGAAAATGTCATTGTTTTATTTAAAGAAAAAAAAAAAAAATAAAAAAGTGAGATAAAGGATAAAACTATAGCAAGAAAGAAGAGGGGACATATCAATGGTAACGTTTTAAACAAAACTTCAACGATTATGCCTTTTTCTTTGTTTTCTTTGTTAAATACATTTTTAATAAAGAAATCTATTAAACCTGTTGATTATAAGCTTTTTATGCAGAATGTCCAACACAAGTATGCGTGTTGTTAGTATGCTGTAGAAATAATAACATAACATATAGTTATGAGCAAACATTATTTGTATATAAAAATTATGTTACTCCCAGTAATATTATTAAAGCTGCTGCTACAGGAAATGAATGAACACCTACAGTGTTTTGTGACGTTATCAGTGACGTTACGCTTCACTTTTGGTCTTAATTCTCTGAGCCCACAATAACTATATCATGATGCCTTAACTCAGAGTATAAAAAATGTTTATAAAATGCCAGAATTCCTTGCTATGCCACCAAAAAAGAACACTCACTGATCCAGGTCCTTAGTAATAATTCCAGTTACCGGTCACATGTCTACTGTAAATCCAGGAAGCCCGACATCTCACGCCTTGATATTTTCCATTACAAAAGAATCAAAATTCTAACACAAAACCAGTCTTTAACTTCCTACTAGACCTATGAGCAGTAAAATGTATGAATTGCTTTAAAACCTTGTCCTCCTTTACATCTACACCATTCCCCTGACAAAAGTCCACCTCTCCGGCGAGATCAACATTACCTTGAAGTGGAAGGGATTCCCCACCCCGGTGACCTCCGCTCTCTCCATGCCCAACCCAAGGAAGCCTGATGTGGTCGAACACTACATCTTCTCCTGGCGTAAGTTTACTTTTACCCACCCAACAAGCCAAAGACTGTTTGTGAACATTGCTAAGCATGTAAAGTGAGCACCCAAGAAAATATTAACACTACTAATAAGAAACAAGGGGTCTGTAGGCATTTGGACCACTTGTGGATTTAGTTATTTATGGGACTGTAGTATTTTAGAATGGAGACTTGTGTTAAATACACAAATAGAGAGAGGAAAAAGAAAGCGACACAGCAGTGTTTGACGTCTGCTTTAGTCTGTCCCCCCACCCCAATCCTTTCTCTGTTCACATAATTAGGAAAGAGAAGATCTCTTCAGTACCTATGGTCATTTTTTCCTTTGTCCTTCTTTACAGCTAAAGTCTTCAGCATTAAGATCAGCGGTGAGATTCCTGTTCTGGTGTCTCCTGTGAAGCCTTCTGCGAAGCCGTCTGCTGACAATGATGTCAGAAACTGGCTCCGTTGTCCTCAATAGACAAACCCAAAGTGAAGACAACTCTGAGATTGGCATTCATCAGCAAGCCACCATTTACAAGCAAAAACACTGAAGAGCTTTATTCATCAATAGTAAAACACTGAACATCATTCTTAAAGTACAAAATAGCAATTTGTAATCATAATTAAGCAAACTAAAGCCAACTACAGAACATAAAAATTATATATGTACAAAACGAAAACTGTGGTGCACTGATCGTGTAGTTTTATTTCTTTAAACAATTTAGAAGGAAATTAGGGGACTTCACAAAAAGTAGTCAGACGTGATCAGAACGGAGTGCCTCTGTTGAAGCCTCGGCCACGACCACCACGAGGATAGCTTATACCTGAGATAGAAGGCGAGAAAGGAAAAACAAATTAGAAACGAAAACAAACTGAAAATGCCTCATTAATGCTTTTTCCATTAGGGCTCTGATGTAATGCCCCTGCAATGAATGATGTCATGTTACAAAGCTGCATTTTTCTGCATTTATACTTTGCTTCAATAAATATTAAAATGGCCATTTTGCTCTTGTGTGTTTTGTGCATTAGTGCTCTTCATGCAATTTTCCCAATACTGACAATTCCGCCCATATAAAACATTCACAAAGCATCAATCATGTGTGCGTTTAGCATAATGCATCAACCGTTTTACCTTTAAACTATGATAGTTTTTGATACACGGACAGCACCATCGCTGAAGTAGCACGCTTGTACAGTGGAATCTTGGATTGTGAGTAAGTTGGTCTGCGAGTGTTTTTCAAGATGAGCAAGAAATGTTAGATTTTGACTTGATGAACGAGCAAGGTCTTGCAATACGAGTAGTATGCATACGTTTCGTCTGCCGAGCCTCACGTGTCCACAACTTCTCTCACTGCGGGGTTGTGGCCAACTCATATAGTCAACATCTGCGCTAGCATAGAAAAAGACTGAGGAATCCCTCACTTCAAATGAGATCAGGGAGATGTGAAAAATATGGGAAAGAGTGCCAAACTTTGTAGAAAAGCATCACCTGAATAAGGTTGTAGCAGTGCGAGCGATGAATCCGTTTACTGACAATGCGATGTCGCATTTCCGTGAAATCCTCAAAAGGAGGCAAAAGCTGCGATCATTGGATAGTTTCCTTGTTAAAGTCGCATGAAAAGAAAAAGATCCCAGTGAGCCGACAGACTGCAGTGATTCTGTGAGTTGAAGTGAAAGTAAGACACAATAATCCTCCTCTCTCGTCTCCCTCACACCAGCCATGATTCTTTTCAAAGGTAAAGTGCAGGTTATTTTGCTTTATGTATTTTTACTTTATATTTTGTATTAATCATTTTTATATAAATATTTGTGGATTGTGAAACAAATTACCTGAGTTTCCATTATTTTTTTATGGGGAAATTCACTTTGATATACGAGTGCTTTGGATGACGAGCACGTTTCCGGAACGAATTATGCTCCAACCGAAGGTTCCACTGTATATATAAGCTGTGGTGCTCAGATATCTACAGTCGATAAAGGTGTGATGTATATAAAATAGCCTAGCTGAAAGTCTGTGGATGTGAATGCAGTAATGGGAGACTTTAAAGTACCTCTCCTGATAAGCTGGGCTCTGCGTGGGGGCTGAGCACTCTCTCTGCGAGCTCTCTCTGCAGGTCTGGGCTGCTGGCTGCTGCTGGTGTCTGCTGAAACATGATCATGAACATGACCGAGGGAAAGGAAAGGTTGTCTGGAGGTATTTGCAAATAAAATGCAATGCTTAAAACTTCCCCAATGGCATGCAAGTAATTTACAGTTAAGTGTGTCGAATATAGTTATAGCTGTGCGCATCAAAGTCACAGGTTTCGACATTCCTGCATTGATGTGTGCTATATGCACAACTCACTGATGTGGGTGAATATTGTGCATGCTGGCTCAGCAGCAGCTTTAGTTTAACCTCAGTGTGTGTGTGTGTGTGAGCGTGCGTGTGATGTCAAAGAAAAAAGGCAGTAGGTGAATTGCTGCTAACCAAAGTGCTGCTACTAATCAATACATTATAGTTCTTAAGTACTTCCACTGTAAGTCTTGTGTTCAAGTGCATGTACCTGGAGCAGAGCTGGAGGTTGGCTCTTGGCTAGTGGAAGGCAGGCTTGCGTCATCAGAAGGCTGAGCAGGCTCCAGTTCAGACTGACTCTCCAGTGACGCCTCACCGCTCGTTCTGCTTATAACACACACAAAAAAAATTATAATTTAAAATATAAACGAGGGGCTGCCTTTGATTTACTCTCCGAGAACACAAATTGCTCCATTAAACATGTTAACATGGGAATAGATAAAACCCACTAATGCAACCTTTACAGAAAAAACCCAGATGTGGCCAATATCTAAATAAAGGTCATGACCCCTCACCCGTCACTTTCTGCTTCTGCCATGAAGACATCATCAGCATCATCCCCAGGAACGGCCTCTCCAGGTCCAGTCATGGCTGCCGTGGATGTACTGACCATTGGGACGGACTGCGAGGCGGGCTCAGCTATGTCTGAGGGCTGACTCTCAGCAAATACACTCACTTCACAAACAAAATCAGGGTTCAGTAAACATGAGTAAAAGACAACAGCTCAAGGTAATCTTGTGATCAACGGGAAAATGATCTGATTTGCTACCTGGAGCTGCAACCTGCAGAGGGGTGGTGGGAACACTTCTGCCTCCAGACTCTTCATCATGAGCAGCAAGAAAGAGAGGACTCTCATACATGCCCAAACCTGACACACAATTTTTAGTTTATACTCATATCGTGTTTACATTAGTGAATAACTATACGTAACGTGCATACAGAAACATTTAAATGGGTGGTGAAAACTAATTAAAGGAAGCATAATATAAACCATATGATGTTTTGTGAAACTTACCTCCCTGAGATGCCAGCTGACCCAGATCAGAGTGAGACGAACTGGTCTGAGGAATCATGTCCTCTGGGGGACCGAAACGGAACCGAGGGACTCCAGCAACTTGAGGAGAACTGAGAGAGACACAGCCAGAATACAAGAGCAAGTGACAAACACACAGTTAAAGAGGAACCAATATCCATCGACTTTATACACATAAGAATGCATAAAACGCTATAAATAAAATTGAAAGTAAAATTTAAATAAACTTCAAAGGTTTTTAAAGTTTGCATTAGACAATTTTTTTCCTTTATCAAAGAAAAACCATTTGGCTAGACATTTCCATCAATCAAACATAGTTTTTAGCCTTCTTAGGCTGCCCTGACTGAAGACACCAAAATGGACAACTGTCCTAACACTATAGATGCCCTGGACACAGCATTATCGTCATCTAGAATAAAACCAAGAAAGACTTTAAAGGTTTTCTAAAAGCTTTTCTTTAAAAAAAATATATAAAATAAATAAATAATTCTAATTTCTACATAGTATTTTACAGATTCTTCTTATTGATACACAATTCACTAATAAAAAATTGTGCAAAAGAATATTTGCCAAAAAGAAGACATTTGAGAGGGCCAACATTTTTTTTGGCAAAATAAAAAAATAAAAATCCACACATTTTATGCATCCCCCCATATAACATACATAGTCATGGATAGTGTGATGGCACGAACGAGCCCCATTAGCCATGACCTAACCCCCCCCCCCCCCCACACACACACACTTCTCCCATAAAGAGGCAATATTACGTACTGAATAGCCTCAGCAAAACCATCATTACGGTGAGGAACCACTAGAGTTGGAGTGCTGGGAACCATACGATCATCATCATCAAAGAAGTGTTGCTGCTGGAGAAATAACATGGAACACACACACACGGGAATTTCACCACATGAGATTTTTAAAGGAAACCATTAAGCATAATACACAGACAGAAGAAGGGACAGAGACAGAAAGACTCACCATGCTTCCTATCCCAGGCGTGAGTTGGGGAACACGGCTCGTCGATGGGCGTCTAGTCTGGCCTGGCTGCCTCTGTTTAATGATAATTTTGTTTTAGTTAAAAATGTAAATAGATAGATAGATAGAATAGAAAATAATAATAATAATAATAACAACAATAATAAATTAAAAAACCCATTCACTCCCCCCCACCACACACACACACACCACATATTTACTTATAAAAGTCCTTCCAGAAAATAAATCTCCAAAACTTTATTAGGATCAGGTTAATACGTCTCATACACCCATTTCCATTTAAACTACAGCTTTTTATTATTATTTTCTATTATTATTATGGAGTTCAATTTTAATTTCACATTATATTTCTGACTGATTACAGCTGACTTTTCCTGAGTAGATGACAAAAACCCATAGTCAGGTTATAAAAGCATTAAACACACACAATCATTTATATATGCCTTACATAGCTGAAGTAAGGATACTGAACCTGTATGATTGGAGGCCCGAGCTCAGGAACGGGGTGGATGTTGAGGCGAGGTGGGGGTGTCTGATGCGGTCTGCGGGGCGACTGGGGCAGTCGGGGGCCCTGGGAGGACAAGGAGCTGCTGGAGGTACCAGTTGTGTTGGGGGAAGGGTGCAGCTCCCTCACAGGTTCAACTGCAGGAGACGGCTCCATGGTGCTGATGCTTGCTTCACCTGTGCATACAAGTAAAATAAAAAAAGTTAATTTAAAAAAAATGTTAGCCACTGCTTTCAAATAGCTAATCGATGTTGGGTAGAATTAGGTTTTCAAACATGCAGTAGTGTCTGCTCATTTTTAATTCAGCATTATCCATAGCAGTCAAATTGGGTGGAGCAGTCAGATGTACAGCATCAGTACAAGAAACAGCAACAGTACGAGTAGTGCAGCAATGTGTACAATAATAATTAGTCTGAAATTTAAGGTCATTCACAGAGCATGAAGTCATGCAGATTTGTGCCTATAGTGGAATGGTGTGTGTGTGCAATGTGTGTGCAGCTGTACCACTGCTCTGAGAATCAGCATGTTTCTGGGTGGACTCCGATGCTCCCTGACTCTCCTCATTCTCAGTGCCGGGCTCAGTGGCCTCTGCTGTCTGCGACACAACAGAACAAACGCAACAGTATTTAGATTAAAGGAAAACATGTTTATACACTGAAAGTTAAAAACATGAACTGGATTCAAAACTTGGATTAAAGCGATGACCACTTCATTATACAAGAGTAAAAATTGACTTAAGAAAATGCAAATAACTACAAAAAAAGGCTTTTGTTTATGTAATTAAGATAGTTTGGGGGGAAAAACAGACAATTTTGTGTAATGATTTAGTGCACTGTGCATGAAGCTAAATGAATAATTATTTAAGAATATATATATATATATATATATATATAGATATATATATATATAGTCTTCTTTCTAATAATCTTAGCTAAACATTTTTAATAAGATGGTGTACCTCGGGATCCTCGCCCTCAAATGGCTCATTGACATCTCCACTGCCTTCGTTACTCTCCTCTCCCTCTGCCATTGCGCTCTCCTCATCTTCATCCTCGTCTTCATCCTCTCCATACTCCTGAAGGAGAGACAGAATCAACAGAAAGATCCAAACAAAAACATCCCAAATCTAAAGAGCAGAGAACACTTCTCCAGTACATCAAATATTAAGACACGTGGAATTTTGATGTAAAACACAAGTGTTAAAGGTCCTTTATAATTTTCCAGCTAAGTGTCTGACCTGCCCAGTCTCCTCTACACAGCCCCCTTCCTCACTGTTGCTGTCCGTCTCGATGATGATGACATCGTGCCTGTGCTCGTAGGTTGAATCTTGAGACTCGCTCACTTGATCCAAGGGAACGGACTGAGACAGGGTCTCTTCTACACCTAGTACATTGTAGCCGTCCTATAATCAACAACAACAAAAAAAAAACACACACACTGAAAAAAAAGCCTGTTTTTTCAAAAATATGCTTACATGTTTAGTTAGGCAGCATGAGTCCAGTCTTAGAATAAAATCTTTTTCCTGAAGGCACCAAGTTCTGTTTATTCAGTTCAACTCAATTGTTTTTGAGCAGCATTTTCAACAAAGGATACTGTTTTGGTTATTTTAATAGAAGTCTGGATCTCATACTTGGGTTTGTAGGTGGACAGAAGTTGTTCTGTGTTTCATTACAACATGACCTCACAGATTACGTGCATCAGTGTATAATGATAATTCCTGCCTCACTCCCAGTGCTCTGGAACTTATTTGCAGAAAATCTAGCATGATTTACCTCACTAGCATCTGGGGCTTCCAGTGTAAGTTCAGGAGCTTCAGCTTCTGCATCGTTACTCTCCTCTGTACCGATATCCTCCTGCAGAGACAAAATAACCTTCTTAGGGACCGTTAAACCTAAAAACTACAAGATATTAAGTGAGCTACACTAGCAATGCAGAGATCTTATTTTATATTAGCTACGCATCTAGATCTTATTTCTGCTATCCCTGTCTATAAACTCTCTGAACATGTAAACCATGTATCTTGTAAACCGATAGGTATGTGCATAGTGCATAGGTAACCTGTACACACAAACAAACTTAAATAAAGCATTTTTTGCCCTATGAAGCGCACCTCCAGGCCGACTCTCTGGATGAAACGGATCTTCTTAGCCATAGGCGGTTCGTTAAGGTCATCCTGTGTGCTCTCAGTCACCTCGGTGGTGCTTTCCAGCTCTTCCTCTCGTACACGCTTCTGCAGAGAGGAACCTGCACTCGCAGACACTAAAAAACAGAAATTGGACATGCACATCACACACTGATTCTTACTGCAGCTATAAAACACATGAAAATATAAGAAGTTGCTCACATATTCCTATAATGGCCAAGCAGATATGCATAATTATATTTTATTCAGGACTAGCTGATTACCCAGTGGCCTCGCTCACTGAGGGCAAGGGAAAAAAATAAAACGCAGTATTTATAAAACAAGTTTGTTAATTACCAATTTTATTTTTCAACAAATAGTGGTCATACAT
>JAQLOM010000003.1:6092810-6103996 GCA_030068315.1 Chrysichthys thysi
TGTCTGCTTTCAGATGGCCTCTGCTGCTCCTGAGCCTACAAAAGAGTAGCAGGTTAGTTTTAGGTTCATTTCATTTTGAAAACACAGACAATTCAACTGGTCATTGAAATTAAATTCAGCCTTCTGATAAGCCACAGGAAAGTAACACAGTAATAGTAAATAGTAAATAATAGTAAAACAACAGTTAAGACCTAAAAAAAAAGAACTACTTGCTGACAGTAATGTTTTATTTTGAAGAATGAAAGTAAAAGGTATATCAGCGGGACTACTGATAAGCAGAGTAGCATTGCTGTCCTACCTTGCTTGGTCCCTGCTCCAGGGGCTCGTCTCGTTGTTCTCCGTGCCGTTCTTGTTGTTCACGCAGCTCCCTGAGCTCCCGTTCCTGACGGCTAAGCCGGCCTTCATACTGAGACTTCAGTGCACTCATCCTCACATCCAACTCCTCTCGCTGCTGCTTCAGCTCCTCATTCTCCTTAGTCAGCTTCTCTTTTGCACCTGGGTCATACACACTCTTATAATCATTCTAGACTCAGTCAAAATATTACATTGCTAATTTAACCTATGCACCATGTTTAATTTACCTATGCATCACTGTCTAAGGTATTACAAGTGATGGTCGAATTTCGCAAAACAGCTGAGACTCTTAACTCAAAAGAACGACGCTTGGCACATTTTTATGATTTGTGTATTTGAAGTGTGTACTGCACACTCACTGTTGAGTAGGCTGATCCTCTGCTTTGCTACCAGGATGGCCTTCCTGGTTTTCTCCTCTTTCTCAGTGTTCTGTTGTCTTAGCTGCTCCTCCTGAGTGCTCTTCTCCTGAAGCTCTGTACGGAGACGTGTCAGCTCTGGCTGGATCTGAGCAAGTTGCTCCTGCAGACTCTTCACCTCTGCCTCTCGCTCTCCTGCTGTCTGCATGCAATCACACAAACTCTGGGTTATACAAAGTGGCACCACCACCTTTCTCTCCGTTTACACAGCAATCATGGGCCCACATAACCTCAAATGACCTCTCATACTCTCTTAACCTTCAAGAAAGAAAAATGTAGTAACTTATTTAACTTAAAAACAAAATCCACAAAGTTTCGCTCTAGCTGTAGCCGATCAAGTCAGAAACTATTTTTGCACTGGAGGTCTAAAGAACCTAACAAGTATGATTGTAATATGTTGATGCAGAAAGTGTGTGTGTGTGTGTGGGTGGGTGTGTGTGTGGTGGTGGTGGTGGGGTGGGGGGGTTGCATGAAGCTTCCATATAACCAAAACACTGGATTAGACATGCACAGTGTAGAATTCATTCATGAGCTAACTAATGAATGTAGGATTTCTGGACAACTTTAAATAGTAAAATATTGAAAATAATATTATACTCAAATTTTGGTAATATGATAAAAATGGCACCTTTTGCATGCTTTCCACCTGTGCCTCCAGCTCTGTGGTTCTGCTCTGAGCCTGGGTCAGGGATGTTTTCAGGCTCTGGATCTCCTGCACTGAAGCCTGCTGTGCCTCCTTGAGTGCTTCCTCTGCTTGAGCAGGTTTACCAGCTGATTCTGCAACCATCTGAGACAGTAAAACGGCACAAATCAAGTAGAGTAAATGTAAGAAAAGATATGCTTATTTACATCCTTTATAACTATAATCCTAAAATGACAGCCTGGCATCTACCACCAGCTCTATGTTAGTTTCAGTGAGATATTCAGTTCTCTGTGCCCTAAAAGAATTTGGCGTAGCTGATCATTACAAGTAAGCTTAATAGGCAAAATAGAGTCCTCTCATTTCTTCAAAATTTGAGCATTATCTTTACATATACAGGGTAACGAGGAAAAACGATGTTAAAGTTATTGACAATTATTACAAATTTAACTCACCACATTAACATAAAACGTGATGTGATTATGCAAAAATTCCACTAAAATAACCACATGATGAAGTTGACAAGCGATGATGAGCTGGTGCTTATTCTTTTTCAAAAAAAAAGTGAAAAAGTAAACTTTGGATACATCCTATCCTGACAAGTGGGCGAGATCAGAGGGGATTTCACTGTTTAGCTCAGGAGATGAAACGATCACACTGTTGGTCTCTATCTGGACTTTACACCAACCGTCATGGACACCAAAGTCATGATCTTTGCCATTTTCGTTGCCCTTAGTCAAATAACACTGTGTTTTGAGACGCATAAGAAACGAGACTTTTTTTTTCTTTTTTTTTAATGAAAGAGAGCCTCCTCCATGCCTACACCTGTGTGGTGACTTTTCCATAACCTAGAAAATGTAGAAAAATCGAGCCTGCTCTGAAAAAAAAAACAACACCACTGCTGTTTCGCACATGAATGTCCAGATTTGATGTAAAATATGCTTATTTACAGGAAAAAATATATTGTCAGGAAAAAAAACATTATGATAAATCACGGTGTATGTGTAAAGACCTTTAGACTACCCTCCCCAATCAAATATTTCAGCTGTTCATCTGACCAAAGCATCCCAGTTCTTATGTACCTTGTCATGCTGGGCCTTAAGCTCCTCATACTGGGTTTTGTAGCGGCGGCCGATCTTCTTGACCTGTGTGATGGTTTTGAGCTTCTCCTGGATGTCCTGAGTCTTGGCTTCCAGCTCCTTCTTCAGATTGTCTCTCTCTGTGGTAAGTTTCCCCAAATTCTCCCTCAGGTTCTGACCCTGATTCTGTGACGCAGACACGGATGCGTTTGCCCTGCTCACACACAGGCACAGCAATAAGTGATTATATAATTGTCATTAGGGTTGTACAACATTTATTAAACATCATTTACTGTCAACACAGAAAACACCTTTAAATTTATACATCACAAAATCTGGGTTATGCAGGTGTACCCTCTGCTCAATTCAATTCTTAAATGTGTTATTCCAGGCTTTGGTCACTCTAAATAATCTCAGACACTCCAGTTGCCATCCAGTAAATTGTCCAGTAATGGGTTCTTTACTGACCTGGCCAGCTCACTCTTCAGTTTGGCCGTCTCCTCTGTGAGCTGCTGGTTACGTTTGACTTGGGCTTCCTTCTCGGTCTGAAGCTTCTTACTTTCCTCCTGATTATTATCTTTCTGCTGGCTCAGCAGTTGCTGCATACACACATACACACTCACAATCTGCACTTACCAAGACTTCCCATAACAACTGCCCCTCAACTTCTTTTAAAAAGCACAAATAAAAACCAAAAGAGCTGCAGACCTGTGTTCGATTCTTCCAGCGTTTGATATCCTCCTCCAGGAGTCGCTTCTCAGCTTGAAGCATGCCATTCTGCTCACTCAGCTCCGCATTGCTCTCCTGCAGAGGCCTCATGTCTGCTTCCAGCTTGTGCATCTGATAGAGAGTCAATACTGAGTGTTTTATATTAAATAACAGCAGCCAGTAATAAAATTAAACTGAATTGATTTCAATTTTTCTGAACACAAAGGTGGGTGATTCCAAGTTCATCTATATTTCAACTGGTACTAAAGATGCTATTGTCCACTTTTTAAACGTATAATTGAAAACAATTTAAGAAGTAATTCAGGTATAGGCTTTCATGAGAAATTAACATGCACAAAACATGTGATGATAAAAGTTTTCTTGAAAATATTATAAGCTCAAGCCTTATAGGTTTTTTTTAATCCAGAAATTTCAAATGCATACATTATTTATAGTTCCTGGGTTTTTAAGGTCACTAAATAAATCTTTCACATAAACTGCAATAATTTTCAATGTTTTATTGCCAGATTGTTTGCTTATGTTTGTTAATTGTTCTAAACGTGCATCATAAAACATTTCCAACATCTGGCCACCTGATATAGTGGGCAGCCATTAGTCAAAATCTCTAATACAAGTTTTCCCATTCTTTTTAGTTTTTAAAAAAAAAAAAAAAAAACATCATGGAACAAAAGGTTTATGAACCGTGTGTCCTTGCCTTGGCTCGGTTTTGCTGTAGCTCCTGCTCCAACCGGTTCTTCTCTTCCTTTAGCATCTTGTTGGTCTCAGTCAAAACATTCAAGCTCTCCAGCTTTTTCAGTTTGTCCTCCTGCTGAGCCATGGCCTTTGTAGTCATCTGTAAAGATCGAAATAAGCAGTATAAAGCACCTAGCATTACTGTATGGCCTGATACTACTGTATGACCCATGCATTAGGTGGTTCTAACCTGTAACTTGTCCCGTTCAGCTGCCAAGCCGTCCTGGACCTCCTTCAGCTCTTTCTCTAGGTGTTCCATGCGCTGCTTATAGCGCTGGGTTTCAACCTGAGCAACCTCAAACCGAGTCTCAGCTATCTCTTTCTCCCGACGCACAAACCTACAGATGATGCGAGCCATGAGTTATACATGAATAACACACGAATAAGGTCAAGATGTACTCCACACAGAATGAGAACAAGTCATGATGCCCTTTGACAAGGCAAGACATTCACCTGAGGATCTCAAGGATCTGCTCTTGAGTTTTGTCCTCCTCGTTAAAAGAAACATTGAGAATGCCCTCCCTGGCTGCCTGCTCCTGAACTGTGGCAGTCATTTTAACACTCAGTTGTTCCATCTGTTCATGGAGCATTTTGTTCTGTTTCTGAAAGTCTTCTACACGCTGCTCCTGTTTCACCAGCTCCTCCTGAACACAACATCAACAATCAATGTGTCAAAGAGGAGCCTGAGATTAGGCTAACCCCGCACAAACAAGGCTAGGTGTGGATAAAAGCACTTATTCAAACTGAAAAGAAACACTACTGAAGTCTAACAATGTTCCTTGCTCTTAACTTCTAATAGGTTACACCCATTTATCTCCATGATTACCTTTAGGCTATTCTCTTGCTGCTCCCAGCCCATACGGCCCTGCTGGAGCTCCGCAGTGGTCTTCTGGACCTTCTCCTCCATCTCTTTTAGGGATTTTGCTGCCTCTTGGGCCTGCTTCTTAGCAGCCTGTAAAGCTTCCACATCAGCAGCATGCAGCATGAGCTCCCGCTCATACTTATTCTGTGCCTCTATGGCCAGCTTAGCCTGAGGAAAAGAGACGATTAGAAATACTACCTGCCAACCGATCATTGTATTTGTGCAGTCTGTTGATTACAAGATCATAAAATCAAGGGGATTTTTTGTTAGGTTTTTCTGCATGCCAACAAATCAGTTCAAAGATCTAGAAAAGCCAATTTTCACAAAGTGGGAAAACTAAAATTACTTGTAAAATTTGAACCATCAGCCACATGTTACAGAAAGTGTCAGTGGCGCCTGCAGTACTCTCAGAAAATAGATAATGACAAATTAATTAATTGCAGCATCCACATCATACCATCATATCACTCAGCCTTATCTAAATATGAAAAATAAAACACATTGTTCAGTATCATTGATGTGAATATTACAATAAATCTATGACATCAATGAAAAATAAAACACATTTGATCAATATCCTTGATGTGAATATTACAATAAATCTATTCGGTTCATATGGGACTTGGTTCCTTTCAATTGTAAGTTTGCTTTAGGCATAAAGTGAAGCACCCTGGGCATAGTGCTATACAATTAACCATATTTTAAACATGATTATGATTTTTAGCTTTTTTATTTAATTACATCTAATTAACTTCAACATTGTTTATCTGAGCTAAAAAGAAACGCGATAAGTCATTTTTCCATGATAATTTTTTTTATTGGTTTTCCACATACTATATTAGTAACCAAATTAAATTGTGAGACTACTGGTTGACTCACCTGCTGCTGGTTGTCCTGTGTGGCTTGTTGCTGCTTAGCTGCAGCAGATGTTGCTCTCTGTAGTGCATCTTGCAGTTCTGTTTGCATTTCTTGCAGACTCTGTTTCAGCTCTTTTACCTACCACACAGCAAGACAAGAGAAAATTACAAACTGTTTGTTTTATCTAGACAAGTCATATAAATACACAGTCAATATTTTGCAATGCTATTTATTTTGCAACCTTTATTCTGAAACTCATAACAGTCATCTGTACAACGTGAAATTCAAACCCTGAAAACGGGCCGGATGTTGAAAAGCTGCCACAAGAGAAGTGCGATTCTGCTTTCTTACGCGTTTCTCCACACTCTCCACAGCCCTGAGCTTCTCCTCATGCAGCTCCTGCTTCTCCCTTTCTGCCTCAGCCATCCGGTCCTCCAGCTGTCTGTTAAGCTCCTGGGCCTCTTTTAGTTGGTTCTCTATGGATAAGCGTGCCTCCTCAAGTGCCTGAATGGGATATAAAGCACAGGTGGAACGAATTTTATCAGAGTTTTAACAGTGCACATTTCAAAATGTAATCACGTGGTCAAAAAAACCCCCAAACAACTCATGGTTTACCTCAATCAAGTTAGATTCGTTTAATAGTGGTTAGTTAGCAGATTTTCCTTTTTTTTTTTTTTGACAAAACCATGTCCTTTACTCTTGATAATTACCAATATTAATATTACAAATAGAATTTGTTCATTAGTTTTTCTTTTGCTAGCTGCAGCAATTCATCCCTTGTTCTCCCTTGTGCTGAGGAGTGATTACAAATTACCAGATATAATGTTTTTCTATGCTTCCCAGCCATCAAAATTTAAAGACCCTGCTATCCAGGTTCAAATATAATATTTCACACACATGGGATTTTCCATCATGTGAGAGAGACAGAGAGAGAGAGAGAGAGAACCTTCTGAGATACTCAAATTTTGAGCCTTGAAGATGCTGATGTAAGATGAGATACATAAAAAAGCAGCCAGTCCCACCTGTTTGTCCTTGCTGATGTAGTCTTCCAGGCTAAGCACCATAGTCCGGTATTCTTCTAGGTTGTTCTGTGCGCTCTTCAAGCGCTCCTGTAGATCTGAGTTCTGGTCTTCGGTTTGCTGCAGACGTGTCCGCAACTCCTCCACCTCCTGCTCAGGAACACCAGGAGCTTCAGCTGGAGAGAGAACCAGAAACACATCAGCACATAATCTCAGCAATACAACAACGTTTAGTACTCAAAGCAACAAGTGGAGAACAAGACAAATTCAAGATCCACACAGAAACACGAGAACAAAAATGACATGAAAGTGGAGAAATCCATAAACTATGTTGCTTAAATTTCGCTCATCTGAACACTAATATTGAAACTCCCCTACACTGTTAACATCTTTAAAGGCAAAAAACTCTAAATGCAACAGCACCTACCGCTGGATAATGTTTTAACAGGCTGTTTGCCATTCTCCGAGTTACTCAGCTGCTGTCTCAGAATAGCAACCTGCTGTTCAGTGCTCTTCAGCAGCTCCTTGGTCTTCTGGTGCAATGCGTTCTGAGCTGCCAGCTGCTTCTTAGCCTCCACCAGCTGAACCTAACCATGACGAGGACATACAAGTATTAAAGCAAGCATACTGAAATGATGTTTCTACATGTAAAAAAAAATAAAAAAAATAAAAAAATAAAATACACAAACAACTAAATTAAAAAAAAAAAAAGAGCAAAGAAACTAAAACTATAGAAAGATTAATAGTAAACGTTCACCACAGGTGTTTGGATTAAATAAAGGACACCAAGGCTCAGGATCCAGATGTTAAAACGATTCCTATGAGCAGATTGAAAAATGGCATAGAAACCACTTCACACACTTGACCTCATATAGAAAACAAGAATTAATAATGAATATGCAAACTAGAGTATCCGGATTGTGAGTAATGTGGCCGTGCTAGTTCATAGGAAGAGAGAATTCCAATACAAGAGTCACATTCAGCCATTTATTTATAAATATGCCATGATCATTATTTTGTTCTTCACTAATAACAGTTAAGTGTTTTCGCTAGCACACAGGGCCTGTGGCTAAAAAAAAAAACCTCCACATGAAATCATCATACTCCCAGAATTTGCATATCAGATGTAACTGGACCAGAGCGATCATATGAACCGCCACACTTTAACACAAAACAAATTTAGGCAAAAAATTGTTCTAAATATGGTAGAAATTTGAACCAGATACAAATTTATATAAAGAAAATCACTCAAAAGATGTTTCAAAAGAACATATTTGAGTAAAAGTACTTTAGAATGAAGCTTACATCTTGATTGCGTTCGACAGCATGCCTCTGTTCTACCTCCTGTTCAACCCTCTTCTTCAGCTGTGCGATCTCCTTCTCCAACTGTACGATCTGGTTAGAGTAGCGCTGCCTGGTATCCGCCTCCGAGCGCTCCATTGTTAGCTAGATTAGCAGAGAGCAATAAGTAATCATGGGTACCTTCATGGGCAACGCAGGTCATGGTATTTGAAATGATTTAATTTCATACCTTTAGGAACAAGTTAACAATTCATCTATTATTTATTTTCTACTGAGGTCTACTACATCAGGACTGATTAAAGTCTTCATGTGATGATGTGACGCTACACTCATGTCTTATGTATGAGGAACATAATAGGTTTTTAACTTGAAGTTGAAATGAGGTAATTCTCACAGATTTCCACCATATATCCTGTCCTGCTAATTATGTAATCCTTTATGATGACTCATGGTGAGCTCGTCTTTATTCCAGCAATACACATGAAGCTCTTTGTTTACCTGTAACCAATTATAAAACAATAGCTCTAAGCCGTGAACTATTCAACAATATGTTCCCTGGTGGTTGAAGCCTTCTTCCTGGCCGTGAACAAGAATTAACATTTTACTATGGAGTCAACTGTGTCTCTGCAAGTTTGCATTTTATCCGTCTTCAGAAGGTGCTCTTTCAACCCCGGATGGAGCTTTACACAAAAGCGTATACAGTGAACTCCCGCAATATCGCGGTTCACCTATCCCGGGTTCAGTGCACCGCGGATTTTCAAATTTTGATTCGTGGAATTTTTTGTCTTTCGCGGGACTCTGGAATATAAAATATAATTGCACTGCATTTCATCAGCAGATGAATGCACGGTGGCGGTGTACGCCACTTCTGCTTGAGCTAGTAAACACGCTGTAAACAGGAAGTGACCTCACCGCCAGTAAGTACACATGTAGTATGTTTCAGAGTGTAGAACGTGTTTATAAGAGTGTGGGAAAGGTTAATAAGAGAGTGGAAATGGCTTATAAAGCCTTAATATATTATATATATATAAAAAATAAAATCAGACGGAAAAGTCAGGTGATCGCGAGGGAGTGCTAGAATTGGGTAGGGCGGCTGTAAACAGGAAGTGACCTCACCGCCAGTAAGTATGCATATAGAATTGTATATGTTGTTAAAATTACACTTGTTCTTTCACTGTACTTGTGATCCGAGTAGTACCTGGATGGACTTTAGGTTGGCGAGCAACAGGTTCTGTCCACGCTGCTCAGCCAGGATGGACTCCTTCTCTTGGTTAAGTCGGCTCTCCACCTGCTTTAAAATGTTACACTCCTTACGCAGGTTCTCACATCGCACCTACAAACAGTAACAGAACACAAACGGTCACCTACCAACCAAAAAAAGTTACTTTAGTTTACTTTATTAATTGGATTTTTTTAATAGAGGGTCTCTTATTTCTGTATAGGAACAACAGTGCCAAGCATGCCACAAAACTACACCGTATTCAAAATGTATTTAATCGGTCATGACTTGCTTGGACACTGCTTGATGATTTTTTTCCCCCCAGATTTTTTCACCAATTTCACTAATCACAAAGAGAAATCTGTAGTTTTGCATCATGCGTGTCTAAAGTACATAGAAACCTCAAAAAAGGTAACTTGTTCAACATCTTTGGACAAATTCGCTCGTGTGGTTTCTGTCACTATATTAAAAAACAAAACAAAACAAAAAAAAAACTGACGAGGACGCTACAAAGTTAAAACCAGAAATAGTTACCTTTTAATTACAAACATAATTCTATTTGATGGAACTGGCAATTTATAAATATTATAAAGCCAAAAAAAAAAAAAAAAAGTCTTTCCACATAAGTATGGGACTATTTAGACAAGCACAAGCTTCCTTTACTTGTTAACTACATTAGCTTTACAGCTTAAAATAATTTAATTTTTGACCTCTTCTTTTAACCACAACAAAAATAGCAGCATCAAGCACGAAAATGTTAACCTGAACACGGCTTTCTGACGCACCTCAGATACCGCTAGCTTCTCGTTGGCGTCCCTCAGATCCTGTGTCATGGTATGGATGATCTGCTCATATTTCTGAGATGTAGTGGAGAGCTTCTGAATTTTCTCCCGCTGGGAGTTGATCTCTCTCCTGTAGCTGTTGAGGTTTTCCTGAAGCATCTCATATCTGTCAATCAGAGCACCGGGTGGTTAGTAACAGCAGCTAAACTGTCACATTAACCCTGAAAAAAGCTATGAAAATAGGCACTAATTTTATTGTAATATAATAATGTAATGGTTCTGAAGTTTGAAAATGCATGAAACTAAAAATATCATCTGTCTGATACCCAGCTGCACATTGCAGCACCATACTGTAGTGTGAAGTCCCGAAAGCTTACTGCTGCAGCCAATTACTTGACAACTGCCAAGCTACAGTTGCTGTTACAGTTAAGTGAAGAGGTTACTGGAGGGTCTACCGAGGCCCACTTCATCAACGCAAGTTTTTTTTTTTGTTTGTTTGTTTTTTTAAAATGTTACTTCAATGTTTTGGCTACACTAGCATTTTCAGACCATTTCCTGACAAACGACAATTAAAAAAACCACCATGCTTGGCATGAAGTCAATTTCCTCCATGTTCATTTCTTTTGACAAACATGCTTTTTCCATGCCCTGGTGACATCTGTATACTATACAAAGCAATCAAACATTAAATTAAAATACCCAACACATAATAATGCATCACAAAAGATTACTCCATTTCAGAAAATCACAATAATCTTGCTTTTGAAAAAGCTGCTTCCCCTTGATCACTACCTCTAACGCTACAACATAAAGACAGAATTTTCATTCTGGCTGTCAAAATATCTTTTTTTTTTTTACACTGTAGATGGAAAGGCAACAGTTAAAAGATTAGTTTTCAAATTTGCCCGTGTTAGTGTGGACTGAGTCAGAGGCATCAAACACAGACATTCTTACCCCTTTTTCCACCAAGGCAGTTCAAGGGCCGGTTTGGAGCCAGTGCCTAACGAACCAATTCTTTGTGTTTTGACAGCCAAAGAACCGGCTCACAGTCCGGAAAACTGGAACAAGTGCAGCATCGACCGCTTGCTAGTCTAGAACCAAGAACCACCTAGGTCACGGGTCGGCAACCCGCGGCTCTGGAGCCTCATGCGGCTCTTTCATCCTTATGCCGCGGCCCTGTGGCTTTGGAAAATT
>JAQLOM010000003.1:6121653-6132504 GCA_030068315.1 Chrysichthys thysi
CAAGCCTTACTATTCCCGTGTTTGCTTTCTCTGGTTCTGACTAAGTTTCTGTTTCTTGTTATTCAACCCCACCACATTCTACACATCTCCCTGATCTCATTTGAAGTGAGGGATTCCTCAGTCTTTTTCTATGCTAGCGCAGATGTTGACTACACGAGTGAGTCACAATCCTGCAGTGAGTGAGAGAGAGGTTGTGATCATGTGAGGTTCGGCAGACGACGCGTATCATACTACTTGTATTCCAAGGCCTCGCTCGTTCATCAAGTCAAAATTTATTAACATTTCTTGCTCGTCTTACAAAACACTCGCAAACCGAGTTCCTCGCAGTCCAAGGTTCCACTGTAGTTCAGTTTCTGACCCCAAAAGTGGTCAAAGCACAGGAAAACCTGTACATCTCCATGTTCATGCAAATATCCAATCAGCCTGTCATGTAGCACAATACAGTGCGGTGCATGAAATTGTCCAGATACAGGTACAAGGGCTGCATGGATATTTACGTTAGACATTAAAATAAGGAAAATTGTTGGTGCCAGATAGGTAGATTTGAGTATTTCAGAAACTTCTGATATATCATTCCTGACAGCTTTTGGAATTTATGCAGAATGGTGCAAATAAATAAATAAAGAAATAAATTCGCCGAGTGGCGTTTTGAGGGCAGAAATGGTCTATTGGTGATACAGGTCAGAGGAGAATGTCCAGAGATGGTTGCGCTGACAGGAAGGCCATGGGAACTTGCATAACCACTCTTTACATCTGTGATGAGCAGAAAAGCATCTCAGAACCCACAACATGCTGAACCTTGAGGTGGATGACCTGTAATAGCAGAAGACCACATATGGTTCTGAACATGAAGTATCTACTCTCAGTGTGCTTTTACCCACTGTACTAGCAGACTCCTATTTTTGCCTGACACGAGGGTCAGCTCAAACCAGTCTGGACAGTCTCCTCTAATCACCTCTAATCAACGAGGCGTCTCGTCCTACAGTCCTTCAACCTACTGTTTTTTCCCCCCTTTCTTTTTTTTTTTTTAAGCCATTCTGTGTAAACACAAGAGAGACTGTTGTGTATGAAAATCCTGATCTGGAGCCAACAACCATCCCATGGTTACATTAACCTCACAAATCCGATGCAAAACTAATGAGACAGCAAGCACAGCTCGCATGCCTGACTGCATGTGGATTAAGGAGGAAAACTATGCCAGTATTACTCAACTGTTCTTTTAATTGTGTGGGACTGTCCCCGATCATAAGTGACCGACAATGGGCCTTGTTAATGCCAGTGTTTTTTTCTACTGGCAGGAAAAAGTGTGCTCATTCGCTCATTCTCTTCTCTCTCCGGCTCTCTTCCCAGCAGGCATGGCGGTAGCAGCTGCGGTCGCCCTCTTAGCCACAGCAACCTCTCTTCTCTATCTCACTGAGTAACAGCGAGACCACAGTTGTTTATAACTTCATTAAATAAAAAGGAAGAAGAAACCTCAGTTGTTTTTTTTTTTAAATGGTAGATTTTCTGAATTACAGTTGTCTAACTGTTTTGGGGGATTGAATTAGAACTTCTTATAACAGTTCACAAGATAAAAGACAGAACTTGATTATCTTATTACATTCACTTACCCAAGGATGGGAAAAAGGATCTGTTAATGAGAAGATTAATGAAACGAAAAGGTATTTAAATGAATTTCAATGGGATTTTCCCCCACCTCATTAAACAGTGGTCGCTGACCCATAAAAGATTCATGGTTCACATGAAGCATGTGACTCAAGTGACTCACAGATGGCTGTAATTGTAAGTCTTCAATAAACTCGCTGGTTACAATGGAAGAGCACAGGATATTGTCCAACTGGAGTGATTTCCAAGCAGTGACTGACTGTCCTTCTCAGCATCCTCACATCATGGACTTCATCAGTAAACACATCTTTCACCAGTAAATTATGAATTGCAACATGTGATTTTGTCCCAGTGTCTCACACCCAAACATACCCACGCAACACAACAAACACGTCATGTAGTCCTGCAGACATTCATGCATGATTTTAAGTTATATTTATTAGATTTACACATCAGTGTTTTGTGAATTGACATCAATGGACTTAAGGTGCATAACACGATGCACACTGGCTGGCGATTTTGTCCCATTGGGACTAATGATGGGTAGTGTCAGGAAATCTCAGTGTGAGAGCTCTTATAACTCAGCTAAAATGTAGCAATGGGAGGACAGCACTGGATAATGCAAACTTTATAGGACAGGTACAAATGCAGTAGTGGCAATGGCGAAGTGTAAATTAAGCACGTCGAACAGTGAGTTCACTTGTGTTTGTGTTGTGCAAGACCAGTTTCTGCATGAGCCAAGATCATACTGACTGATGACATCAGCAGACTTTTTTTAATCATGGGTCTACTGTTAGAGGTTCTACAGCATTTGCGTCAAACTCAAGGCCCGCGGGCCACATCCGGCCCGGTGTACGATTCTATCCGGCCCACAAGATCATTTTATGTATCTTTTATTTTAATAGCCCGGCGATATGAAGCACCAATAACACACAAACTTCAAATCCTATAATGCAGCACAAAAGCTGCCTTACTGAACGATAGGCTACCTGCGATCATCCCTGCGTCGATTATGTCGGATCAATCAAGCTTCTGTCGATGTGTACAACCCTGATTTCAAGTCAAAGCTAGCCCCTAACAATGGGCAAGAGAAAAGGTGATTCTGAAAACAGAGCCTTTCAAAACCCGTGAGAGACTGAGTATACGATTACTGACATTGCCGGTAAACCCGTGTGTCTTACCTTACCCCAAACATAAACCCAAACTTGTTGCCAAGAAAAGATGCCAAGCATCCAGCTCTGACGAAATGGCATAAGGGCAAAGAAAACGGAAAATTTGATTTGCTATTATTTTAACTTTTACTTAAAAGCACAATTTTTATTTATATTTTTTGTAGCATTTTCATATTTTGAATTTGTATCATTTTAACAGGAAATATTTTAAGTTTAAGTTTATTTATTTTCGGATAATATTGTAGCCTGTCTCTTTCGATTCATATTTATGTTCAAAAAACATTTACTTTTAGTCTGTTCAATAAATGTTTATCCTGTTCAGCCCACAACCTGAAGTGTGCTTTGAGTTTTGGCAGTGATTATTAAGATCCTGAAAGACTACAAGTGAACCCCTTAACATTTTAACTTCCATGACTTAATTGAACCCTCACCCTGTTGCTGTGCTGCATTGTTAGCATGGATCTATGAGCAGATATTACTGAAAACCAAGACAGTAACACATTAATTCATGAATAATCATTCACCACTGGTCAGGGTTGCTGTAGATCCAAAGTTTATCCTGGGAAAACTGATTACGAGGCAGGCTTGCATCTGAAATTGAATGCCAGTCGATCACCAGGCACCATGTACACTAATGCTTTACATGCTTGTTCATACCTACTGGCAATTTTTCATACCCAGTGCACTTAGCAGCATGTTTTGGAGGCTGGGAAGAAACTGGTGAACCTGGAGGAAACCCAAACAAACACTGGGAGGTCATGCAAATCTCCACGCACACAACCGTAACCAGAGTTCAGAATCAAGTTGGAGACCCTGGACCTGAAAAGTAAAGTGGAATTAAAAAGAAATGGGAAGTAATGGACTGAAAAGTAATGCTATTTCATTATTTATTAATGAACTCTAACGGCAAGCCTTTACATATACAGTATAGTTAAACAGTTCAGTATATTCTGAAACATGATCTCAGTACTATCCATAGCCAATAATCAGTCATAGGATGTACAGGTGCTCCCTGAGTTACGATGGCCCGACTTACGATTTTTCAAAGTAACGATGACGATTGCAATATGCTAAAAATTGTAAAATATTTAGAAAATATTTCAAATTCGTGGGCAGGCATCGCTGGCAGGCCAGCGTAACAGTGTATGACATATGCGGACATTCGGATGATGCCCGGAAGTGCCTGGATCGCTCGCCTCGCATGATACCTCATTCTCTTCTGCAACTCACGGAGTTACCTTGTGTATCAGAGTACTGTAAAGTACATTACCATGTGTTTTTTAAGTGCTTCAAGAGCTCATTTTAAATCAAAAGCATGACTTCTACAGGAAAAGACTCTTGGATAGACTAAGCAGGCTAAGCTAGGCTGAGAAACCTAAACTAGGCTACGTGGTTCAACACAGTGGTTCGACATATGATATTTTCGACTTATGATGGATGTGGCGGAACGCATCTCCATCGTGACTTGAGGACTACCTGTATATTGAAACATTTAATCCACAGTATTGTCATGGAAATATTTCAAAATATCATGCACATAGGTATCTGCATGAAAGATCAACCATTGTGAAGAAAAATGTAAGATACACACCTTGTTAATGTCTTACATCTGATTCTCAGGCAGTGAGTTGTTTCAAATTCCCCGCCTTCTTTGAACACTTTCGAAACCCAACATACTGTTCATCCCCACTTCTTTAGAAAACTACATTTATTCTATGGTGTATAAGTACAAGAAAAATGTTTTACGTGTGTATGTGTATTAGTCATCATCGAACACTCTTTTCTACACAGTTTCACATTTATTCAGCATATGTTTTTTTTCAGACTTTGGGAAGTTTAAGCATCTTTCGATCTTAGTGATGTATCATTTCCCTGTTGGTCATATATACAGTAATGTGTGTAATGCTTTGTTTCCTCTTCCTGCTTACTAGGAATCTGTGCAATCTATTTTATTACTACATAACAGGAATAGTAAGTAGAACAAAATGGCAACAAGAACAGAAACTCATCATATGCAAACTCATTATATGAAAATGATGTTGGATTTAGTATGATCTTAAGAGCTTTTTTGCAACGGTTAGGTCTGGTCCGCTAATTTACCTGGTCAAGTAGCATTCCAAGGGCTATATTCACTGTGTGAATCACTCCACTTGTTCAAAACAGTTACTATGGTAGTTTTATTGACTTCAGGGACATGGCAAATTATATTTTTCATGAATATAGCTTTTAACTTAAAATATGAAAGCTCATCAGATGAAGAAGGAAGAGATGAAGGGACGAAAGGACCAGTTTAACCTGAAGCACCTTTAACGGGAAAGTAAAAAACAAATGTGAACAATAAAATAAATGTGGCTTCTGTAAGATCTACTTCTGCTCGCAGAGCAAAATTAAACAGAATATTTGGCCTTACTGTGTCCAAAATGTCATTTACTCAATGTCTTGTTTCTATTTTACAGCACTGTTGTATAAAAGCAATATCAAACTCAAGGTTGTGCTGTTGTACTGAATATCAGCACAGATGTGATTAGCTACATGAACAAATCATAGCTATGCTGGGGTTCAAGTATAACAGCACAACTTTGGGTGTGATATTATAGCATTGTATTGATTAATTAACAAGATTTTCAGTATAACGATGTAGCAAAATCCTTTTGTTGCAGCTAAAATGGAATTTTTCATCCAAATTCCCTTGAGTTCAATTTAAAATTTAGACTGGTTTTAAATGTACAGTACACTGGACCCTTGGATCGTGAGTAACTTGGTCGACGAGTGTTTTGCAAGACGAAAAAAGATATTTTAATAAATTTTGACTTGATGAACGAGCGAGGTCTTGCAATGCGAGTCGTTTGCATACCTTACGTCTCACTTGCTGCCAGATTCTGGCTCACTCGTATAGTCAACATCCGCGCTAGTATAGAAAATGACTGATTCCTGACTTCCTGACGGTTTAATGACAGTGTAATGTCACATTTCCGTGAAATCCTCAAAAGGAGGCAAAAGCAGCGATCATTGGATAGTTTCCTTCTTAAAGTCGCATGAAAAGAAAAAGATCCCAGTGAGCCGACAGACTGCAGTGATGCTGTGAGTTGTAGTGAAAGTCAAAAGTGAAAGTCCTCTCCCCTCTCCCTCTCATTTGTAGAATAACAAGAAACAGAAACTTAGTCAGAACGGAAGAAAGCAAATGTGGGAATAGTAAGGCTTGGCAAGAGCACGGAAAATGGCAACTAATGCTATGCGACCTTGGTGTGCTTGCGTGAGGCTTTTTATAGCTCCCACAATCAGTCCCAGTTTTGTATTAATCGTTTTTATAGAAATAATTGTGGGTTGTGAAACGAATTATCTGAGTTTCCATTATTTCTTATGGGGAAACCCGTTATATACAAGTGCTTTGGATTACAAGCACATCTCCGGAACGAATTATTCTCGCAAGCTGAGGGGTAATGTCCACTGTGATGTATCACAGAGTCAAAGTAACACAGAATAGTGTTAAAGATTAGCACGTTTCCACAGAACTGAACATATCAGCAAATGAACCATGATCCTGCATGTCTTCACGATTTCCAATTTAGTGACGCTGGAATTATTTTCCGAGAGGTTGCTGTAAAGAGGCGGGGTTGCATGGGGGTATATGGGACATGGATCACTTCTTTTGTGATGCCCTGTTGCTGTTGGCCTACTGGCACAGATCGAGGAGGTGCAGGTGTCATCTACATAAGGAGAATGGCTTATCATTTCTGATAATCACATCACTATGCCATGAAAGCACATTCTTTATGTTGTAAGGAAATATGAAAGCTCGAACCAAAATCAGACCAATTTAAGTACCAATTTATTGTTTAATAAAAAAAATTGGTACAGTAAATGGAAGCTGTCTACAGGGGGCTACCGCCTATGCCCCAACTTTCAACATCTATGATCCGATGTCGTCCTGTACCTATTTACTTGTGCTGAATTTGGCCAGAGCTTTAGTACAAGTACAGGAACAGGTACATTTTGTGATTGGCTCTAGGAATAGTATATCTCACTGATTAATCAAACTAAAATGCTACAGATTCATCCTGGTGTCTCTTGCTGGAGTCAGTCCAGCTAAAATGCATTTTATCCGAAGGCAGCCCATCGAAACAAAGATTAGCTACAGGGCTAGAGACATCGGGAAACACACAGACAGGTCAGAAAGGGACGTTTCCACAGAGTTTTGTGGTTTAGTTTATTCAAAAAGAAAGAAATGTTTACAATTACAACAAACCACGGCGATGCTTCTAATCAAATGTGGTAACATGAAGTGCCACTACTGGCCAAAGCATAACCACTTCAAATTGATGTTTTTCTTATTTACACCAAGTTAACCACTAATGGTGAAGAAGTAAAAGGTAACTGTCACCAAATAGCCAGGTTAGTCCCTTATGCAGAACTTTGTAAGCAAGGACCGTTGAAAGACTCATGAGACAGACAGTCTATAGTAACTGCATCTGATTACAGCGTGTGAGTTAATGAGCTTCTATACATGACAAAATTATTGCCCATCTGCATGCTTGGTCCCAAACATTTACCATGGATCTTCAACTATGGCTCTTCTCCACTAGCAGGATCTTTCTAAATTATTCCTCCTCAAGCTCTTCATCATCATCAGGGCAGGCAGAGAATTCTTTCTCTGGCAACAAGCCATACTCATTGAGGAAGTTCTCCACATCAGTAGCCAAGAACTCCTCATTGAAATGCTTGGTAACACTAATGAAGTTTCCCAGCAGTTCTCCAGCCTTGTACACCAGCACGGTGGGGAGCACATCGTCGGAGAACCTTTCTCCTGCACCTGTGGCAGATGCCCGGATTCGACAAAACTTCACGCTGGAGTACTCAGCTGCCAGGCTACTCAGGCAGTCGTTGAGAGCTTCACAACCTTTGATAGTATCATCATAGATGTGCACGATGATCAGCGTCAGCCTGTGCTCCTTCTCAATGGTCTTGAGGAAAGCTTCACTGCTTTCCAGCTCAAAGACGCTGTCGAACTTGGGCCCGAAGCTCAAGCGCTCGTGCATTTCCTGCATGCACTGCCTGCGGTATTTCCTCAAACATCGCTCATCCTCCTCCTGGATCATCTCATACTCTTGAACACTCATCTGGTTTGGGTGACATATTATGCTGTTAGTGATGCCTCATATTTATGTCACCAGACACATTATGTTGATGCTGACAGTCTGGTTTCGTGTAACGAATTTCCCCAAAAAACACTGCATGAATGTTCTGCCTATAGATCAGGAAGTTCACCAAGAACTACTGCTTTTCTAAAGGGCCTTCTTACCACGTCATAATGCAACTGTCTTAATGATTTTTTGGGATAACAAAATCTAATGTTCAGAATCAATTATCGTTACATATTTATAAATCTACAGCATCAGTCTTTAATTTTACCCACAAATGTCTGATGTTACTGCAGGCTTTAATATTATAGCTAAACCGGAGGCACATTTTATATTGGATTGGACACTAAGATGAACTGATTACAGAAGTGAAATCAGGCATGGATCCTGCTTGGCTGGAAAGAAAACCTGCAGCCAAACCAGCCCTTTGTGAATAAGACTGAAGACAAGAGTAAGAGTAACTGATCAACTGAAATAGCAACTATAACAATAACTGATCAAGTAATTGAACAGCAACTGATCAAGTGTAACAGTAAATGTAAGAATAACTGATCAAGTAACTGATCGAGTAAGATCAAGAGTATCTGCTTTCTCTTGACCAGGGTCATGGTGGATCTGAGAACACAAGGCGAGATGTGGGAACACACCATACCCAAGGATGATACACCACTCCTTCACAGGACACACACATTCATTCACACCTAAGGGCAATTTAGAGTAATAAAACCACCCACCAGGAACATGGAAGGTGAGAGGAATTTAGAGATCTTCAATTCACATGGATTTGTGGAGGACACGGAGAAATTAAATATTATGTTTTCTCCCATTTATCAAACTCTGTCCTTTGAGATTCATTTTTTAAACGAGTCCTGGTCAAAATACAGTACACATATAACATACTGTATAGATATAGGAAACAAACAAGTCAAGTCCTACACAAGCAGTATGAATGCAGAACCAATCATCTGAACATATTTTGAAAAAAAATGTTTGCATGAGTCATAGTTAACATTTTAAACATATTTTTCTCCGCATCCACATTTACGCTGTTTAGACACTAAGGCAATGCTGCTTGGATGTGCTTTTGTTGATTGTCCATTTCACCAATTCCTTATTTTATTGGCCCAAATGATGTTCATTAGACACCACGGAGGTTTGGTTTTATATGTTGGCAAGAGAACTTAGAAGGCATTGCAAATAGAAGCAATAAGTATTTCATATTTCAAAACAAATGTCTTCTAAATGTTAAAATAACATATTAAAAATTAAAAAGGTTTTTTTATGTAGTGAATTCTTCAAGTAATGCCTAGCTATTAATAAAGTAGTTATAACTGATTAGTTAGCACACAAGTTAGTCATTGTGCTAGGCTAGCTAGTTATGTAGACGCTCATATAAAACTGATTTATCACTGTATATGGGTAATAAGTCAGTAGTTGCTGACAGTGGCAACCATTTGATGTCTTGTACGTCATTAAGGTGTTCAGAGGAAGACTAAAATTGTTAACTTGATTGTCCAGTTCTGTGATATAAATAGAATGGACCAATGAGTCATGAGGCAAGGTGACAGTGGGATACTAAAAATGATTATGTTACTCGGGTTAAAGTCTTTTATGGATTTGTGGTATTGGATAATGACCTTGCGGTTAATTCTCTCATAGTTATCATCGTCGCTAGCCTTGGGGTTGGACATCTGTCTGAGAAGCTCTCTCCGCTTCTGTGGTGAGCTCTCATGGTCCTCACTTTCTAGCTTAAATTTCCTCCAGTCGTGGATCACTCCTTTGGGACCTGCAGAAACCACAGGGATCATCAACACCTATATTTATTTCCTTATTAAATTTTGACAGAAGTGATAAGGAATGCTTTTACCAAAGTGCTATCACTGCTAAAGATTAGTGAAACAGAGGTGGGATTAACATTTCCAACAAGTGGATTTTGATAGGTGGATCATATATTTTTTTTTTAATTAATCATATTAAAATTTGTTGTTATCAATTTTTAATATATTAGATAGATTTTTTTGTAGATTTTTACATTTGTTTGGAACACAATCAGACTTAGTCAGGGAATAGTGTATGGGTTCCCATTAGCTGCTGATGATTCTTAGCGTTACGTCAATTCACCCAAACTGCAAACACCGACGGGAATGAGTGAAATGTTGTTTGTTTACTCTCTCACACGAAACTTACTTCACTGTTCAATCGAAACTCAGCAGCAATCTACACTAAGATACACATCACAAGCCAGTAATAGTGGAAAATTGGATTAGTAACTGTGAAAAGATGAAGGACGAGTTAAAGATAATTGAGATTGCAAAATTGAAAGCATCATGCAGCTCACAGTCATACACACCTAGGCTGTATTAAGCAATCAATGGCTGTGACGAGTCATACCTTTTTGAACTTTCGGCACATTTAAATGAGAAATACCGGATGTTATCTTTGAACCACCATGCACAAGTAGTTACTACTTCTCTCTTTACCAAGCTAGTCGGTAGAATAAATGTCTGAGTCTATATCCTGTTAACACAGATGTCTGGATTTGCCAGGTGCATGGCCCCTAGTTAATCCTGAATTTGAATTATTGTCTATATGGAATTCTCCCTGAATATGTGTGAGTTTTCTCCGGGTTCTCTGGTTTCCTCCTTCCTCCTAAAACATGACAGTGAGTGAATTAGCTATGATAAATTAAACCTATGGGTGAATATATGTGCATGTGCCCTACAATGGAAGAATATTTAACTGCACAACACCTGCTAGCAAATACCAGAAATTATAAGACCCGCAACACTAAATCGTTATCCATGTCTTATTGTATGTGTCAGCAAAACCAGATGAGAGACACCAGCTTAATAAAATTGAGATTGTGTAAAGGACATTAGAGAATGGATGCTTACTAATTTCCTGCTACTTAATTCTGATAAGACAGAAGTTCTCGT
>JAQLOM010000003.1:6138831-6151092 GCA_030068315.1 Chrysichthys thysi
TGTGTGTGTGTGTGTGTGTGTGTGTGTGTGTGTGTGTGTGTGTGTGTGTGTGTGTGTGTGTGTGTGTGTAAATGACACCTTTTTTTTTCTTCTATAAACAGTGGGTGAGGCCAGAGTTATGATTTCCTTTCTCACTTAAACTAAGAAAAGAATGTGTGAGACATTAACACACTTGTTACATGCACATGCAAAAGCTAATGTCGCAACCACCTGAGTCGATAAAGTAAAAAAAAATGAACAGCATATTCAGCATTAGTGAGTCGCTACGTGTCCCTCTGTACCTGAAACCATGTGGCCTGTACGGATGTGTGCTCTTGCATTAGTGATTCGTGCTTTTAGTTTTTGCGGGCGTGTCTTTTCTTGGTAATATGCAAATTACAAAATCATTTGCATTAATGTGTTCTCTGTGTTTTTAATAGATTTTGATATTGTATTGAAACCTGAAAAAAGATTACGGTCCAATAATATTGTTCATGTTATTCATATTTGGGTGAACATGAAAAATAAATGGGGCCATAGTGTGATACAGGGCCTACAAATGAATCATATCATTTTGGTAGTATTTTTGTAGGATTACATAAAGTAGACTTCCAGGGACATGAAAAAAAATCAAACTGATTACGTTTCAAGTGGCAAAAAAAATGTTCTGGTATGTTTGTCTACAGCTGTTTAGGATTGAAATGTTAAAATATGACACTCCTGACACTTGAGTGTAGCTGACATTATTGGTACATAAAATTTAAAGAAAGGTGTGTATACACTGTGCAAGGCCCTAATACCTAATGCTTGATATAATCTCTTTTATTAACCAAGATTTTATTTTGATTTAGCATCAGTGTGTGAAAGAAAAAAAAATCCATCCTATTGTTTGGCCACTCAAAAGTGTTAAAATGGTGATAGTTTTAGGCAACATGATTCGGATTTACTGCTTGCAAGTAATCATGGCACATTCTCACATTATACCGCTTGATATTTAACACAATATAAGTCATAATTGCAACAGAAATATCACATTTGTATTGCCTGAAAATTGAAAAGAACCATTTTTTTTTTAATTTTCACCCATTTATGTATATTTATCAGCTGACGTAAGAGTGGAGAATTAATATCATTTGTATAATCATATGATTTCTTTGTACTTTTTATTTGTAGAGCAAATTAAACCAGAGCACATTGTTGGAAATGACACGACAGATAACGAGGAGGAACTACGAAGAAGTGAGTCGCCTTTATATTTGTCAATCACACTTTGGCAAAACTGAATTCCCAATGGTTGGATTCACTGAGCCACAGATATCAAACAATCTATTTGTCTTTCTTCATTTCTTGCTTTCTGTCACTTTGCTTTATTCCCTCATTCTATTTTATCCCTCGTTTTCCCTCGTAATCCCTCGATTTCTTCCCCGTGTCCCTCTCTTCTTTGCCTCTCTTTTTCCTTCTCTTCTTTTCACTCTTTTTTCACTCTTCACCTCTTTTCACTCTGTTTCCCTGGGGTTTTTTTTTTCACTCTTTGCATTTCTTCTCACCTTTACTCTTCCTGTACTTCTTCACCTCTTCGTACTTGTTTACCTATTTTGTTTTCGTCTCTCAGTGGGTACGGAGTCTTCTGAGGTGGAGGAGGAGCGCCAGCGTAACGCTCAGGCCAGCTGGGTGCAGCGGATGTTCACCTCCATGGTGGGCGAAACGGCACTGTTTAACACACGTGAAGGCCGAGCAGGAAAAGTGCACAACTTCATGCTGGGCCTGAACCTAAACTCCTCTATGCCTTGCTCAACCCGCCATTCCTTAATGCCACAGCTGTCTGTGGAGGATGAGGTGGACGCCGTCACAGGTGCGCAGACACACTTGCCTTATCCATTATGTGATATGGAACAGATGAAGGCTAACTGTCCAACACTGGCTGTTTTGTTTCTGTAAATCGAAGAATTCACCCCCTCTATGATAAATGATCAATTACATAATGTAGACACACTTGCTCCCCCGCGTGCCATTGCAGGTTTGGCCCTAAGCACCGAGCTGTGCTGCTTTCAGTTTGCAGCACTACATGAAGGGTTTTTTTTTTTCTTCAGTTAGTCTGCGTTAGTGCTAGTTCCTAGTCACACTGTGGCGAGGAGAAAACACAGTTCACATTCAACACTCATTCTAAAAATAAGTGTGGAATGTTCGGACCATTTCCAATCTTTACCAAGATTTAACGATAATGTGTTAACAGTGTAGTTCATTATCCTGCATGTGACTTTTCAAATTGCTCCTTGATCACCAGGAAGCTGTCTTTAAGTTCATGTTAATAATTTTTTTTTAAAAATTGATCGTTTTGAAGATTTTCAAGAGGAATATGTATCTTCCTTTTTTTTAAATACATAATCAATTATTAATTATATGGAAGATACATTTAAACCCATTCCTTCTCCTTTACTGAGACTGACAAGCATTAAAGTAACACCCCTTTATGGGCACTTACAGGTACTGAGGTCAATCATAATTTTTACATTCTGTAGTCCTTACTGATAACACAATTCTTGTAGATCCGAATGAGTTTGTTCACATCTACGAGCCCCTGGATGTACGGAGTAAGAAGATTCATGTGGTGGACAGTGGCCTGACCTTTAACCTGCCCTACCCACTGATCCTGCGACCCCAGCGCGGCGTTGATCTCATTATATCTTTCGATTTCTCAGCCAGGCCAAGTGATTCCAGTCCTCCCTTTAAGGTTAGTATGGAAGATGGTCAGATTGGTGCAGAGCAGAGAACATGACTCTTTTCTAATCTTGTGTGATGAGAATAGATTAATATGGTGGTTATTATAACAGCAGGGGGGACTAATTCTGAAACGGGATGTTCAGAAAGGAAACTTTTGGCCATGTAGTGTTGTTGCATATTATAAATAATTGAACAGTATTGTATCTTATGACTGTTTCAAACATTTAATATGCTACTGTGACCTATCTTTCTCTTTCTCTCAGGAGCTTTTGTTGGCCGAGAAATGGGCACGCATGAACAAGTTGCCTTTCCCTAAAATCGACGTCAAGGTGTTTGATCGTGAGGGTCTGAAAGAGTGTTACGTATTCAAGCCCAGGCCAGAAGACAAACACTGCCCTACGGTCATCCACTTCGTTCTGGCCAACATCCACTTCAGGGAGTTCAAGGCCCCTGGTGAGGATAAAAGTATTTCTTATGGAGCTATGCGTTTAAGCTTTGCATACTTTTATTTTTGTACATTCTGAGAATTTCAACAGTACAGTACACCATTAATACATACTACAATTTGGACTAATCTATGAATATCCAGGTACTAGAAAGTCAAATACATACTCAGTGATCTAACAACATAGTGTGCAATTCGGGAAATGGATCATTCATTCGTTATAAAACCCTTTTTTAAGACTTCAGTAGCTCAGATACGTCCATTTATAGAATAAGTCTAAAAAAAAAAGAAGGTATTTACCATAATGCCCTGAAAATTTAAAAGATTAATTGTTTTGACTTCTTAGCACACTTCCTGTATCCACACACAATGAAGATATAGGTTTAAAAAGCATGTTTTTTTTCACCATTTTCTCCCCTGTTTGATGACTTGCTGGTCATCTTGATGTTATCAACTGTGAAGGCTAACACGTGCTTCCTTGAGACATGTCAATCCAGCCGTCAACGTCTTTTTGAACTCATGCTGTGTTACAGGGCAGCAATAATCACTAAGTGGAGCATGATATCTACCCTGTTCCGCATACATAAACTTACAGACACCCACGACTGGCTAGTGTTTGGCTGTGATTTACACATGAGAGACAGTAATGTCATCCCTCCCACCCAGAGAGCATGGCCAATTGTGCTTTCTTGGCTCCAGGCCATGGATGACTGTGCCATTGTTGGGATTTGAAATCACAATCTCTGAACAAAAGGGTGAACATCTTTCTGTTTATTATCATTTGCAACAGATTAAAATGAAATAATCTTACTCATTCCAACCTTGTCCAATATCACCTCACACCCAGCTTCCTTCATCTTACAGTTGCTAGTTTGCCAATTTTGACTATATTAAAACAACAACTCTGAAAACATACCTGTATGTTAGAATGGCTCAGTACTGGGACAGAATTCACACATTTTACAGTCCAAATTTGTCATCCTGCCAAGGCATACGACGTCGACTCTTTACTGTAAATGTAAACATGACCTAAGCGTACCCTCTGACTTTGTTCATTATTGGTTTCAGCCTTTATCCTGTCCCTTCTTTGATTAACCGTTCTTCTGGTTATATTAAAGATTCTTTCAGCTGTTTAACAATGTGAATCAAATGGATGCCTTTTATGTTATTGTTCTGAAGGAGTTCCCAGAGAGACGGATAAGGAGAAGGAGTTTGCTGACTTTGACATATTTGACGATCCCGAGACCCCGTATTCCACATTCAACTTCCAGTACTCAAACCAGGCATTCAAACAGCTGCACGACCTCATGGAGTTCAACACACTGAACAACATCGAGGTCTGTCTTCTCCCTTCACACCAACACACTGATCACTATGAGATTATATTATCTAAATGACTTCTAATGAACTTTACCTGTTTTGGGCCACACCTTCTACCTGAGCCTCTTGCTAGGACAGACTTGTTTTAAATTGGTAGCTGTTTGCTTTCTTTAGCTCTTAGCTATATTAGCCAACATATCTTGTGCAAAACCTTGTTATAGGATTTGCATTGAATGACTTCAGGTCCACTGACCCCCCACCCTCTTTCTTTCTTTTGCAGCATATAAAAGACGCCATCAAAGACAGCATTCTCCAGAGGCGGATGAACCCGTCGCGCTGCAATGTCTCTCTTTCGCTGAATGAGATTGAAAACAAGAAGTTCCTGAAACGTGGCACCGGCAGCGGAAAAAAGGACACACCTAAGAGATAAACATAGCTAGTGGATAAATCACAGTCTCAGCTTCCTGAGAGTTTGGGTGTAATGTCGAAGTTTGCCGGACAATAGGTTCAAATGGAAATGAGTTCAAACAAACAGAACTGGACACGCTACGTTAGTGCGCAGTACTGGATGGGCATTCTGTGAACATTTTCAGAGCCTTTAGCTTGTGATGATACGGTTTACACAGTTTCCCACATCTCTGACATTTTTAGCTATTATTAACAAAGGAACGGATCATGTTGCCTGCATGCTCAAGCACACGTACAAGCACCCGTCTCTGGGTCTTTAGGACGAGCTTGACAGTATGAGGAGTCTCCACATGCTCTAACAGTCAACAAGCAGTCTGGATTTGATCAGGATGCACTGTCACAGTGTCTAAACCCACTGTCCAGAACCACACACTGTTCACTACATAGTGCAGAGTGATATCTGAACACAAAGTCATTGTAATCTCACAGTAAAAAACAAAACCCAAAGGGTGCTGTGGTCCATAATGCACCATGAAGTTTGAATCCCAATCCTTTCTTCCAAGATGTCGTTCATATAAAAGTGTTTGGTGTGTGGTGTCGTTTCAGTGGACAAGGAATAATGTGTGTTACCCATAATGCACCGTCATTGGTTTACAATTAATTAAATGATTGTAGAAAGAAGAAAAAACCACAACGCTCGGTTAGTAAGAACATATAGCCGAAGGTCACTGATTTTGTGTCTCTGTGCTTCCTGACAGTTTTATACAGGTCTGCATGTCATGACAAAACTTTTGCATGTTAAACTTCACCTTTGTCTAAGTGTTCAACCCATTTCTTTAAACATCACTGATGATAAATCTAGAGGAAAGTTGTGGGCCGTGCACTCGGCTTAAGACAACCTACTAACTGACCGTCACACTTTCCGTTCGTTTGTTAAGCTCCAGTATGAAGACCTGAGATTTGAAAGCTAGTCATCAAAAGATAAAATTACACAGAGACACATACCTGCCCTCCCACATGCTTACGTGAAGCAATCAGAGGAAAGTGATGGCATGATGTGGCATGTTCAGAAGGATGTGTCAGAATGATACCTGCTCCTGAAATCCAAGTCTTCTTTAGAAGTGATAAATCTTTCCTAGAAGATCATTTGCTATTTAAGGTCATTCTGCAGTATAAGAGCATATGTGAGGGCTGGGGTGACTGGCTGTGTTTGGAGTGTTGTGTGTTTTTTTTTTAATGGTTTAATATGTAGTTTAACGAGTAGTGTCAAATTTCTGTGTAACTAGTCCTGCAAATGACTGGGCCTTTCCCACAATTACAAAGCAAAAGTTCAGGCGAGTCACTCACACTAACATTTATGTTGTATTCTTATTATTTTTGTCTAGTAACTAGTTATTATTTATTCATCAGCTATGTTTAATGTCATCTCACTTTTGTGAAAACCTGAAGGAGGTTTGACTTCATGACTTTTATTATGTTTGTCACTATGTACTTTACAGCTACCTGTACAGTTAGCGGTGGATGACACTAACAATGAAAATGAGCTAAAACTGTATGTACTACAGAGTGACAACTGTTTGACTTCTTGGTTCTAGAAATGACCAGGTTGTGCTGACTAATCTTTCATTCTTTAATTCATTGGCAGACCATGAAGCAAAACGGATCAATGTCAGTCTATGAGGGACTCTTACGTCAGGGAGCATGTGCTGGATGTGCATCCTGAACGAAAGACTGTTCAAGTTTCAGCTTGATTTTCTATTGTTTATGTATTTTGTCCAGAATATTTCTGTTCTTATTTAAATTGTACTTTAATAAAATTCCAGTTCAATCTGGATAACCAAGAGAGCTGAATGTCATGCGTTCTTGTTTCCTTTCAGCATCTAACATGAAGTCCGTGACCTCACTATTAAACTACAGCCTGTTGGAGTCGCTTTCTCAGACCACTGAACTTATGTAGTACCATTAATAGCAACTAATATCATTAGGACAATTGTGATATATACACCGATTACTGTAAATATATATATAATTAATGAATTAACAAAGAATTACAAAACGACTAGAAACAACTTAAATATGGTTCCTGTCAGATGATTTTTTCAGCATGTATTATAAACTGGCCTTAAAGTAACACTAATGCATGTGTTTTCCTGATCCACTTCATGTCAGACTTCATATGGATGCAACAACCTGGATTGTGTGTGTGTGTGTCAAAGTCGGGAAAACCTGAAACTACAAGACAAAATCTAGTTAGGTTTTTGTGCATTCATTATGGGGCAGTGTTCACCATGCAAAATTCCAGTGGACTATTACGTTTCACATATCATTCATATTATGTAATCATGGATCCATCTGTTATCCTGGAAAGACCACGGTGAATTTGTCTGCAAACGGACTTATTTATGTTCTCTGTCATCTTAGGTCTTTTGTTTTTATTTACTCCTGTGAATATGAATGCTCTCCAATACTGAAATACTATGTGGTATAAGTGTTTGTCCACTACTTTAAGACCAAGAGTGTTCCACCAAATTAAAATACACTCAAAGATCGTAGGCCAGCTCTGTGAAAAACTCTATAAATCAGCCTACCGTAGCCTCCTGAGACTCCAGTCCTCATGTACGGACATCACATTTCCCCCAACTATATTGGATTTTACTCTTTTGCCAAACTTCTTCCTGTTTGGAGACAATGATCAAGTTCAATAGTTATCAGGTACTCAAAACAGGAACAGATTGAGTCTCAGGAGGTTAATAACGTATTATTAAAACTGGCCAAAACCTCTGTCTCTGACCCCAACCATGTCCTGAACAGGGAACACAAATTGTTCCCATCAAACTGGAAATACAGGGTTCCACCATTTGATAGGGTGAGACTAAAGTACTCTTTTGTGTACCGGTCTGTCCTAAAACTAAATCTGGACCTTAATCTCAGATCAGGTTCATGTTAAATATTGTCTTTTGTGATGGTAATGTTGTGATAAATGGATGTATCTTTGTTTCCTCATTCTAATTTTTAGAATTTTTTTGTTTTCTCTATGAAATTCAAATTCAGATTTGGCCAACAATAAAGTATCATCATCATCATCATCACCATCATCAATCATCACATAACTATCATCATCATATAATTATCATCATCATCACATCATCATCCCATAATCATCATCATCGCATTATCACCATCATCAATCATCACATAACTATCACATCATCATCATCATCATCATCATCACATAATTATCATCATCATCATCACATCATTTCATCTCATCATCATCACATAATTATCCTCATCATCATCACATCATTTCATCTCATCATCATCATCACTTAATTATCCTCATCATCGATTTTCAGATGCTTTTCAGTGTATACAGGGACTAGGATGACTTCACAACACTGTGTCTGTGAATATAAGCTAAGGCTGAGAGTCGACACCGAAAAGAGTCGATTCTCGAGAATCGAATTTAAATCCGACTCAGGTTTGTCCACAGACGACGTCGAGTGAAATAAATATACTGTATATCTGATATCGCTTTCTGACCAGAACCTCTCTGTATACCACAGACATCCAACAGTTCACCTCATGAAACCAAATAAAATGTAAGATTTTCGACAAAGCGCAATAAATGTCACCGAAAGAGCTCTGTTATTTGTGCTGTGTATACTGTAGCATTATAGCATTGGTGTCACACTGAATCTTTAGCTACATTATATGAATTAACGCAGCAATCATTTAAAATCAATGCAATTATCAATCATAATAGTGCACCGTGTCGTCTACTTAACTAATACCAAATTATTTTATTTTACATTCACCTCCTTTTTTTCGACCTAGTGTGAGATTGGGGGGGGGCGCAGAACCGACTCCTGGTATCGACTCGAGTCAATTCCCAAACTTCCCTTCTAAAGCTTTGCCAACGTGAGGCGCTTTTTTTAACGTAGAAAGCTCAACATTGCCACCTTGTGGTAGCGTTTGTGCGTTACAATCAAGTCGAAACCGGAAGTCCTGTACCGCTTGAGGGCGCTCTATGCGGAAGTGATTGGCGGAAGAACTGTTTGCTTCCTGAAAAGTACCGGGGAGCTCGGGCTAATCTTTGTTTTACAGCAATATAACAGCTCTACCAGACATTTAAACATGTCGAAGAACACGGTATCGGATCGCTTTCGAAAGGTTGACATTGACGAATATGACGAGAACAAGTTTGTGGACGAAGAAGAGAAAGGCGGAGAGAATCAGCTGGGTCCGGACGAGGCCGAGGTCGACTCCCTAATCAGACAATATCCTTTATATTTTACTCTTTTTTATCAAACACTCACACTTGGTTTTCGTGCCCTGTTTTTGCTAAACCATTTTTAATGAGTGTTTTATAATTTGCTTCTTGTTAACCCGTGTGTAAAAACGCCTCTTGGTGACGCCGATGGAGGAAATGTCCTGGGTGTGGTGTGTCGCTCTCATTCATTCCCTACGCCGGCTGCATCTCAAACAGCACCGTACTCCCTACCTAAGCGCACTACTTTAGTGACGTCACCAGAGCCTTCTACAGCCTGGGGAAGTGTCCTAAATAGTTCGCCAGGGTTCTATTTGGGACGCGACCTCAAATCGTAGCCGTTGAAAAGCTAGACAAACAAGCACTCAAACATCATGTTTGCGTTTAGGAATGAATTTAATGTGGCTTGGATTAATGGTGGAAAGTAAATCTCACCCATTGTGACGTCCTAAAGCATTTCTGAGACATTGGGAGAGGATTTACGCGGTGCTAAACTGTTAGCTAGCTGTGAGCTACTGTTCTCGTTAGCACCATTAGCTTTGGAGCTTCAGTGTGAAAACAATAACTACGCCTTTCCTCAGGTACAGTTTAAGTGGCAAGAGGGATTTGTTTTTGGCCTGTGTATTCAGCTATTATTCCTAAAAATCAGGAAGGTCAACAGTGTCATTGCGTTAATTTCCCCAAGTCCAAACAAGCTGAGGATAGCGGTGATACAGAGATCCAGTAGCATCATTATCATGTCCTCCTGAGACCTCACTGTCCTCTTATGAGGACATCACATTCCCCACAACTACCTCGTGTGTATTTCGTTGTAAGATCCTCATGAGGACCGCTGGGTTTTACTCTTTTGCCAAACTTCTTCCTGTTTGGAGACAATGATCAAGTTCAATAGTTATCAGGTACTAAAAACAGGAACAATGAGGAGAAAGGACAAGGCACACAACATTACGGATTGAGTCTCAGGAGGTTAATAACGTATTAACGCTGGCCAACAACTCTGTCTCTGACCCCAACCATGTCCTGAACAGGGAATACAAATTATTCCCATCAGACTGGAAATACAGGCTTCCACCATTTGATAGGGTGAGACTAAAGTACTCTTTTGTGTACCGGTCTGTCCTAAAACTAAATCTGGACCTTAATCTCAGATCAGGTTCATGTTAAATACTGTCTTTTGTGATGGTAATGTTGTGATAAATGGATGTGTCTTTGTTTCCTCGTTCTAATTTTTAGAAATTTTTTGTTTTCTCTATGATGCTCCAAATTCATACTTGACCGACAAAGTATTATCATCTCATCACATCATCACATAATCATCAGCATCTCATCATCACAATTATCATCACATAAACATCATCTCATCATCACAATTATCATCACATAAACATCTCATCATCTCATAATTATCATCTCATAATTATCACCTCATCTTCACATAATTATCATCACATAATTATCTCATCTTCACACAATTATCATCACATCACACAATTATCATCACATCACATAATTATCATCATCACATCATCGGTTTTTCAGGTGCTAGTCAGTGTATAAAGGGACTAAGGATGACTTCACAACACTGTGTCTGAATATAAGCTAAGGCTGAGGCATGGGTCTCGGGAGGATCTAGATGAGCTTGTGATTGTAATGATGCTGTCTGAGTGGTTTCTTCCTTAGCACTGTGCACAGGGAACATGATGGGAGCTTTACAGGCTGCTCTGAAGAATCCACCCATCAACACCAAGAACCAGAACGTCAAGGTGAGCTCCAGCAAAATCGAGATCGAATACTAGTCAGATTTTCAGATTATTGATATATTTATAAAGTAAAAAAAAAAAAACGCAAATTTGAGGGAAAAGACAGCGGTGCAGTGGGTAACACGGTCAACTCACAGTGAGAAGGTCCTAGGTTCAAATCTGCCGGTCTTTCTGCTCAGAGTTTTTGCATGTTCTTCTCACATTACTGTGTGGATTTTCCCCTGCGATCCAGTTTCCTCCATCAGTCCAAAGACATGCAGATTAGGACACCTGGCTCACCTATAGGTGTAAGTGTGTGTGGTTGTTTGTCTCTGTGGTAAGCTTTGTGAATGGTTTGAGACTTGCCCAGGGTGTACCCCATCTCCAGCTTCCCTGAGACCCTTAAAGGATGAGCAGTAGAGATAATGGACAGGTGGACGGACGGATGAATCCTTATGTTAATATTTCGGACCCAACTAAGCCCTTTGTGCCTTGTTGCAGGAAAAGCGCTCCGAATAAAAACGTCTTTTGTGGAATTTTCAAACGTTTCTATTAAACAGAAAATATTGTAAATCGTGTATACAAAAAATGGGACAGCATGCAAGAAGTTAACCGATTTCCAGGAAGGACTTATTGAAATCACTTTTATTTCAGTGGCTGCGTATCAAACGCCAAGTAAATCATGTGGGATTTGGCCTGACTTGAGGGAGGGACTTGATCCCTGCATGAAAACATTCTTTAGCCACATTAATCAAGCTAAATAGATTAACAGCAGAAAGAGCACGTTATTAAGGGTAAATAAATGAGAAACGAATTCGAACCCTAAAGTGTAAATGATAATGCCACGTTGTAATTTTCTTGACTCAAGGACATTGTCACAATTTTTTTTTTCCCGTACTCTCAGGGGTTTATGTGAAGTGTGGTTTATGGAAAGCAACTGCTTTGTCCACTCTGTCTCTGGAGTTATGTTATGAGTTCAGAAATGCACTTAAGTACCAAACTAATGGTTAGATATAGATATCCTTCTGATGTTCAGTACACAAGTGGAAGTGTTCTATTCTATGCTACATCATATTTTAGACATTTTCACTAATGTACGTACGTGTGTGTGTGTGTGTGTGTGTGTGTAGGACCGGGCTGAGGGTCTGGTACTGAAAGTCCTCACTGCCTTTAAGACTAGTGAGATTGAGAAAGCAGTACAGTCTCTTGATAAGACTAAAGTGGATCTGCTTATGAAGTACATCTATAAAGGGTTTGAACGACCATCAGAGAACAGCAGTGCAGTGCTGCTCCAGTGGCATGAGAAGGTACGTTGTGTGTGTGTGTGTGTGTGTGTGTGTGTGTGTGTGTGTGTGTGTGTGTGTGTGTGTGTGTGTGTG
>JAQLOM010000003.1:6151192-6165318 GCA_030068315.1 Chrysichthys thysi
TGTGTGTGTGTGTGTGTTTGTGTGTGTGTGTGTGTGTGTGTGTGTGTGTGTGTGTGTGTGTGTGTGTGTGTGTGAGATTACAGTGTGGGAGAAGCTGTGTTTGTTCACGGGTTAAATAACAACCAAGTCTGGTTATAGATACAGTTGAATGGAACGGTTTGTACCTCTATGGCTTCTGGATCCATAAAGAATAATACTGTTGTCGATTATGCCTTTCAATACGGAAATGTGTGGTTCAAATTGATCTTTTGGCTTAAAGCTGGATTAAATTAGACATGGTGAGTGAAATTGCACAGCAGGAGGGACAGGGTCGTCGTGAGAAGCTGATGAGAATCGAAACCTTGGTTTAAAATAGGCACAGACTCAAAGCAAAACGAAAAACTCTTTAGAAGTGCCTTCAATATGAATTGGCCTTTACTCAGTGTTGCACATTCTCATGGAAAGTGCCAGTAATTCTGGACTTCTTATCTCAAAAGATATCCTTTCTATAAAGAAAAAAATTCCAGTACGTGATTTTAATTTAAACCATGATAAAAAGGTTATGCGGCTGTTTTTGGACACATGGAAAGGTGCCTCATTAATGCTGCTTATCAGCAATTAAGTAATTACTCTAAGCTGTATAAGATCCTTGAAGTTCTGTAAGTGTGAACCTAAATGCCTGTAAGTGTGAATTTATATATTTTGTGTGTGTGTGTGTGTGTGTGTGTAGGCACTTTCTGTAGGTGGTGTGGGCTCCATCGTGCGAGTGCTCACAGCTAGAAAAACTGTGTAACTCTCTCCATCAGGATGCCTTGGCAGCGCTGGCACAGGGATTGGCTGGCACAACCTCAGCGCCAGGCTCATCGTTACACTGTGGAGGACAGCAGCCTCTCTCTCGCTCTCTCTCTCGCTCTCTCGTTCTTTTTCTCTGTGATTTTTCTACTCTCGTTATATTGCTCCCGTTCTGGGTTTCGTCCAGACACGGCACAGCGCAGCAGCTCAGATCTGTATATCACCTGAACAGCCGTGTTCCTGTTAAGTGGATTTGCAGATCTGAGCTCTGTTCTTCACATGTTTACAAAAGCAGATGCTCTTCTAACTCCATCTGCTCCACCTCTTATACCCCAAGGAACTGTTCAAATAGCTTCAAATGTATTAAGACGTGTGTAATTCTGGTATATTTCTGTATATACTGGAACATGTGTGTGTTACAGGTATGTTGTCATGTATGTTTCGTCTTGTAAGATGAAATATCATACAGTCTGTCACCCCACAAACAGCTACCTAATTCTAATCAGGGGCTTTGGCATAATTACCCATCAGTAAATGACTTTAAAAGTAATTCAACGCGGTACAACATTCCACACCAGCCTCACCGCTTAGCATAGTTTCCTAATCATAAGTCCTGCTGGAGTACGAGATACATCACTCTCGTAGATCGTGTGACAGTGTCCATCCTTCCAACATGTTAGTGTTAGCCTTCTGCCCCAACACCTCTGCTTAACAGATCACCTTCTCTCATGTCTGTGTGTAGTTATGTTCAGCCGCCTTTAAAGCAGCTTCCTGACTTTCAAACTGTGCCTGCATTGTGCTAGCATCTGACAGATAAAAGTTAAAGTTCGGGCCAAAATAAAGAAAAGTGTGTTTGGTTATAACTAGTGGTAGGACGGTATACTGGTTTAAAAATGGATACACAGAGTTATGAGGTACTATTGTGTGTCTCTCATACACGCACACACGTATGTATGCAGGTGTGACTGAAAATTACAAAAAAAAATTTAAACGTTTATAAAAAAAAAAAAAGGATGAAGCGCAAAGAATTTTGTATTTCTGCATTTTTCTAATAACCTGCAAGGTGCTAAGAGCAGTAAACATGTAAGAGTTTTACTGAATGAATAATCGTACAGTCACAGTGCTACTGCAGTGTCATTTGGGGTGTTAAAATACCATCGAAATATCCTTACAAACACCTTTGTGGTTTTCAATATTTCAGATATGTTCAATATTTTCAGAGTTCACAAGACGTGACGCAACGTCACCATTTCTCTGTATGGCAGAAGCTGTGGAAGTTCACTGAGCACTTGACACGAACTGTGTAATCGGAGTTCGTTTTAGTTGTACGGAGTCTCATTTCACAAATTAAACATCACATCTGAGGAAAAAGTTGATATTCTTGATAGTTTGGTCTTCTTTTCAGTCGCCAAACCTTTACCTTGTCCATATATAAGACTTAACCGCTACACAGCTGTTACACCGAGGACGCCATATTTGCCCTGTTGCCTAGCAACGTTTGCTCTCCCAACTTTAACCCGCTTGAACGTTGAGTGTTCTGTTTATCCAACTTCCCGTTTTGAAAGCACAAACTTCTACATATAAAAAAAACCACGACGATAGTTTGTACGATCATCGTCCTGTTTTCTCACAATACTGTTCCAACCATGAGTTATAGCTAAACATATTGGCTTGGTTTTATTACTGACAGCTTGTTCCTCAAGAACGCTGATTTCAGATCAGCTACTTATCAACGTTTAATTACGTTTGTCAGGACAGGACAAGCCAAAGACTGATCCAGCATCAGCGTGCAGACTATTCATCCAATGAAATCCATTGATTATTGTATAGAAACATGTTTATGTATATCTTGATCACATGTAATGGCGTTATTTGGGTCTGGCCTTCACTCACTATCTGCTGTCTAGTTTAGTTGATTTAGTTGCAGACTTTTGAGAGGTTAAACACAAACATACCGAGTGAGGATGTGTGTGTGTTTTCCCTGCACTATATTTGCTGGAGCTAAACACTTCCAGTCTAAGTGTGTATTTAGGGCATGCTGTTAGTGTAGCCTTTATGTAGTCCATCAAAGAAGCCATATGTGATGAGCAGACTGACATGGCCATGTTTGAGAGTTTCTAGTTGTGCATATCACTCATTTGATAAAGTGCAAATATAACGTACCAGTTTACCGACTGCCTTATGAATGATTCCTTTTATAATTTGTTGTCCATTTGGAAGCAATAAAAATTGTATTAATTGAAAACTGGTCTTGTCTTCTGGAGTGATTATTCTGGTTAGATTTTGCTAGGTAAATGTCTAGTAAACATAACATCCAGGTAGATAAAACCGGTTTCTGGACATGGTGTAAACACTCCTAAATGCAGGTTGTGCCCTGGTGCCACCATTCAGCCCCTAGATCAAGGACAAAAGCAATATCATTGTACTGCCAATTTACACTACAGTTACATGTGATATTTGATTTGTTGATTCTTCAATCACATTTAAGGTTCGTTACATTATATTTTTCTCATTTATACAATTGAGCATTGTTAGGTTAAGGGCCCAGCAGGGGCAGCTTGGCAGTGCTTGGATTTGAACTCTGATCAGTAGTCCAACCGCTTTGTGTACTTTCTAATATTTAAACATGATCAGGTGGTGTTTCTAAACAACATTACCAGTAACATTTGCAGGGGGAATTACATTGCTTGTGTATGTATGCAGTTGAAAAGCAGCATTCAAGCGATTCAGCCACTAGTTAATGTTAATGGGATAATGTCTGAATACAAAGCTGGGCTGAGATTAAAATAAAACGTCAACAACACAAAAATAGTGCTTTGTGTTCCATGCTGGAATTGGAGCTCAACGCAGCAGGCAGCTGTGAGAAGAAATGCTAACTCTGGAGAGGCTGCTGGCATGAGTGAGGAGCAAGTATGAAATAAACGCTAATGAGCCTGTCGTTCAGCAAATCAGTCATGTTTCAGCCGCTGATCATAAATACCAGAAAAGCACAGACTGCTTTAGTTCTGGACACATTTGAATAAGATTTTGGATATGATCTCGATATCAGAGCTCTGAGCGTCAGCCAGTTCCTCATACTGACATCATCCTGGTAATCAAACCTGGTCCTTTTAAGCTTTTAATGTTTACGCAAAGCACAACATGCAGAAAATCGATGTACTGTGTTCATGTCCCAGATCAGAAAATTGTCAATCAAATCTGTTGTGATAATGCAGTGTTTCCAGCCAATGTCAGCCAAATACACTTTCACGTACATTCTGTGGCTCTAATTGAATACTTTTTGCTGTAAATGCAGCTTTTCCAGTCCACACACAGACACACAAGTTCTGGCTTAGGCATCGGGAGGCAACTTGCCAGGGGTGGAGCTGGCACATTGTGTTCCTAATAAGCACTCCTGAAATAATTTCTGATGGTCCACCCCCACCCCTGCTCCCCCAACACTGTGCGTTCTGACAATACACACAGCAGGAGTGCAGAGTCCTCAATTAAGAGGTCAGGAAAAATCAACACTGGCTATAAGCAATTAATAGCCTCATAGACTCATCCAATCTTCATTTGCATTTATGATGTACTAACACTAACATTTCTAGTCGCACATCCACATTACCACTGTGTCGTCTCAAGTGTAGGTATTCCTGAGATTTGGATTACCTTTAAACTCCTGCCTTTATTTATTTATTTATTTATTTATTTATTTATTTATTTAAAATTAACATCATGAAGCTGACATCACTGTCTTCCTTAACAAAACTCACCACTGAGGTTTGACACAAACTTTGAAAGCCTTTTTAGGACATGATTCATATAACATTTGCTATTTTAGGTCCAAGTCGAAAAATTCAGACGCTGAGGTTTGACACAAACTTTGAAAGCTTGTTTAGGGCATGAGTCATATAACATTTGCTATTTTAGGTCAAAGTCGAATAATTCAGACACAGTGCTAAACTGGTAGCTACAGGCATCCAGTATTTGTTTGCTACATTAGCATCTTATCTCTAATAAAGCAAAGTTTAGACATCAAACATGTCTTTACCACTACATATGCAGTAACTAACTAACTGACTAACTAACAAACAGGTAACAGAGTTGACTAATATAACTATGGGTTATTAATAACTTCACAGAATAATAAATACATATTTTGTGTTTCATATTACAAAAGCTCTTCACTGCAGCACTTGCATACGGTCTTTTATTTTCCAAACAAATGTGGTATACATCTTTTCCCCAAAACATCAACATGAACTCGTACTTATGCAAATGGTGTCCAACTAAAAATACTTCATGCTCTAAAAAGTTTGTCGTGAATGGGCTTTCTTTTATGAAATACGTCTATATCAAAACTCGGCTCCATTTTGGTGTACGACTGACAGCTACTGACGCGTTGTGAGTCGATGGTTACTTACTGCGAAGGGTTTCCAAGATGCCTTATCCTGAAGTGATGTCATATGTACAAGGTCAAAGGTTAACACAGCCAGCTGAAAATATACAGTAGTACTATAATGTTCATGTGTGATGTGGCATGGACAGTGCAGACCAGACTGAGTCTTCATACTAACCTCAACACAGTGGCACAAAAGGCAAGTCAGCTTTTGTAAATGCTTAGATATAAGAGGAGCGATTGGTCATTAAAATGCACTTATGAGCTCTCACAGCTTGGGAGACCTCACTGGTTAACACTAAGGTGAGAGGATATTGCCGTTGGCTGTCACTGACCGTGAACGCCAAGGATGGTTAATTATTCCCCTAAGCCAAACAATCACTATGAAAACACACGTTTACATGGTGTTGTGACTGTATTATTAGATATGAACCTTAGCGAAGGCCGCATCAGACTCCTGTCCGTGACAGAACGCTGCTCGGTATGGGACGCTAAACTGACCGTGTCAATTGAAATGGGAAAAAGAAAGAGTATCAAATACCAGAATGTCTCCCAAAGTCTCCCCTCCCCCAATATCTATAATCCCCTGGGCCTGTTTTCCTACAAAAAGACGATTAAAAAAAGCAGCCACAGTTGTTAAGGAGCAAGGGCTCCATGACTAGAGAAAGATAGAGAGAGAAAGGAGGAGAGAGAGCAAAAGAACATCCATCAGTCCATCCTAGAGCCTCACGTCCTGCTGGCGGCATTCATTTGTGCTCCTTCGTCGGGGCAAAGTACAGCTCCATGGGTTTGTTGACCTTCCAGTATTTTTCACTCACCAGCTCCAGGGAGAAGGAACCATTGAGGACCTGAAACGGAAAGACACACGACATGCTTCTAGTGGACCGCCTGATTAAACCTGTATTTAAATATCCCGCAACACTGCAGTGGGGTCAACCCTGTACATAACAGTAAACCACTCACTGTGAACTGGTTGTTGGCTGTGGGAATGTAGATGGTGTACTGTTTCTCGCTGGCAGCTTCCACATTGATAGGACTGGCCTCTCCGCTCTTGCGCAGTTCCTCCAGAGCGAGTCTCACAGCCAGGTATTTTGAGAGGTGATCGACTGTTGCGTTGCCCGAAGTCTTAATGTACCTAATTGCACACAAAAAAGTCTTCATTAAATCTCATTAATGCCTAAAATAGCCAAAATATACCATATAGCCAAAACTATGTGGACACCTGACCATCAACACCCATCGTTTGTGCATTCTGAACATTATATGCCAGCTTTAGGCATCCTTTACTGTTACAATATCCGCCACTCTTCAGTAAAGGCTTTCTGCTGGATTTTGGAATGTGGCAGCTGGGATTCGCTCATCTACCCATAAGAGGATTAGTGATGTCAGGTACTGATGTCAGGGGCGAATGCTTGGGATTTCCAATTTATCCCAAAGGCATTCAATGGGGTTGAGGTCACAGCTGTGTGCAAGCCACTCAAGGTCTCCCACACCAACCTTGGCAAGTCATGTGTTTATGGAGTTTGCGCACAGGGGCATGGTCATGCTGGAACAGGCTTGGGCCTCTTAATTCAACTAAAAGGAAAGTTTAACACTACAGCATACAAAGACACCCTACACTGATGTGTCCTTCAAACTTTCTGGCAACAGTCTGGGGAAGAACCACAAGTGGGTGTGATAATCAGGTGTCTGTAAACTTTTTGGTCATTTAGTACATTATATAGATTTGATTTACATTTGATTCAATTTAATATAACTAGTATAGCACATACACCATGAAAAGAACAAATGAAACAATATCGAAGGAAATAGGGCCCTAAAAGCCATTCCCATGTTTCTAATCACAGCTGTGTGTGTGTTTGTACAAGTGAGAGTGGAAATACCAGATGGGACACCAACATCTGTGTTGTCGCAAAATATGAGAGACTGTAGTATTGTTCCGCTTTACCTTTCTTTAGTCTTGTTGACAGAAATCGAAAATGAAACCCAAAGAGCTCTAAATAAACCCCTGTGTTCTGAGTTCATTCACCTGGTTTGGGCGGCGTCCTCCTTCTCCATGAGAGTAGGATGAGGCCTGAAGACGAGCTCGATCTCACTGGCTCCATCCAGAGCCGTGTCCCCTCCTCCGCCGTTCTCTGTGGTGTTGTCCATGTCCAGGCCCGAGTCGTCTGAAGTCTTGGTGCGTTTGATGCTGGGTCCTGCCTCCTGGTTACTGTGGACAGAGGCGTTACTGCAGTGTGAGCTGTCGCCATTGTCTTCTGCCCCGCTGCCGTTCTCAATCTGGTGCTTCTTCCCTCGCTGCAGTCTGGTTGAACAGACATGGGCAGATCCACAAAAAGCATGTTTAGACGATAGAAAGCGTCACAGAAATACCTACATTTTTACCCTCTTTTTAAAAATCCATGAGGCATACCGGAACCGCTTTTAACTCTCCACTGGGTCCCAATCTCTATTTGGATACTGCAACATGAATGGCTTATCTATTTTGTGATGCGATAACACGTGCCTGCCACACTTAATAATATTGAAGAATTTCAGATTCTCCTGATTTCGGTTACTGGCGGGTTCTTTTTTTTTTGCTGACTGATTTATTTTCCGTTTCGCAGTTTCAGCGGTTGTCCTGCCTTGGACTCCTTTTTTAAATAGAAGTTTATATGATTTGCAAATCATCACGTTTTGTTTTTATTTACATTTTACACAGCTTTTTTGGAAATATGGTTGTTTATCCCAGTCACTGACGGCTACCGTTACGACATGATAATCAATCCTATTCACTTCGCCTGTCAGTGATTTAATGCAAGACTTTGCGAATACTGATGCAATTCCTCATCACCCAGCTAGATTATCCACATGCTGGACTTGATTTGAATTTTCCTGGCATCACTAGGAAACTAGGGCAACAGGTGTGAGGTGTGAATCCGTGTAGTCTGAGTCAGAGTGAAATTGATGCCCTTGATTCATTTTCTATTTCTTTAGACACTGTTTAACACCGCACATCTTTATACTGGGTGGGGACGGACGACTTTAGCTAAGAAGCATGTGTGAAACGGTTTGCCTAACAACACAAAAGTGAAGCACATACAGAAATCACTAACAAAAACAAGCAAGGAGAATAATGAGTTGGCACTATATCAATAAATATTATCTGGCATTCATACGACCTGTGTTCAGGATGTTTTCAGATTTTTTTTCAGCACTTTAGGTCTGCAATCACTGCCAACAAACTGCACAAGGATTTGCTCAGATGTGTCAGGAGACTATCAATTGCAGCCAGCTTCAGAACTTTTTCAGTCCAGACTCAAGTGTGACAATTTGCTGTGCTCATGCCTACCATGTTAACTGCACTGAGGGGAAAAACCCCACCAAGGTTCCACCCAATCATAATAAATACTGCATATCTGAAGGTGCACCAAGAGAAGAGAAAGTCCCTAACCTATACCGTTTAACCAAAACTCCACACAGAAGCGCTACCATGTCCTACATTTTTAACACATGTTAATAATAGTGAAGTCTGTAGTGACCTGTTCAGGGCCTGGATCTTGAGGCCCTCCTCGATGCTGTGGCTCAGAGCCTGTTGGTTGTTGTGTTTGCTTATGCGAGCCAACACTCGCTCCTGGTGCGCCTCGTACTCGTCTCTGCTCGGGTAGATTTTGCTGATTAGGGCGTCGAAGTTTGGGTCAGGACGGAGCGAGCGCTTTGACACCAGCTTCTTCCTGCACGTCGGACACTCTTTATTCCTGCACAAGTGAAGACGATGAGTTACTCATAACAAGACTTGCACTGAATGACACGCAACTGCCGGCTGTTGCAAAAATCGGTATGTTTGATAATTCATTCCGCTTCAGAAACCATTAACGCATGCAAATTAGGTATATTCATGAAGTACTGCATTCTCGTCCCCACCCCCTCCCAGATTTTCAGGTCATATGCGGTTCACTTATGTGCATTTTACAGTCATATTTTAACTGTTTCTTTTAATATGATGCCTGAGTAGGACTTTCGGCTACATGACAAATACATGCAAGTGCTTAGGAGACACAAGACCAGCCATAACACACCCGGTTGCCTTTACTGTACAAAATGCTTTGTCTATAGCTGTTTTAACGCCTTGTTTAACCTGACCTACTCATAGCTGTTGATTTTTTATTTTTTTTTTGGTTCCTGAAGAGTTCCAACCACAATCATGCCCACCTGACCATCCAATCATTGCCGTAAGAAGTTCTGGACAATTAACCAAAAGGAGGCGTTTTAGATTTTGGTTGGAGATAAAACCTCCACGAACAGGGTTGGTGACCCCTGACGTCGAGAGCAGTAAGAAGGTTGCTGTTTAAGACACAGTATGTGACTGACCCGGATCTGAGCGCTGTGATGATGCACTCTGCGCAGAAGCGGTGCAGGCACTCCTTGGTCGTCATGGTGTTCTTCAGCATGTCCAGGCAGATGGGGCACATCAGCTCGCTGTGTAGGCTACGAGGGGATACGGCGATCTCCAGACCATCTGTGATGGCCTCCTGATTGAAGAAGACCAGCAGCACTGAGATTAACACCAGGAGTTTTAGATAATGACTGAGTAACAACCGCAGTAATAACTAATGTACTGTCAGTCGTATTGCTGATCACCAGCTTGCTCCAATTTTCAGTCCTAACTTGCACTTGCACACTGATGCAAATGTCAAGAACATCTTTATTTTCTCTATGCATCTTCCTAATAAACTATTATTAGCTTACTTGTTAAGGATTTTTTTGTACTGCATATAAGCCTATGGACGATTAAAGGTTTTGCTTAAAAATGTGCAAAATATCTGAACAAGAAGGCTTATATAAAGACTGGCTTGTTATAAAATTGGTACGTCCAACAGAAACAGAAATCAAACCCAAAGCGACAAAACCCAAATTGTTTTTTCCCCCCTGAAAGGTAAATCACAATCAAGGAAACTTTGGTACCGCATAAGCCTAGTATAAATCGCTCTCATGTTATTGGCCAATGTCTTAAAAGTTTTGGCACCCATACCCTTACCTGTGGAGTTCTCTGTAACTCATAGAGGCTCAGCTCCCAGGTCTTGCTGAGGGGTTGAACCCCGTTAGTCTGTGCCGTCTGAGTCATTGTTCAGTGCTGACGTGGAGAAGAAACACCTCTCGGACAGAGCTGAGCTGACCAGACCAGAGGGAACATTCATTAGGACAACGGTTGACATTTTAAATGGTGATATTCGTGATTCCACGCCTGGATCATGGTCAGCCATAAATAAATCAGACCTGCATGTAATAATCCTTCCAACTAATCAAGGCTGAGATCCATAATGACATTCTTGGTGAATAACTGTCAAGTGCCTGCAATGTTTGGGAAGTGGCTCACAGATTCCAGGTTATCTGCTTGACTCCATCACTTCACATTCATGATTAAGACTGATTTACGTGCCAGATGACTAACTGGCTCAATGAAAATAATAAAATATGATCCATCCATACTGATAAACAAGGTACACAAACAGGCCAATGTGTCCCCCAATCTGCCCACTTACCCCTCCTGAACGGCACATTTGAGTGGTTTCCCCACACTCACACACCCACTGTGATCTCACACACGGGATCAGGGTTTATTCAGACGTGTTGAAATAAAAACATTACAATGTGCTGCGTGTTCCTGGGGAAACACAGAAAAAAGCCTGTCTGCGGCTAATATTAGCCAGAGAAGCTCCTCAACTCTTTGTGTTAGCGAATACGTAGGGTGGTGTAACAAACCTAAAAAACCCAAAACACACACACACACAGACAAACACATCCGATGGGCTCCTGCGTCAACTCATGAACTTAGTGTAAAAGTGCACAAAGGTTAGAAATGATGGTGAAAATGCGGATGTGAGGTCGTTTTGTCTCGCGCTGTCAAGAAAAATCGCAGTTAAGGAACGACGGCGGCGGCGAAGCAACTGGCTAACGCAGCTAAGGATGTAGCTTTAATTAGCAACATAAACATGATTCTTCATGCCACATTAGAGCATTATGAGCCGATAAATGATCTAATAAGGCGTGTGCTTAGAAGCGACTGTTTATAAGCACACAAAAACGCGTAAACAGAGCTTAAATAGAGCTTGTTTACACACTTACCCTTTTCTGTGTTGTGGATACTGTTCCCTTCGCCAGCGCGTTCTGAAAATCTCAATATGGCGGACTTGACCCCGCAAGGGATTGTGGGGGATGTAGGAATGTGAACGTAGGAAAAACGGACCAGGCAAGAAAAAAAGTTCAGTCTAATCTTTTGTCAGGGTTATTTATTTGTTTGTTTGTTTGTTTGTTTTTAAAGAGAAAGTCAGTTATACTCTTGCAAACTATCTGCTCGGGTTCTGATGAGGTTCTTTATGTAAATGAAATATTTAAAAACAACTTAACTTTATTTCATCGTTGAAAATGTTTTTTGGCACCTGCATGACACAACAACAGCAACAATGACAAAATGAACAACAACTACTACTACAAAAATACCATGAAAAACAGCAAGAACATTATTATGAACAACAACAACAACAAAAATACCATGAAAAACAACAAGAACATTATTATGAACAACAACAAGAACAACAACAAAAATACCATGAAAAACAACAAGAACATTATTATGAACAACAACAAGAACAACAACAAAAATACCATGAAAAACAGCAAGAACATTATTATGAACAACAACAAAAATACCATGAAAAACAACAAGAACAATATTATGAACAAGAAGAACAACAAAAATACCATGAAAAACAACAACAATATTATGAACAACAACAACAAAAATACCAGGAAAAACAACAAGAACAATATTATGAACAACAACAACAAAAATACCATGACAAACAACAAACACAACATTATGAACAACAAAAACAACCCCTTAGGGCTGCACAATAATGGCTAAAATCATAACAGTGGTGCAGTGTTCAGCAGTGATTGAGAAAAGTCGGGAGATTCTCTAGAACAGGGGTATCAAACCGGTCCATAAAAGGGCCATGTGGATGAGGGTTTTCATTCCAACCAAGCACAACTCACACCTGAGTTAATTGAAAGCCAATCTCAACTGATTAAACAGGTGTAATCAGGTGTGGCTCCTGCTTGGTTGAAATGAAAACCTGCACCCACACGGCCCTTTTACGGACCAATTTGACACATGTGCTCTAGAATGTGTTTGTATTTTGTAGCATTTTAATTAGTTAGTTAATTAGTTAGGTAGTTTAAGTAGTTAGTTAATTAGTTCCTTTCACTGAAACGAACAGACCTAGCCCAAACCTGTTCCAGGGTGACAACGCTCCCGTGCACAAAGCAAGGTCTGTAAAGACATTGTTGGCTAATGTTAGTGTGGAGGACCTCAAGTGTCTTATACAGAACGCTGACTTCAACCCCACTGAAGACCTTCGAGATGAACTGGAATGTTGACTTTGCCTCAGGCCAGATGATCAATAAACTGTGTGTTACATTCAGATTGTAGTTTCCAAAGTTGCCAAAGTAACACTCTTTCTAACACTGCTGTTTAGCTGAATCGGGGCTATTACAGCTGGGAGACTACCAAACTCTTCAGAACTGAGGACACGCAGTACCCTAGTCATGCTTCCATGTAGTGCAATAGTTTTTTGAGCCTGGAGTAAGCTGCTTGTAGGAAATTGTTAGCCATGAGATACTCAGTGCTGGAGTGCATCTGTTATTTGAGCTTGTTTTGTTTTGACTGACCTTAATTAAAGGAGTCTAAACCTTAAGTCTATACAGTTTCACCTAAACACACCTGAAAACACAGGCTTCACATCAGTAAGTTTCTGGGTTCAAACTCCATGGCTGGCTGGGGCCTTTGAGTTTGTATGCCTTTGGAGGTCTTCTCTGGGTACTCTGGTTTCCTCCTGCAATCCAAAGACATGCAGATTAGGTCAAATAGCTACTCAAAGTAGCTCTAAATCAGCTGGGATTGGCTGCAGCTTTCCCACTGTAAGTGGTATGGATAATGGATGGATAATTAAAGGTGCAATAGTACATTTTTATTTCTTACTTGTACAAATACCCTGGATGATATGTAGAATATGAATTTAAAAAAATAATAAAACTATGGCTTAAGCCATGGTCTCAGCAAATGTTGATTAAGTTTTTAGAAAACTGACTTCTGGTCCAGAATGCTCATTTGTGTTCAGTCACCTTATAGACACAATATGGACTGTCTAATACTGCATTCCATTTTCAACAGATCCTCACCAACCCCCAGTTAAAAACCCAAAATCATGGGACCTTGCCTGAAAAGTAAGCGAAAGCTATAGTTTTATCCTGTTTATTAAACTTCTGGCTATTTTCCTCTCATTTGATCAGTCCTACACTCAGCACTCTGCAAGTTTTACCTGTGCTCATACTTACATGGTGTTTTGATGCACTGAATACCACACAATAAGTTGTTCTCTGGTGGTATTGCTAATTTAGGGCTAACAGCAACCCGGTAGTGAGCGATCCTGGCTTCCCCCACCACGTGAAATTTAAAGAAAAGTAATCAAAGAAGGCTGAAATTCCAGTTTAAAACTTGAACATTGTTTTTAACAGGGTGAGATCAGCTCACTAGGGATGTGTTTTGATTAGATTCGCATTTAAAAAAAAAACACCAGTAAAGGACAAAAGAGCAAGGACAAAAGCGCCCCCCCAGGAGGTGTCCATGTTGGTATTCCGACTTGTACAAAGGGAACGCAGTCAAGTTAGGCATGACGTCATTCACAGCTCCAAAACCTGATGTCAGAAGCAACGCAGCATAAACCTACTCTTCCCTAATTCACCTTTAATTCATACAAATGTCTTCTTTTATTCTGCTTAGTCCTGGTCAGGGTCACAGGGGGAAGCTGGCGCCAATCCCAGCTGACATCAGGTGAGAGGCAGGATATGCCTTGGGCAGGTCACCAATCTACCGCAGGGCAACACACAGAGACAGACAACCATTCACACCTAGGGGCAATTTAGAGTCGCCAAT
>JAQLOM010000003.1:6209884-6229582 GCA_030068315.1 Chrysichthys thysi
TGGGGGGTTAAAATAATGGAAATCCAAGGAAAAACACCACTAAGGTCCATAAAAATGCTACCCAAGTACTGTACACACAACAAGCAGCATAATGACCAACATAAATAGGTAAGTACATTAAGAAAACACTGAGGTGAAAAACGCCAAATAATCGCCGAAAAACAGTATAGCTTCACAACGACCACAACTCAACCAACGCTTGTAAGCAACTAGTAGCACGCACGCCACTGCCACCTAGCGGACAATTGCTGAACTACTAGACTCAGTTCACAACACTCGGGATTTTTAAACTTTTGTACCGGACATTCTGGCTAATGGATTATGTGTTCAGACCAGCGGATTTTGTCTGTTGCATCCGATATCCATTAATGCAGTGTCCGTAGATGAGATCAACAACTGTATAAAAGACCCAAGAACATGGATGTACTTATTTGCATACGTGAGTTTAAATATACCTATAGGGCTCAGGTTTTTGTGAAACTTTTTAGAGCTATTAACATGATAATCAGGACTGCGAGACTTTGTGGACAGCTTGTTTATCATTATTAAAAGTAGGGAAATGTGTTTTCTGATATATAAGACATCACACATAGTCGATAACTGGTGTTTACAGCAATAGCACGGTTTCAATCGCTAAAAGCTGTACTGTCCAGACTGGTACATGTGACATTTGCGTATAATGCGACTGACATTTTGTTCCTCTGTGTTAGTTGGGGAGGAGGATGGCTGAGCTGCCTGTCGACCCCATGCTGAGTAAAATGATCTTGGCTTCTGAACAGTACGTCTCTAACTTCTCTGATATTTTCAGTTACAGTTATTAAAAATGTCCATCTTTGTGATTATGCCTAATTGACATTGTAACCATTTCTTTGTGTCCCTGCAGGTATAAGTGCTCTGAGGAGGTGTTAACTATTGCCGCCATGTTGTCAGTGAACAACTCCATCTTCTACAGGCCGAAAGACAAAGTGGTGCATGCGGACAATGCCCGAATGAACTTTGTGGTGCCAGGAGGAGACCATCTGATGCTCCTCAATGTTTATTCTCAGGTAACATTGTGGAGCGGAAGGATTTTACTTCCTGATACCTGTCATAGCTATCACTACAGGTGTCCTTGATGAAACTGGTTTAACTAGTTGTAGGCGGAACTACAGAGTCTGTGGTTATGCTGTGTCATAATGCAGGGTGAAGAAACTTTGAGCAACAAAGATGTTTTCATTGCCGTCATCCAATTAATCTTATTTTCTCGCAGACGAAGGTGACTTTACATGGATGATATTTGAGAGTTATATTTCCACAACACATTTGGATCAGGGCTATAGTGTTGTATTTTTCTACAGATAACCATGCAGCTACAGAATATTTGATGTATTAAACCACGCTGATATATTTTTCATATGAAAAATTGTACCTTGATGACATACAGGACTAATTCATGACCGGGTGGCTTGGTGTGCAATATGTTGGACACAGAGTATAAGTCAAGTCAGAAAGTTCTAAATTGTCATTTTGACTGTGATCATAAATCATAGATTATACTCGACCTATATTTTGTACTTTTGTATGTAGCTATGGTACGAGCAAGTTAGTACAGTGAACCCCCGCAATATCGTGGTTCATCTATCGCGGGTTCAGTGCATCGCGGATTTTCGAATTTTGATTCGCGGAATGTTTTGGCTTTCGCGGGACTGTGGAATATAAAATATGAAATATAATTTTTTTTTTTTAAATGTTAATTCAAACATTAAAAGAACATTTAAATCGAAATGCAGTATGCACTGTATTTCATCAGCGGATGAACACAGTGGCGGTGTACGCCTCTTCCGCTTGAGCTAGTAAACAGGATGTAAACAGGAAGTGACCTCACCGGCAGTAAGTACACATGTAGGATTTTATACGTTGTTAAAATGACGTGTGTTTAAGAGTACAGAACGTGTTTAAGAGCATAGGACGTGTTTATAAGGGTGTGGAAAAGGTTAATAAGAGAGCGGAAATGGTTTATAAAGCCTTAATATATGTATAAATAATAAAATAAATGTGACTGCGCTACTTCACGGTTTTCACATGTCGCGGGGGGCGCTGGAACATAACCCCATGATAGGCGAGGGTTCACTCTACTTGCAAAACCTTTGCTGGGTGTGTGTGGTTTCCACATTATAGAGAGACTGAGTATTATCCCTCAGGCTCTGACTTCCCAGGTCACATTGTTCTGACCAACTTGCATTCAAAGATTCACACAAATGTGCAGACTCAAGTAATTCGCTCAAGCCACAAAGAATTCGCTAAATTACCATTGAATGTCATTTTCAGATTAATATTAGTATGTTGTTGGCTCTTGTCACAATCACATGAAATTAAAATTACAGATGAAGTGTAGATTGAGGTAGATTTTGAAATGAGCCTCTCTCTCTCTCTCTCTCTCTCTCTCTCTCTCTCTCTCTCTCTCTGTCTGTCTGTCTCACACACACAGTGGGTGGAAAGTGGTTATTCCACACAGTGGTGTTTTGAAAACTTTATCCAGTTTCGCTCGATGAGGCGGGCGCGTGACGTGAGGGAGCAGCTGGAGGGGCTGATGGACCGAATCGAGGTGGAATTATGCAGCGCTAATGGTGACAACATGTGCATCCGCAAGGTAGCTGCCCTCCACACCCCCTTCTCCTTTGTCCGAGCTCTTAGAACACAGAGGATGATGCACAGTGAGAAAACTTCTAGCACCAAAGTTATATTCATTGCTGGCATCCAAATCTTATTTTCTCTGAGGAAAAAAAGTCTACATTACATGCATCATATCTGACATTTATGTTTCTATAAAGCATTCTGATTTTGGCTATAATATTATAGTACAATATATATGCGCATAGCTAGAGAACATGTCGTTAAAAGCACTTAGTGTCTATTGGTTTCTAGTTCCTTGTGTGACATACAGTGCAGTAATGGCTAAATTGTTATTCCTGATGCCATAGGAATGAACATAAATCATAGGGTAGACTAAACCCATATTTGTGCTTCAATATTGCAAACGGACTAATTAAAAAAATAAATACATGTAGTCCTCAAGTTACGATGGAGATGAGTTCCACCACACACATCGTAAGTCGAAAATACCATATATCAAACCACTGTGTTGAACCATTTAGCCTAGCTTAGCCTTTTCCTGTAGAAGACATGCTTTTGAATTAAAATGAGCTCTTGAAGCACACAAGAAACCCTGTGGGAATGCACTGTACAGTACACCGATACACAAGGTAACTCCGTGAGTTGTGGGAGACAGTGAGGCATCGCGTGAGGCGAGTGATCCGGGCATCGTTCGCCTTCTTCCGCGTATATCATCAGCTCAGGGGTTTAAGACGTTGGACTACTGATCGGATGGTCGGGAGTTCAAATCCAAGCACCACCAAGCTGCCACTGTTGGGCCCTTGAGCAAGGCCCTTAACCTCAAATGCTCAGTTGTGTATAAATGAGATAAAAACGTAAGTCGCTCTGGATAAGGGTATCAGCCAAATGAATGTAATGTAATGTAATGTAGCTTTGAAAAATCATAAGTCGGGCCATCGTAACTCAGGGAGCACCTGTATACATGCCCTCTTCTCCTTTATCCCACCTCGCCTAACAAATACGGAGCATCGTACCAGCTCATTCTACATCTACATTTGAATTCAAGATGGATTCCAAGATGTGGGATTAAATCTGTCTCAACCAAAATATTTTCTAAGAATCCATGGCCTTAATAGTCTATAATATAATTAAACAATGTGTCCATCCATCCATTGTCTATACCATTTATTTAATTATCTGGGTTGCAGGGAAGTTGGAGCCAATCCTAGCTGACTTTTGGCAGGAGGAGGGGTACACCTTAGACTAAGTCCTCAATCTATCAAACACAGAGATGAACAGCCACTCACACTCACATTCACACCTAGTTGTCCTAGTTTGCATATCTTTCAGCTGCAGGAGGAAAGCAGACTTTGTTTAAACCCGGAAACATCTTGCTGTGAACAAAAGTAGTGCTCACCACTGTACTGCCCTTACCAAACAGTATTCGTAATGTATAAAAAAATGTGAAAAAAAGGAAAAAATTGTCATTATTTTACACAGCCACCTGTATAATACTTTCACTCTCTGAGTCCATAACAGTTGTTTTTCCTCTGGACTTTTCCATTGGGTCCTTGTTTCATGTTTACACAGACGGGCACAGTGTGTTATACGTGCATTGCTTTGTGCATTACTCTTGTTGTACTACTGTCTTGCGCCGTGACACACAGCCTCATGTTCACATGTTCAAAGGCAGTAATTTCTATATAACAGCTCTTGTTTGTGAACACACAGACAGTCACTGTGTGCACACATTCAGCTAAAGGAAGAAGCTCTCATTTCATTATTACTAATTTGACCATGTCCACTCCATTGTTAAAGTTTTTGCTTTAAAAAAAAATTGAACACTGGAGGTTTTCCATCAAATGATTGAGAAGAGAGAAGGCGGCCAAGAGGAGATCAGCGAAGTATGGTCTAAACAAGACGACAAATGCCAAAAATGAGAAACGCAGAGGAACCAGAGGAGATGAATGATGAATTAAACCTCTTTATTTCAGCAGTGAGTAGTTCGGCTGTGTGTTGCCGTCGGAGCAGCTGGATACCTCATTGGAATGTTACTGTGCTTGCTCCAGTGTTGCTCAGTCTGAGTAATGAACCTGGAATCAAAATTAAGCTAATATTTGGGTGAACCTTTGTGCCCTGATATTAAGACACACAAACGAGGAAAATAAATTTGTTTAAAAAAAACAAAAAAAAAAACAGAACATTTTATTGAATATTAAATTCACAAGTCACTTCTTAGAGACAGAGAGCCACTAAAATGTGTACACAGTAATGAGTAACCGGGCGTTAAAATATATTTGTCTACTACATGATTGATTGATTTTCCAGACTTTTCAGTATTAAATTATTAAACTATTTTTAAACCATTACAATGCCACTCAAAATATTTTGATGCGTTTCATGAATTGTAGAATTGTCTGGGGTTATTTTTTTGTTTGTTTGTTTTTAACCATATACCCCCTCTCCTTTCATATTTCTTACTGTGTATCTCCATGCTCTTTCTGGTTGCAAGACGTGCATGTCTAACGCTTTTCAGTGAGACCTAAGCCTTATCCTAACATGTTTATGGAACATGTATAATACTTTGTCCGTTGATTTTATGAAATATGTGCTTTTTTGTACATCTTGTAGGCAATCACAGCAGGTTATTTCTACCACACGTCCCGTCTCAGTAAAGGAGGCTACAAAACCGTGAAGCACCAGCAGACAGTGTATGTGCACCCCAACAGCTCACTGTTTGAGGAACAGCCACGCTGGCTCATCTACCATGAGCTGGTCTTCACCACCAAGGAGTTCATGAGACAGGTCAGAGTTTCTTTCATGTGACTCTAGTTTCATTGACGTGGTACACAGTATTGTTTATTGTATATACAATTTTCTGTGTCCTGTACAACTTCTGTAAGCACATATGTACCCTCAGGTCACATGAACAAACAACAGGTATCAGAATGTAGTTATTTTTCCAAATGGTATACTGCGACCAGGTGGGAAAAATAAGTACACATGCTATTTCAGTAACATGTAGAACCACGTTTGGCAACAATAACGTGAAGTAAACATTTTCTGTGAGTTTATCCGTCTGCCACATTATTTTGTTGAAATTAAATATTTTTTTAAAATAACATTGCTGGAGTTCACTGATGATTTGAAGTTATTTGTGTATGTACAGCTGTTTAAGAGCTTGCTGACCCAGCATCTCCATGGGGTTGGGGTCTAGACTTTGACTTAACCACTGCAACACCTTGATTTTTTCTTTTTTTTTTTTTTTTCTTTTTTCATCTTGAGGCATTCAAATGTCGATTTCCTGGTGTGCTTGGGATCACTGTCCCAATGCATGACTTAATTTCAGCACAGCTTAAACTGCTGGATAGATAACCTCATATTTGTCTCAAGAATATTCTGGTTTAAAGTGGAGTTCATCATTGTCTCAGTGACTGTAAGTTTCGCAGGTCCTGTGGCTGCAAAACAAGCCCAAATCATCACTCCGTCACCGCCCGGCTTGGAGTTTGTAGTCAGGGGTTTGGTTTTCACCAAACATGGTGCTGTCCATGATGACCAAACATCACCATTTTGGTCTCATGAGTCCAAAGTATATTGCTTCAAAACTTTTGTGGTTTGTTCAGAAGCAGTTTTGCAAACCTTAACTCATCCTGATATCCTTTTTTGGAGAGAAGAGGCTTTTTCCTAGCCCCCCTTCAACGAAAGCCATACTTGTTCAGTTTTTTTTCCTTATTATGCCGTTATGAACATAAACATTTAATGTGCTTACAGAGGCCTATAGGTCACATGATATAGTTCATGGGTTTAGCTTTATATCTCTGAGCATTAAACAGTCTGACCTTGGCCTGAAATTGCTGGGAAGTCTCTTCATTTGTAAACAAACGTTCTCACTGTAAAAGGGATGAAATTCAACCTGTTCTGGAGATGGCCTTATAACCTTTTCCAGATTGATTAGCATCAACAGTTGCTTCACTGAGCTCATGGTTGATGTCCTTTTTTCTTGGAATGAACACCTGAGTGCTCCAGAACACCAGACTGCCAAAAGCTTTAATAGAGGCAGTCACACTTCTTGATGATTCACTAATCTTGTGCATTTCCTTAGTAACGCCTGGCTGCTAATTACTTTCTTGAGGACTGTGGGAGTGTGTAGTAAGGGTGTACTTATTTATTCCCACACTTGGTTTCTGTATGCCCCACACACACACACACACACACACACACTTTTTGGGGGAAAATCTGTTGTTGTCGCCTTTCTTAGAGAAGTTGTTGATGACCACACAATTGATATTTTGGCCCTGCTAAGTAAATAACATGGAATTAAATTAGGGTGTGCCGTCTTTTTCCCAAGGCTGTAAGCCTTACGCACAGGTGCTCTGCCCACACTCTTTTGTACATATTTCTGGCAATAAGCTTCAGGATACTTATGATTGGAATTTTCCATGTGCTGGTTTCCAGCAGGAAAAAGATGTTTGAACTTTTTGCAATACAATGAGATTTTATTGAGCAAGATGTAATTCCTGGATTGAAAGAAAAACGGAGAATCCCATCGTCAATAGATTAAGGAGTTTTGTAGCACGTGGTGGTGAGTAAACAGTTATTGTATTTATTAATGAGGCATACCAGACTAGCAAATGCTGAAACAGATGCTTTTTCTTCTGCTCTTCTGTGTTTTTTTTTGTTTGTTTGTTTTTTCTTTTCTTTTTTTCTGGACGTTCCCTGATGCTGAATTGATGCATCTTTAATGCAGAATTATAAGGTTCTATCTTGACAATTCTGTGACTTTTAAGATGGTGAGCCATTAAGTTCTGATCTGGGCAGCATGCTTCTTAACTCCAGGGTTCAGTCCTCAGCTTAGGGTAATGTCTGTATAAAGTTTCACATGTTCTCCTCATCTGAGTGCATTTCCTCTGGTTCGCCAGTTTCTTCCCACCTCCCAAAAACATGCTAGAGGACTGGTGGACACCAGATGGCCTACTGTAGGAATGTGATGCCCTGGTGTCCAATCCAGGGTGTATTCCTGCTTTGTAGGACAGGCTTCAGATCCACCACGATCCCTATTAGGATAAAACTAAACATTTCATTTACTGAAAATGAATTCATGAAAAGAGAACCCTGAGGAACCCACCTTTGTTTTTAAACTAATACAGTGGAACCTTGGATTGCGAGTAATTTGGTCTGCGAGTGTTTTGCAAGAGGAGCAAAATTTTTTTGGTACATTTTGACTTGGTTAACGAGCGAGGTTTTGCAATACGAGTGGTATTCATCTGCCGAGCCTCATGTGATCACAACTACTCTCTCTCACTCACTACAGGATTGTGGCTTCCGCGCTAGCATATACTGTTAGTGTGTGTGTCACTCATCTGTTTAATGACAATGCAATGTCGCATTTCCACAAAATCCTCAAAGGGAGGCAAAAACAGCGGATAGTTTCCTTGTTAAAGTCGCATGAAAAGAAAAAGATCCCAGTGAGCCGACGGACTGCAATGATTCTGCGAGTTGTAGTGAAAATAACGCACAATAATCCTCCTCCTCTCTCATCTCTCCTGCTCTCTGTCATGGATCTGCCCTCGCGGAGCACGCATGCAGCACACCTGTTTTGGGCACTCCCAATAGCGGTGCATGCCGGAGGACTCACGCCATGCTCGCGCATCACGTTGGTTACCACAGGTGTTCTGCGTTAGGACTAATTATATAGACTATAAATCGACTGACTCATGAACGCTAAACTTGCTCATGTTTTGACTCGTTTGTACTCCAGTTTCCGTGTTTTTGTTGTAGCCTTTGATATTCCTGTTTCTGATACTCTCTCGTCTCCCTCACACCAGCCACAATTCTTTTCAAAGCTAAAGTGCAGGCTATTTTGTTTTATGTATTTTTACTTTAGATTTGGCATTAATCATTTTTATATAAATATTTGTGGGTTGTGGAACGAATTATCTGAGTTTCCATTGTTTTTTATAGGGAAACCCGCTTTGATACACGTGATTTGGATTGCAAGCACGTCTCCGGAACGAATTATACTCGCAATTCAAGGTTCCACTGTAATTATCTTGCTTGCTTACCAGATGTTTTGATGTGCTTTTGTCCTTCTCGTTCAGGTGATTGAGATCGAAAGCGGCTGGCTCTTGGAGGTGGCTCCTCACTACTACAAGAGCAAAGAGCTGGAAGACGGCAGTAGTAAGAAAATGCCTCGCAAACAGGGCAAAGCTCGGGAGGAGCTCGGCTGATTCTGGATAACAGGCTGTCCCCTGACGTTTCTCACGCAAGGCATCAGCTCATCTGGCGCAACAGAGACTGGAGGAAGGAGAGACTGAAAAGGAATGCTGTTCAGGACCAGAGTTCTGTGGCTGAAGCTATTGGCAATTGTTCTTGCAATGAGTGTGTTTTTAGAGTGGAGATAATCAAAATATCTCATTTTGAAATGTGTTCAGTATGTTGGGGAGGGTATCGAACCTCTACTCTGATGGCAATGTTAATATAACCTGGGTAGAGCAAGAATTAATGACCCATAATAATAACTGCAGAAGGACACGTTTTTCTAGCTTATTTTTTTTAGAAGGGAAAAACTCCACCCCTGTCTTCTATTTTTGTGTTGCTAAACATATTGTTTTATAATTGCGAAATGTTTTTCATACTCATGATTGTTGACTAACAAGCAATACTGCCAGCCTGTCAAAGGAATGACTGGCATGTTATCTTGAGGCTGTTACTCTGAGCCAGCTTGTTCCAGATTTAAACAGCACACAGAGGGTGTGTACCAAGTTAAGTATTCCTGCACAGTCCCGATCAGCATTTCCACATGTGTAGATATCCACTTCCTAGATATCAAAGCAAGAATTAGTGTGTTGTTTCTGATCTTGCGTACTGATCGTCTTTGATGATCAAAAAAATATATATTTTTTTTTGAAAACAAGACCCTCATGTTTTCCTTACTGTGGAGACTGGAAGCAGCGGTGGAAAGGAAAGGATCCTTATCACACATGTTTAAAAATCTTTACGTTTCAAAAGCATTATTCACCCAAATGGGAAAAGATCCTGTTTGTATTGAATGCTAAATCATGTACACGTCTGGTTTAATATTTCACTCCTTTGGTGATTATTACCCTTGAGCTGCTGCTGATTGTAGAAGAACAAACCACACATTAGACTGAAAAGGAAATGGCTAAACTTAACTCGGGCCCTTGTTGGATTAGAGAGTATTTTTAGTAGGTTTATTGATCGTGGAAAACTTTAGTGTTTGGTGTGTGTGTTTCTGCTTAGTCAGAAGCAGTTTCTCAGTTTAGTAGTGTACTGTGTAGCAGTATTTGTAACAGCCGGTGCTCAGATCTTATCATTTTGTATGCCTCTTAACTTCCTGCTGAGATTACAATTACCGTACATTACAAAACTTCTGCATTGGCTTTATATGGTAAGTGTGACCTGGTTAGGTGCTTAACCGTATCTTGTTGTGAACTGTCCTTGACTGCTTTTAAATGTACAGGGACATCCTAATGTCAGCATACTGACTGTAGTTTTATAACTACATTTTTTTATATGCATGACTGGTCTCCAAAAGCAAGAAGCATCTTTTAAAGAGGTTTTTTTTTTTTTTTTTTTTAAACACATCATTGTGTTTTTCTTTCTCCCCTCTATTTTGTCTTTCTAATTTTTTGTGTTACAGCAAGGTTCATATATCTGCATAGACAAAGTGGATCCCATTTCCAATGAGGAATATTTGCTTTGGATCATATATTCCTAGACTGTTAAATAGCTTTAGCGCCGTTTTTTTCCCACTCAGTGGAAATATGTATTGCAGTTGAAACCTCAGCTAAATACTTGAATAGCCTTATACAATTTCAACTGGCATCTGTGGTGTACAGGCCCACAGCCTGAACACAATACATACAACACTCTGTGGTGTTCATGAGTTAAGGAGCTTTGCGCTGTTGTGTTTTTCTGAAAGTTCAAATTCTACCTGGACCAGTCAAACAGGTCTGACCTGGAGGGGAGGAGGGTGAGCGATGATTAGCACAGGTGAGTAGGAAGAAAAAGGAATAACATCAAGCCTGAGAGAGAACAGCACATCGAACAGACTGTAGTCTTCATGGATGGTGAAGTGAGGTGAAGGTGAAGAGCATAAAGCAAGACTCTCAACCAGCGTGGATTATATGCTGTTGGAGCCAAGCAAGCTTGGACTTTATCTAAGGACCCAAACGTCTGGAGGTAAGAAAAAAAAGGCTTACGAATATCTCTCAGAATCACTTTGGCACTCAGTAACACAGACTAATTCACTTACTCTGTTGCTATCTGAGATGTTTAAATCCGTTGTTATCCTGTAAAGGTGCTATTTATATACACCTGCTTGATTTAATTTCATTTCCAAAGGTCATTCTGGGACCGTGAACCAATTAAAGCGGCGTAAGTGCATTATAAACTCATCTTGGCACCTGCTCGAGATAAAGTAACAGGAAATTTGAGGCAGTAGGTTTGATGAGGCAGTGTATGTGGAATGGTTGTCAAGTGAAAGAAGCTGCGAAAGGACTCACCCACTTGGGTTGTGTGTCTTGAGTAAACGCATTTGATGTGTAATAGCTTCTGTAGACTTTATTTACAGGGAGATATGAGGGAACTGCACCAGGAAACTGAATTTCATATCAGACCCTAAAGTATTCCCTTACAGACTATTCGCCAACTATGTTGTCGCTCGTGTTTCATGCTGATAGTTCATGTGGTGTGTTTTGAGACTACGTGATGTTATTAAATGACCATATAAATCTTTGAATGTATTAAAAAACGAACGGAAGAAATGCTCTTGTTTTTGTTCCTACTAAAGACAGAGCCAATTCAGAACTAGCAGTTCTCAATTATTTAATGCAGGGTGGTGGTTGTTTTTTTTTTGTTTTTGTTTTTGGACATTTTTCTATGTTTTTCCTATTGTTTTCTGAGCATTTGTACATCCAGGTCTGCACTGGCAGGGAATTAATTTTTAAATAAGCTTACTAATGGACTGGCTAATAATCATCATCTGTAATGGACTCAATCTCATGTTTTGAAATAAAACTTCCAAAAAAGCACAAATTTAAAGTAGAGATGTCCTAACTTGTCAATTAACACCTTCCTATACACGTGTGAAAACTGAAGAACTGCCCCTTTATGTGCTTTAATGATTGTTCCCGGTTCCCAGAAATCAACAAGACAATGAACAGCAGTGTGCATTTGGTGATGTATCTCAACACAGGGAAATATGCTTGTGCAATATAAACAATCAATTTTTATTCAGTAACATTGTGTTGTATGCATTCAAATGTGTACTAGCTCTTAGAAATGAATTGTTCCTCTACTTTTATTACACTTTTCTTTATCTTTTTTCTTTTTTTTTCTTTTTTCTTTTAGTAAAAAGCTTTTTTACTAAATCTATCTCTCCTAAAGATAACTAATCCGACATTCTATTTATAACACTGTTTAAATATTATATAACTAATCCTGAAGTTCCATGCATGTAAGATAACTGTTAGTCATTCCTAGGTGTTTAAAAATACCTTAAATAAAATGTGTTTTGTTTTTTTGCCATTGTTTACGGCTGATACATATTCTAATGATTACCTTAGTGACTTTAAAAAAAAAAAAACAAACAAACAAAAAACCCTGGAATGTCCCTGCTGAATGTCAGAATGTATACAAAACACATTTTCCATGTAATATGATGTAACACTCGTACCCACTGTATACAATGTCAGGAAAAATAGTACTGTGCTGCCTTACAATTAAAACTGGCACTCGAAGAAACAAATTATAACAAACCTTTATACAAAAATAATTTGTATTTATACAAAAAATAATTTGCGCTGAATTGAGTTTCCAAAAAAAAAAAAAAAAAAGGTTTGTGCTGATTTGGTTTGTAAGATATTAGAATCGAGAAGATTTAATGCAAATCTATGGCCAAGAGTGATGTAAGTGTGTTAAACCTAATTCATGTTATTAAAAACAAAAAGCTTATTTATGCTGATTTATGCTGTACAACAGAAGTTTATTATATTTGTCTCTATTTTTGTCTATAGACTACATATTCCATTCACTGTGAATTTACACTTGGCCATTTCCTTATGTTCATGTACCTATAATGATATAATGATATAAAATCACATAAATCAAACCATTTTTGTTTTGCGCTTCCATCCATATGGCAATTTCCCCAAGGTCTGTACAGCCCCTTTCTTTCCTTACCACTGCTTAACTAAAGGTACAACAGGTTTCACCTTGATGGTACTATGCCAGTGACTAGCATTTGTACGTTAATGTGCCTTTTTACTACAATTTTCCAGATTTGAATTTGAATATATTAGACTTTCACTTCAGACACGTGTTACTAGTACATGTATTTGGATTGTACCTTAAGCATCTGACAAAATATCACTTCATCTTGTTCTACAGGGTGGCGGCTTCCCTGAGTATTTCACTCTTCCATTCTGAACCTGTGCCATGACTGACAACCAATCAACTGAAGCAAGAGGCCAGGCAAAGCTCAAACAGAACATCAAGCCTCAGTATGACCAGAAGGACAGTAGCCAACAGGGCCCACCGGGGAAGGCAGTAAAAAGTGAAGCACCCCGTCGGCGGAGTCGTAGCAGTGACTCGGAGCGACGCGGCAGACAGAGGGAGCGGACAAGGGAACATGGGGGAAGGAGGGAGCGTGGTCGAAGTGAAGAGGGCAGACATAGCTCAAAGAGAGGTGGCAATGGCAGAAGCAATACTAATTATCCCCGGGACAACCTAGAAGAAACGGAGTGTCCCATCTGCTTCTGCCACTACGACAATGTCTTTAAGACTCCAAAGCTGCTCACCTGCGGCCACACGTTTTGCCTGGAGTGCCTGGCTCGCATCAACGTCTCGTCTGTGGAGATCAAGAAGCTGTCGTGCCCCGTGTGCCGTGAGTTGACGGAAATCCGGCACGGCCGAGATTTGCCCCAACTCGGTAACAACGAGAACGTTTTCAGCAAGCTTCCACCCGAGATGCAGAGGGCTCAGTCTGTGCGCTTTGTGCGCAGCAAAGGCAAGCTGGTCCTCAAGAATGCTTCTGCAACAAGCTGCTTCGGTAAGAAGAGCACAGTTCTGCCAGTTGGTGCTGCAGAGGAAGGTCTCAGTTCGACTACAATCGTGAATGTGGGCAGACCTCCGAACAGGGTGAGAGGTCGAATGGGAAGGGTGTTCCAGTCCAATAATTGCTACTACACTGTGGTGACCTCTGTCATCGTGGTCGCCGTGGCTCTGGTGATAGTGGGCATCTTGACCTTTGTAGTAATGCCCAACGTGATTATAGGAAAGAGACCTCCACATGGAGACGATGTCGAATTCAACATGACTAATGGGTAGTGAGAGGCAGTCTCTGTAAAACGAACTGAGGGAAAGGAACCTAAGTGTAAGAGAACAAACCAAACTCTAGGAGCTGGTATTGTTATGTGGAGACGACATGGCTGAAACATATCTGTTGGCCTTGCCATGATCCTTTTGTGTCAGTGGCTGAATACAAAAAGGCATGACGCACTGCATATTGTGGACTTTTAGTGAAGGCTGCAACTTAAACGGTGTGAAGGATAGGCTAAAGAACCTTCTGAATGGAAATGTTCACCTGATGGAAATACTATAAACACGTACTGTGACTTTTATTATAGTTACTCAAAAAAAAGTAAATAGCAATGAAACCTAAATGTCCCTCCACCCTGTCTTGAGTTTCATAGCAGCAGTGTACATGACTGAGGCATTATTTGTACATGTCAGTGCATTAGCTTTCTTGTCGCACGTTATAAAAGTGTACTTTTATTTTCTGTTCAAAGAAACCTAGATGTCACTGGAGAGCATTCAGGAACAAATAAGCATTACTGTTTCTGTATTCAATTTGTATCCCGTGTATTTTTAGCATTCTTATCATAAGTGTTGGAAATGATGGGAGGGGAAAAAATGCAAATTGAATGAAAATAGGGGGAAATAAAAGAAACGCTGTTGGATATATAAAAATAAACAGGAAAAAAAAACAACGTTGTGTACATTAAGAACGGTTGTCTGTTTGTTCTTCAGTACCACGTGTACTCATAACTACAAATGACTGGATGTGCAGCTGTGTCACCGAGACATAATAGCAGTCAATGACACTACTGGCTTTTAGCAAGCAGATGGTCACAATGACTCCTGAAGCTGTTATTTAGGACATCTCACAGGTCCTGAAGATCAAGTAACAGCAATCTGATCCTGGCAGTCCATTAAACCCTTGTCTGTCTTCGGTGTCTAGATGCACTGCTCCAGATTTGCCAATGTACAGCATGTTTACCACTTATTTTACCACCTTTATGCATGGCTTTTTTTTTTCTCGCAGTAAGTATTGAATGATGACTAGGCATTAGCTCACCTGGAAATGCCTCATCAGACATGCCTCTTGAACTTCTCTCATATGGTTGAGGGCGATGCAGTTCTTTCTGTAATGGTACACAACCCGAAAATCACCAATAAATCATGTTGTCCATGTTGATGTACAAATGTTTTTAATGATTGATTCCAAGCACATGCAGGTCATATTGTAAACCAAAAGTCACCCAAATAGCCATATTTCAGCCATGTTTTAGATGTCAATAGTGTGGTTTAGGCCAGCATTAGGTCAAAACAAATGTTTTTTATTAGGATAAAATGTAAAAATTATTCTTGACCATGCACCATTCAAGAGTTTAGTACATATTGGATGTACTGTAATATGGATATTTTAATGTGGACATTTTGCGTTTATGGTACTTCAGTCAGGGCATTTCAAAACTAATGATTTTTTTTTTTTTTTTTTTAGTTTGGGAGACTGTTTACAAGGTTACACACCTAACCTATAATCATTAACCATTTAATAGGTAAATGTAGCTGCCCTCTACTGGATTGTGAACTGAAACCTGCATTTTCTTCCAAACTTCTTTTAAAAAGGGGGGGGGGGGATCCAGATTACTTTACCTGTACAAGCTTTGACAATATTATGAAACAAATAACGTTAAAGAAGTGTTTGAGTTCATGTAAATTCAGGGAATTGAGTTTTGGGTTTTTTTTGGTTTTTTTAATCTTATTGCCCATATGGTGTAAAAAAAAATTCTGAATCACAGAATCTGCTACAGAATAACTACAATCACTCAGTCACTCACTCGTCTTTTGCCACTTAATGAAGCTGGAGCCAATCCCAGTTGACTTCAGGTGAGAGGTGGGGTACACCCTGGGAAGGTCGCTAGTCCACCACAGGGCCAACACACAGAGACAGACAACCATTCACACTCACTTTCACACCACCGGGCAATTTAGAGTAGCCAATTAGCCTAATCTTTGGGCATCCTTGACCATTTATTTACACATACAGTAAACTAAACTGCTTAATTATTGCAATTTGCTGATGCAACACAAACACAACAAAATGTGACAATGCTGATAACACTGGGATAGTGTTGTGAACATGTGTTAGTGTACAGCTGTGATAACACAATGTACACTATATGGCCAAAAGTCTGTGGACTCCTGACCATCACACTCAAATGTGGTTCTTCCCCAAACTCTTGGAAGCACACAACTGTACAGGATGTCTTTGTATCTTGTAGCATTACAATTTCCCCTCACTGAAACTGAGAGGCCCAAACTTGTTCCAACATGACTATGCCCCTGTGAGGTTCACAGAGACATGGTGTTCCAAGAGTGGACTGGGAGAAACTGAATGTCCTGCTTGGAGCCGTGACCTCAATTCCACCGAACACTTGTGAACATCCAAATCTGGAACAATGCTGAGTTTTGATTAAACATAGGTAATATTAAGTGATTGGTTAATATCATGGCATAACGTCCCTTTAAGTTGGTTTATTAGAGTTCATCAATCCCACAGATAGTTCCGTTTTTTTATTCTTTCTTGGTGCATACATACCTGGGCCAGGTAGGTAATAAAGACAGAAGGTTTTAGACATGTTTAGAGCAACACATAGTATATATTCCATTATATAACCTGCCAGATATAAAAAAAAAATGGGCTGGGGATTCCAAAGATCATGGAAGTTTTGGTTTTGTGCACGTTATTATGGACCCCGGCTTTGGAATACCAGCTGGGCGGTTTCGGGTTTTGGCAGCAGTGTGTCTGAGGAACAGAAACAATATGAAAAATATCTTTCCTACTCATAACATACCCAAATATTTCATTAACAGTTAAGTTTAGAAACATCACATCAATGTGTACGATCAAGAAATCCCAGACTGAGCAATGTTCCTTCCCAGTTCCTTAACTGCACCACAAATTGCTTACCAGCAGGTGTCACCCACATTAAGTCTGAATGAAACTTTGAGTTGTGAAATAACTTTCAACCGAATGGTTCAGAAAGCCTTCAGTACCTCTAGTCCAGTCCACTGTTGGGCACAGAGTTAAAATTTCCTGCTCTAAATCAGTATCAGCCGTGTGTTCCAGGATTGGACATTAGAGCCCCTGCTTTGGGTAGATATGATGTTGAATCAGAATTTGCCAGTTATATGTCTTTAGGTTACTACGTATATAAACGCTATATGGCCAAATACATCTGCATTAATATTGAGTTGTTCCCCCTTTGCTGCTAGAAGAGCCTCCAGAAGGTGTTTCAATAGATTTTCCTGAATGATGGGCGTAGTTTGTAACCATTGTACCCATTCAGCCACATGAGCACGAGACATTGGGTTCTGATGTTTATGATGTTTAAAAAAACCTAACGTGAAGCTGATGTCCCAATTCATCCCAATGTTGTTCAGTGGGTTTGAAGTCAGGGCTCTCTGACAGACACTCAAGTTCTTCCACATCAGCCTGGGAACACATATAAAGATCAGAATGACTTTGAAAAAGGCCAAATTGTGATGGGTAGGTCAGAGCATGCCCAGTACGGCCAGTTCTTGGTGGGTGTTCCTGGTATGTAGTAGTTAGTACCTACCAAAACTTGTCTAAGGAAGGACAACTGGTGAACCTGCGACAGGGACCTGGGTGCCCAATGCTCATGGAGTACAGGAGCATAGGCCAGACTGTGTCATCTGATCCCACAGAAGAGCTACCGTAGCACAAATTGCTGAAAACATGAATGCTGGCAGTGAAAGAAAGGTGTCAAAACACACAGTGCATCATAGCTTGCTGTGTATGTGACTGTGAAGCCAGAGAACAGACAGAGGGCTCATGCTGACACCATACACTGAAAGTGACTGCAATTCTCACCTAAGCATCAGAACTGGATCAGTTCTGGAAGGTGGTCTGGTCTGATGAATCGAATTTTCTTGTACATCATGTGGACAGCCGGGTGAGTGTGTGTTGCTTACCTGAGGGAAAAGATGGCACCAGGATCCACTATGGGAAGAAGGCAAGCCAGTACAGGCATTGTGATAATTTGGGCAATGTTCTGCTGGGAAACCTTGGGCCCTGGAATTCATGTGGATGATAATTTAATATGTAGCACCTACCTAAACATTACTGCAGAGTAAGTTAACCCCACCTCATGGCAACGGTATTCCCTAATAGCAGTGACCTCATCCAGCAGGATAATGCACCCTGCCACAATCAAGAATTATTCAAAAATGTTTTGAGGAACGTGACAAAATGTTCAAGGTTGACAGATCGCATGTGCTGGACAAACAGGTCCAATCCCAGCTAATAACTTACAGGAGTTAAAAGATCTGCTGCTAACATCTTTGTGTCAGATACAGCAGTACAGCTTCAGAGGTCTTGTGGTGCCCAGGCCTCGATGGGTCAGAGCTGCTGTGGCCTAAGCAATATTATGCAGGTGATTTTAATGTTCTGGCTAATCGGTGTATATCTGTAGTGTTTTAAAGGTAATAGTTTTTCACTATGTATAAAAGAAGAAGTTCCTGATGATCGATCTCTTGGCTTCAGCTGTCTCAGATGCACATAGCCTGTTTTATCATCAGATCACAGTCATGGTTTGGTCCACATTTGCACTGATTTTCTACTTATAGCAGAAACAACAACAAAACAAGACAAAAAAAAGTTTTGCTAGAGGTGATTTTTAAAAAAAATTATTTTAAACTATTTTAATGTTCAAACATTTGTCAGTAGGGATCATATGCTTTAAATCTAATGCCTAAATCTGTGTAGTATCACTCACAGATTGCACTTGTCACAGAGCTTTTGTGGGAGCAGTTTTACAGGATGTACTGCATACTTTTTTACACGAATGATTCATTCAGTTCATTCTGTTCTTCTTCTTCTTGTTGTTTCTGCAGAAAAACCTGTTGAGTGGACATGTGTATGTCACTGTGGAATGAAGGGCAAAGAGGCTTAGAACCCAGAACTTCTGACCTTTATGCTGTACCAACAACATAATTAATTATGGTTTCACAAATGAAACTCCTACCTGTGAAATGATACTGACTAAAAATGTTGACATTAAAATTCTCTAAAATGAATGGAATAAAATGTAAGAAAATGTAATCTCACTCACCTTCTGCTGCTTAATCCTGTTCAGGGTCATGGGGGGAAGCTGGAGCCAATCCCAGCTGACATTGGGTGAGAGGCGAGTTTACACCCTGGGCAGGTAACCAATCCACCACAGGGCAACACACAAAGACAGACAACCATTCACACTCACATTCACATCTACGGGCAATTTAGAGTATTCAATTAGCCTAATCCCCTTTGTGCATGTCTTTGGACGGTGGGAGGAAACCGGAGTACCCAGAGAAAACCCATGCGAACGCGGGGAGAACATATAAACATATAAACACAGAAAGGCACCCAGGTCAAACATTCAGGACCTTCTTGCTTGGAAGCGACAGTGCTAACCACCGCCCTTGTCGATAATTTCCACACTTATATTTTTTCGTCTTCTTCCGCTTAATCCTGTTCAGGGTCATGGGGGAAGCTGGCGCCAATCCCAGCTGACATTGGGTGAGAGGCAGGATACGCCCTGGGCAGGTCACTAGTCTACCACAGGGCAACACAGAGAGACAGACAACCATTCACACTCACATGCACACCTACGGGCAATTTAGAGTCACCAATTAGCCTAATCCCCACTGTGCATGTCTCTGGACTGTGGGAGGAAACCGGAGTACCCGGAGGAAACCCACGCGAACACGGGGAGAACATGCAAACTCCACACAGAA
>JAQLOM010000003.1:6229682-6240355 GCA_030068315.1 Chrysichthys thysi
GGTGGATTGGTGACCTGCCCAGGGCGTATCCTGCCTCTCACCCGATGTCCGCTGGGATTGGCGCCAGCTTCCCCCCGTGTCCCTGAACAGGATTAAGCGGAAGAAGACGAATAAAGACAATCCGGTACATATAGACACTGATTTTATTCATTAATTATAAAATCATTGGTACATGCTGTTAAACAAACCAGTTTATTTTACCAGGTTGTATTTTACCAGTCATGTGATGAAGAGTTCTTCTGTTTATTTTCACAGACAGTAGAATTGTGGTGTCAGGCATTCTTGTATTTTGATCTCTCAAATGTGAACAGCCATGTAGTATATGAATTGTATCTTCACTCAGTCATGTAGTGTGCACTGGGCTACATCTAGACAACAGATCACAAGTCTTAAATGTCATGTATTGTAAGCAATAGAGCAGTTCTGAGATTTAGAAATCTTGTACTAGCCACTAGACTTTATTTGAATTTAAATAAGTGTCAAATGTATTTTCTGTCAGTCATCCTGCCCTTTCCAGCTGATGCTGTTGCTTGGACAAGTTGTGCCTCTACAGTGGATCTATCTATCAGTTAAAGTTTTGAGAGTATTGCCAGTGAGATTGTTCATGTAACCTTAGAAAAGATGACATTACAGCTTTATTAATTTGCTATTTTTAACCAAGTCTTAAGGTGCTGTTGAATATGGCCCTGCATTGCTCTCTTTTGATTACCCTGTACCCATATGAGTAATGTTGCTATTTTTTTTTTAATGTGGAAAACCTGAAAGAATGACTACCGCTGACCGTTCCAAACTGCAGACACTGAAGAGTTGATCCAAAAATGGTAAATAGCCTCATATCAGTGATCATCTATCTTTGCTAAATAACAGCTCTTTTTCAAAGTTCATTTATCTTTATTTAAGCTTAGAATAGGTGGAGCCTCCACCCTACAGTTCCCTGTGAATTAGCTGTTACTATAGAAGCAATAAAATATATAAGATTGAGTGAATTAATGCTTGTGATTTGCCTTGCAGATAGTACTAAATATTTTGACCAATCAAAGTCAAAAATTCAGCAGTGTGGCTGTGACTATAATAGATTTCAATGTGAACAAATTTTGATCTGGTATACTAATATGTCAATAATACATTTTTGCCAAAATCTGAATTGCCAACATAAGGTTATAACTAAGGTTAGAAAATGTAGCAGTTACTTGACACTATACCTAGGATCTCTGCAGGACCTGCCTCCTCAACACCCCCTGGAAAACAACAATTATGCAATTAAGATGTTGTCCAAATTCCTGGGAAAAAAACATCTCCAAAGACATCAAATGGAAAATAGCACATCAATCATACAACCCCAAAACAGAAAACGCTGTGATGGTATGAAGAATATGAATAAAAAAGCAGTGATTTCTAAATTTACTTAGATTTCACTGCAGACTTTTTCATTTGTAAATATACCGTACATCCATTCAGGCCTGCAACACATTGCAAAAATTGTTGGGAAGAAGGGTTTTTAGAGCTAGTAATGGAGTAAAAGAATTAAATTTTGATATAAATTGAACCAGGTGATTATAATCTTAATTTCATTCAAAAAGCAGTATCCATGAAAAGGCTTTAGAAATAGAAATGGGCTGAGGATTGCCAATTTGCAAACAAATGCATGAGAAAATTATTGAAATGTTTAAAAATAACGTTCCTCAAAGATGGGAAGGAATTTGGATATTTCTTTGACAAGCACTATAATATGTAGTTGCATCCAGAAATGCCATGTTCGACTTTACTGTGCCAAAAGGAAGCCTTATATTAACCATGTTCAGATGGCTCGGGGGCATCTGGGACTGACCACTTCATAGTGGAAATATGTATTGTGGGCAGAAGAATCAATATTTCAAATCTTTTCTGAAGAAATGGATGCCATGTGCTCTGGACCAAAGAGGAAAAGGACCATACAGACTGTTACAGCAATAAGTCCAAAAACCAGGGCCTGTCATTGCTTGGGATTGTGTCAGTAACCTTGGCAAAGGTAACTTACACATCACCATTAAGGCTGAAAAGTGAATGGAATATTTGGAGCAAAAAATGCAACCTTTTAGCCTACATGTTTTCGAAGGACATCCATGTATATTTCAACAAGACAATGCAAAATCACATTCTGTACACCTTACAAAGGCATGGCTGTGGAATAAGAGGGTGCAGGTGTTGGACTGGCCTGCTTGTAGTCCCGACCTGTCCCCAATACATTATTTGTGGTGCATTATGTGCTTTTTATTGTTTCCAATGTATATAATACAGATCAAGCATAATTTATAAAACACTGTTTTGACTGTGTTTTCACATCCAGCATTTTCTGATTTAGGTTGTAATCAGGAAAGTTTATCAGTGACTGTTTTTCATACAGAGGTTGCAGAAAGTCAACATCTCTCTACCTGTTATGCTTCAGTTATACAGTTGCACTGCATATGTAGCATTGCATCATCATCAAAATCTGTGTAATTCAGCTTAGTCTCTTCCGATTTAAAGGCCATACTGCAGTGAATTGTGTGCACCACAGAAAGGCTGACTGGTCAGCAGCAGCTTTTTTTTCAAGAACTATATGGCATCAGGGCCAAGAAGCAAGCTGAGAAAATCCACTGACTAAACACACTCAGGGAATTCTCTGTTTCAGAACTTCCCCTTAGTTAAACAGTACCCTTTACATGGATCGGTACCACATGAACCGATCCTTCCCAACAGTGATAACTCTACTTAACAAGCCATCCATAATAAATACAGTGGAACTTTGGATAGCAAGTAACTTGGTCTGTGCATGATTTACAAGAAGAACAAGACATTTCAATAAACTTTGATTTGATGAATGAGTCAGGAAAGTCAGGGGGGGCGTATATTAAAAGTGTTTGAAACATTTGATTGGTGACATACAGAGAGACAGTGACACGCTCTCATTGCATGGCAGAGCACAGTTTGTGAGGGATTGCGCAATCCAACGTGAGGCTCAGCTTGCTGCTGCCTCACCATGTGTCTCTTCCCCGTATTTGAACGGAAACGCGAAAATTCAGTGATTTAAAAAACAAAACAAAAAAAAACATCTAAATTGTTTAAGTTAAATGGAAAATTAGTTTATAGTTCAAACCATTTGATAAATATAACCATTTCATTTATTTGTTTATTATACATTTTATTTTTTCCATGATGACAGGTGAGGCTGTCTCCCCTGCCTCTCCTGTCCGCATGTCACTGTGTATGTAAGTATGTATGTATGTATGTATGTATGTATGTATGTATCTCTATCCCTAATGAGCAAGCCTGTAGCAACGGTGGCAAGGAAAAACTCCCTGAGACGACAAGAGGAAGAAAGCTTGAGAGGAACCAGACTCAAAAGGGAACCCGCTCTCATTTGGGTGACACCAGATAGTGCCATTATAACAACCCACATCTACATCCATGTGTTATGAGGTCAGTTCAGTTGTGTAGCACCAGTTCATTGTGGTTTAAGAATACTGTAGTCTGTTCAGCTTCAACTGATCACCAACGGAGCCTTGAGCGCAAGACAATCCACAGCAGTCCAATAATAATAATAATAATAATAATAATAATAATAATAATAATAATAATAATAATAAATGGGGTTCTCAAACTTTTTGAAGCCAGAGAACTTTGTGAGACACATCTGCTTGTTTTTTTTTATTAAACTAATTCAATTCAAGTGACCAATTTAAAAAAAAACCTCAAAAACTAAACTCTTGACTACAGAAACTATAAAAACTATAACAAAACAAACCCATGACTTGGTTTTCTGGCCACCTGGGGCTCTCCAGAGCCTGCCCTGCTCTGCTCTGACAACACTGAGCTACTGTATATCCTCACTCTGTTGATGTGCACGTGCTTTACAACTTGCATGCCCAGTATCTCCTCCCTCCCCCATGACACGCGCACACACTCGGCTAGGTGAAGTGGGCGGGACTTCCGACATGGCGCGTCATCCGGAAGTAAACCGATGAGAGTCTCGTCAACGGAGCGAGAAGCTGCTCTCTGGTGTAGTGCTGACAACTTAAAAAAGAAAAAGGGGGAAAAAAAAGAGAAAAACCGAAAGTTCTTAGGCATTAACTCCGAAATGTTCTCCTGCGGGGTATTTTAAATGTTCAGTTTATTTCTCAGAATTTTTTTTTGTTTTTTTTTAAATAATACATTTTTAATCTTGGGAGAAAAATGGAGGAGAATGGGAGCCGACTTCACTCATCATGTGAGTAAATGTAAATACTGTAAGGTTATCCATATGCTTCAGCTCCAGGCACTGAGGCCACACTGATGAACACACACTAATGATCTTTTTATTAGCTGAACTGATGGACAATCCCTTCTCCTTATGATCTTATTGGGATGTTTAGGAAGGCTGATATCTACAGGTTACATTATTGATTGGCGCACAACCTGCTGAGTTCACTCTTAAAGCTGTCCAGGGTTATTGTGCTGACCTGGGGCTCAAAAAAACACAAATATTAACAATATCTGAAAGTAAAAATCCTTCAGGACTGAAAGCAGTCACTGGAACTTCTCATAATAAGCTCATCGACCTGCAAGGGTGTGTTTATTAGTTACAATAGGGGAACTTTCAAAAAGTACCTTAAAACAAACCAACAAAACCTAATAACAGACACTAATAATAACCAAAAGTAGTTCAGATGTTATTTCTAAAATCGAATAATTATTACGCATATCTGGTTAAAATTTCCAAGCTCACTAGTAGGGCTGGGCGATTATATCGATGAATTCTCGTTATCGCGATATGACCATTCATATCGTCAGCTAACTGAGTATCGTGATTTACTAGAAATATCAGTTTTCCTCCGGAAATGAACAGGAAGCTGAAGAGAAGGGTCTGCGTGATGTGGCATGAAACGTCAAATTAGCTTAATAAATATTCGGCCTGTATAATGTTACAAACGTACTGTGTGCACAAGAGCTCGTGAGCGCCCCCTGGCTCCAGTCTGCATGTGCTGCGTGTTCTTTTGTCTCTGAGCATTATTTTCGTAGCATGATATACTACTGTGTGTATATATAAAGGAATACCTCACCGTACGCTGCTAATTGGATCCAGAGGACACGACTTAATTCGGAAAACAACTTAAGTCGAATTAACCAAACTAAAAACCGCCAATAAGCACTCCTCAGAGCCTATTATGTACTTGACCGCCATCTAGCAGTAGAAATTGGAATTATGAACTCAGGGGATCGTACAGTATTATTGAACATCAGCTGTTCGTATAATAATACAATGCAATATTTGCAACACTTTATGATGTATACTTTTTATTATTCTTGTTTCTTTGTTTTAAAACCTGTCTTATAAATTATAGTGTATTTTTTAATATACATTCTTATGTATATGCATACTGTGTTGTATTTTTATATGTATATTTGTAAAAAAAAAAAAAAAGAAAAAGTGCATCATTGAAACTAATGTAACTCGAAACGACATAAGCCGAGGTGTGTGTGTGTGTGTGTGTGTGTGTGTGTGTGTGTATATATATATACATGTATATATATGGTGATGAATATTGCTATTGTGAAAATGTCAGAAAATATCACAATATAATTTTCAGGTCGTATCGCCCAGCCCTAAACACTTGTATGACTAAAACCTCAACACTGTCCCTTTAGCATCATGTTTGGATTGGGTTTTATGGTATATATGTCACATTGCAATCCTGGCAAACATTACTACAGAACGTTTTTTTTAACATACATTGTAATATTTAAGATTGTTAAATAAAATAAACTGCCAGCAAGACAACAGGGCCACATTAGACCTGTGAGAAATGATGGATTTTTTGTTATGGTGATTTTACCCTCTACACAAATAAATAACGATGGAAGTAAGCAGAAAATGAAACACATTTTAACGTTCAGCAGCTTGTCACCTGGTTGGCAACTGTACAAAATGGAAAGTTGATGGTGATGTAGTTAATAATTAATGATCCAATGATATTGATCCAATGGTATTTTGCCCAGGTCCCTTCTTGTGGTGACTTGAAGCATGTTTCTTTGCACTGGCTTTATATGACTTATGACTATATGGCTTAATATGACTAGTACTACTAATGTATACTTAATTTGGTTTTAATAACATGTTCTTTCCTTCTTACAGTCTTACACTCAGTGTCCTTGGATTTTGGCTTGAAATTCACTGGCTCGCCAAAGCACCAATGACCTTATTCAAATACAGTGGACATGTCCTTCTTTGCCTTCCACCTTTATTACAGCCCCATTTCTGTTAAATTCTGTCACCCATTCTCTTAGCCAAGCATATAATTATATTCATGTGTACAGGATATTTCACTTCCTGCCTTATGCTTTGGTTAGTGAGAACGTGCCCCACCCTGACACCCTGTTTACCATATCATCCACTTCAGCTGCCCTGACACTCTGAGGTGCACTTTGGCCATGTTCCGCAAGAAAAGTTCTCTAATTATTTGTGGCACTTTGTTGTTTATTGCTTGGAATGCCGTCCTCATATTGTTTTTCCTGGGACGGTCTCCTGGATCCGAAGGAGGCGAGGCTATTTCGGAGCAAGATCCCCAAAACAGCGAAGTTGTGGGGAGATTATTTCAGTTAATTGGTGCATTCGAGAGGGAACTCGAATCCCAGAACAAAATCCTTCTCCAGATCCAGAGCCATAAAGCACTGTGGGAAGAACTTAAAAAAAACGGCACGGCTTTCAAGAGTAAATTAGATATGAAAAGTAATTTCACAAGTGTGAGGAATAAATTCCAGTCCTCCCAAATAGTTATTCCTGTCTTAGTCATGGCATGTAACCGAGTGACCGTGAAACGCTGCTTGGACAAACTCCTGGAGTACCGGCCATCACCCGAACTCTTCCCCATCGTCGTGAGCCAGGACTGTGGAGACACGCAGACCGCCGACATGATCGCCTCGTACGGCAGCAAACTGACGCACATTAAACAGCCTGATTTGGCCGACATCTCAGTGCCTGCAGGACATAATAAGTTCCAGGGTTACTACAAAATCTCAAGACATTACCGTTGGGCTCTAAACCAGGTGTTCAACACCTTCTCATACTCTTCTGTCATCATTGTGGAAGACGATTTAGAGGTATACTTTCTCTTGTTTATCTGTTTAATATTAAATGCACATCAGCTCTTATTTATAAGTATAATAACGGTCATCTGTTCTTTAACGTACATGTGACGAAATGCTTCTGAATTCAATGTAAGATTTAGGGCACAACTGAACACAAATAATCATACAATCAAAGATTAAAAGAAGGCAATCGTTTGGCTGAGACTAACATTAGAAAGAAAAGGAATGCAAATATAAAACGAAGTTGTGAAGATATAAAAATAAGTTGTTTAATTGAAAAGTGCCAAGTTTCCAGAACGGACAAACTGTATTTTCCTTTCTGTTATTACTTATGCAACCTCCCCACTGTGCTTTTACATGCATGTGCACATCATCAGCTGCTAGATTTAGCAAAACTTTTCAAGAAATGTAAATTCATTGCCTTTAAAAATAAATTGTGTATCTTGGGTATATTTTGCCTTTTTTAAACATCCATAGCAAAACTTATCAGATGACAGCGTGGAAATGCAGTTTGTCACCTTTAGCTCATCGGCACTTGTGGTTCAAGCTTAAATGTCTCCAAGTTCTGCTTGGCATGGGCTGTCTTTTGAAATCGCTGAGCCGAGTTCACATGCAAAAAAGGAACCACTCTTGCACTTAAGCTTTGTACAGGTTTTACATACAGAAAGAAACACCCTTTGTATAACCTCCATAGTGTAACATGCAATACCAGTCAAAGGTTTGGATACACTACTCATGGAAGGGTTGCTTTATTTTTTACTTTTTCAGTATCTCTGATAAGGCTTTGTGCACGCTCTACAATTTGTTAATCAGCTTGTTGAGGGACCTTCACCCAGAAGTTCCTTCCTCGGTTTTAAAAGAAAAGTAGCTTTCTACTTCTAAAATAAAAACAATTCAGTTCTGCAATAAGTTCACACATGGGATTTAACTTCACCACTGAGAAGCAAATTTGAACTCTAAGCCTTTGTTTAAATGTTTTTAAAAAATGAAAACGTAAAATATATGTTCAGTCGATTGTACAAAACTTTTGACTACTAGTGACTATTGACGTGTTCACGTACAGAGAATTGCTTATCTTGGCAGGAACTGTGGTCTGTGTAACAAGCAGGTGTTTTTGCACTAACCAATCCCTTAAGGGGGAAAAAAAAACAGCTTCATTTGTTTGACAAACACACCATTCTTACTCAGAATAAGGCACTGGTTAGCTTAAGGCTGATACACCAAATGACTTTCACAACGCTAATAGTTGCTGACTTCACAGTATTTTAGATTTACACAACATACGTTGTGTATGCACCCACCACTTGCCCCTGAGGTCTGTGGGTAGAAATGCTTTGTTGATCAGAGAGGACATGGGAAAATGACCAGACTGCTTCAAGTGACGCATGAAGGCTGTGGTGACTCAATAAGCACTCTGTATAACCACGCCGAGCAGAAAAGCGCCTCAGAATGCACAACACGTCAGAAGTTGAGGTGGACAGGCTACAACAGGTGTCAGCCAAGAACAGGAATCTGATGCCCGGGCTCACCCAAACTGGATAGTTGAATATGGGAAAAATGTTGCTTGGCCTGCGTGATATAATATATTCATGCCAAACTCAGTCAGAGTCACTGAGCCCATTTTTTCCGGACTTTGATGTATGATGAGAACATTAACTAAAGCTCTTGATCTTTATCTGTGCGATTTTAGGAATCACACTGCTTCCATATGACTGGCTAACCAGATAATTGCAAGAATAAGCAGCTGTACAGGTGTTAGTAATTACGAGGTCAATGGGTGTATATACTTTTGCTGGAATACTGTGTGAGAGTCCTGAATTCTCTTTGAATGCGTATTATTTGGCTCCTTTTATTTTTTCCGACACCTCTAAAACATTTTCATAAAATATTTTCCAAAAAATGATCAATGTTTTATCTGCGTACCTGAAGCATGTACTTCTATGATTGTTTAACCTTAATATGGTCTGATTTTATTGGCCAACCGTTATAATAGTACAAATTAAATGCAGCTGCTTTCAGTTTGCCATGAATTTCATCTGGTTCTCCTCTTGCTCTCCTTCAGGTGGCCCCAGACTTCTTTGAGTACTTTAAAGCCCTGCACGCTGTACTGAAATCCGACCCAACTCTGTGGTGTGTGTCTGCCTGGAACGACAACGGCAAGGACGGATATGTAGATCCTGCACAATCAAGCCTCTTATATAGGACAGACTTCTTCCCAGGGCTTGGCTGGATGATGCTGAAGGAGCTCTGGATGGAGCTCGAGCCAAAATGGCCAGCCTCGTTTTGGGATGACTGGATGCGGCATCCCGACCAGCGCAAAGACAGGTCATGCATCCGTCCAGAAATCTCTAGAACGATGACATTTGGCCGTAAGGGTGTGAGTTTGGGTCAGTTCTATGACAAATATCTCCGTTTTATTAAACTAAATGCCGAATTTGTGCCTTTTACAAATAAAGATTTGTCTTATTTGGAAAAGAGGACATATGATCAAGCTTTTGAGAAGGAGGTTTACAGAACTCCTGTCGTGACAGTGGAGGAGATAAAAAACGGGAAGCTGTCTGGTCCTGGCCCGTTTCGGCTGCAGTATTCAAGCGCACAGAGTTTTAAAACACTAGCACGAGATCTTGGACTCATGGATGACTTGAAGTCTGGAGTGCCACGAGCTGGGTATCGAGGTGTTGTCAGCTTCTTTTCGCAAGGAAAGCGCATCTATGTAGCACCACCTGTTGGTTGGACAAACTATGACGCAAGCTGGAATTGAGAAAGCCGGTGCATATTAAGAGAAAATATCTGCGTAGTCAGTACAAAGGAATTATGTTGTAAAAATTGGTCCACAATGATTTGTCATGGGGTAAAAAGTGTTCAAAATATGGCCATGCTCAAAATAAGTTAATTTTATTTGGGTTATATTTGGAATTGTTCACTGTGCAGAACATGATTGAGAGTTTGAAAATTTCACAAGACCAAAGAGCATATTGTAGAATAGTTGATTTCCATATCTCAGGTCAATGCTAACATTTTTTAACAAAGAGAGACAAATATATAACTTCAGTGTTTAGAGGTATAGATTTGTCAGGATTGTCAAACCAAGTTGCCATCAAATGTGATTTATACTGATCTTTTTCTTTATTTTTCTCTTTTTTTAAGAAAAAAAAAACAAACACGACAGATAATCATCAGAGCCTTGATGCAAGCATTCTTTATTCACCTGTCACTTTGCAATCAGAAACCTCTTTAAAGTGCCTTCAGACTTTGATAGCTTTGATTAAATGATTAAATATGACGTTTGTGCTTAAGTGGTGGTGGATGTTACGTGGTGTTTTGGGTAGAAAATGTAGCTTTTAAATCTATATTTGTTGGAGAACACTGATTGATAGCTTTGATCACAAACAGATGTTAAACTGCAAATTTCAGAATTTAACATGGCAGAGAAAATAAAGCAAACAATTGTCATATTAACCGACAGCCTCTGTGCATCATTAATAGATTTAGGCTACAGATATATACATATATTGATTGGTTAGCACTGTCGCCTCACAGCGAGAAGGTCCTGGGTTCGAGCCCCGGGTTCGGCACGGGTGCCTTTCTGT
>JAQLOM010000003.1:6299605-6305427 GCA_030068315.1 Chrysichthys thysi
CTTAGATTAACATAATGATTACTGTCGATCATTAACGCTATGCCTACACCTAATCTTAACCCTTAAGTTTAAATTTTTCAAACAATGACTACAAAAAAACCCACATTTTTGTGAGGACATTTGACCCTATCATAGCATTTGGCCCTTTTTGGTATTCCCTGCATGTTAAATGTATGTACACACACACACATACACACATACATTGGTGAGCACAGGGAAAAGAAAAGAATCAAAACGAACACGGATGTCGTGACACCCCATGGTACCTGGGATCTAACAGGGACACATGGCCCTCACTCTCTGTTCTTCCTAACAGTTCGTGCTATTTTGGCAAAATCTTCCTCGTAGTGAGACTAAAATTACAGTCTTTATTTTGTAGAACTTTGAACAGTGGCCTTCTTATTCTTCTGCCTTTATAGCCAAGGGTGTGACACTCAGGTCCTGGAGGACCATTACCTTACAAAGATTTGGATTTACCCTCTTCTAACACACCAAATGCAGCCTATGAAGCGTTGAGAAGTTGCTAATAAGTGGAATTAGTTGGCATAAAAACTAAACTCTACAGAACTGCAGCTTGATGCCCCTGATGTAAGGAATAAGTCATAATAAAGGTAAATATTTGACAGGAGTTCCTACCCTTAGGGTAATTTTCCTATAAATGTACGCTTTGAAGTGTTTTGCTCTGCTTATACCACAGCCATTTCCCCACCATTTACACGTTCTTATGCTGCGGTCTGTTTGGACACAGTAGTCGGAATATCCGAGTTCCGAGTCAGAAAAATCAACTGGAATGCCCCCTGAAGTCGGATTTTCCGACTCAGAAAGTCAGGAGATCCTCATCAACCCTGAGTTAAATATCCAAGATGGCATCGCCTTGCCTGAACAGTATAGGAGAGCTGTACTTTTATACGTTTTATTAGGCTTCTGTCTGTTTTTGTCTCATTTCATCAGTCGTACACACAGGGCTGTCCAAGTTGTATCTATCATCATATCGATACATTACCTTACATTAGTATCATTTGCCAGACGGCCTCATTCAGAGCGACTTACATCTATCTCATTTATACAACTGAGCAGTTGAGGGTTAAGGGCCTTGCTCAAGGGCCCAGCAGTGGCAACTTGGCGGTGCTTGCATTTGAACTCACGACATTCTGATCAGTAGTCCAACATCTTAACCACTGAGTTACCACTGTCCCAGTGATACAATGTTTTGATGTGCTAAATACAGTGCAATGTCATTTTTTTCTAATTAATAGTAACCTCGAAGTGAGTGAACCTGGCTTCCCCCACGCCGTGAAATCTAAAGAGAAATTTAAAAAAAAAAAAAAAAGGAAGTAAAATTTTTAAAAGGATGAGGTCAGGGCATTAGGAACATATTTTGATTAGATGTCATAAAACACCAGTAAAGGACAAAAGAGCAAGCACAACAGTGGTTTTCCTGGAGGCATTCATATTGTACAAATGTAACACGCTTAATCCAGGCGTGACGTCATTCCCAGCTCTGAAATCTGACTTCCGAGCCACATATCAGCATTTTTACATAATTTGTGGAAGGTCTGTGCTTACTACGGCTATGTCTCTACAGGAATGTCTCTGCTCTCACTTATTTTATAGTACCTCCGTTAACAACCTTTTTGTCACCTCTTTCTTTCTGTCTTGAAGTTAATAACAACGAAATGCAGCTTGTGAGGTTACTGAGAAAATCCTCTGCTCTGGAGACTTTTCCTTCACTGGAAAGCCTAAAGCAGCGTCTCTGTATTTCAACTGTCACAAAGCACTGGAATTGGAGACTCCTGCTATGCACATTAAATAAAAGATTCTCTTACATGCATCCTCATCACAGGAACTTTTATCTGTGTTATATAACAGCTCCTACTATTAGACGTTAATAATGTATGCTTCTGCTATACAAGTTCCTATGAACTGGTTGTCACTATAAAAAAGCATTACAACATGTACTATTCATGGGTTTATTTACCAAATAACCATTTATTTAAGAGCTGCTGTCATTCAGGAGGTGGGACTATGTGTTGAGATTTTGAAAGACATGCTGTTTTTAATGACTGGTATACACCATATGCTTTGCTTCATCTCATTATTATCTTTATGATAATATTTATTGACTGATGGGGCTATTTTAACCAGCATATGTAGTTGAGTATAGGTTATAGTAGCTGAAATGGCATTAAACGTCACATCTGAAAGCTATAAATGAGAATATTGATGCTGTGATCTTCTCCTCCTGCTACTTCCCCAGATATGTGTCATGGTGCCAAGCAACATTATTTCCACACTAGCGCTCCCCTACAGACTAATTCTGAGTTCTAAGCTCTATCATCTCTCAGTTCCTGTGTTTTGATTTTTGAAGTCTTTATCGTAAATGAATTTCCATCATTTTGTTCTGCACTCCCACTCCTTCCCTTTGAGTTCTTTATATCCTCCATTTTTACCCCCCCGACCTATTTATCTCCACTGTGCAGGCGGATTACCTCCCAATGATCAGACGACGGTGTTAGAAGATTATCGCCATCTTTCCCAGAAGCTGTTTGTTTCTGTATCTGTCTTTGCTGGCCTGGGAATCATCCTGGGCATTGCTTGTCTCACATTCAACATCTACAACAGCAACATCCGGTAATCACTCAGTACAGATGTGTATACTGTAATTAGGTTCTGTGTAATCTTGGAGCTCAGGGTATAAATAAATGCAACTCAGTTTAGATACTGAGCTCGGGTTGTTTTATTTTGTGGGATGGAAGCTAAGTGGGAACTCAAGGTGTCCTCCTCTTCCCAACTCCTCACATCCTGCAGTGTGTGTGTGTGTGTTTACTCTGGGCAGTAGTGGAGTTCAGCCTTTCGATAAATTTCTGCACGTGCAGTGCTGAAATTGTTTTAAAAGGTTGAGAAAATATTTCCGGTCAGATTTTTACAGCAGTGTTAGACATCTATGCGAGGATGGACAATTCTGCTTTTTATGGCACATTAGCTTACAAATTAGCATAGAATACATCATCTCCTATACTGTAGTATAAACAAGTCATGAAGCATTTATGCATGTTAATATAAGCACTTGTGATTTTGTCATATTTTATGTGACATTAATGTGGACTTTGACATTTACAGCCCACCCACTCCCAAAAATGAAAGTCTATATATTTTTTTCAGTTACACTCTTCATATTACATTCACATGATTGAAGCTATTTGGACCTGTTGTAGGAAATGTATCTTGTATGCTTTATTCATGTAACAGTATCTACAGAAGATGCACGAGTAAAATTTTGTAAAAAACATACAGGGGTGTTAAATATCCAATGATGTGAATTGCTGAATCAACTTAAAAAGCCATGCTTAGAATGACTTGATAAGAATTCCACTTAAATTATTCTGGAAAAGTAACTGGTATGTAAAAAGAATGCATATTTTAAACTGATATGTAAATTCATTAATAGGCTAGCAAGGTGATTTGCCCATAACTCTGATACTTTTGAAACAGCCTTCTACATTTAATAGAACAAAGTAGACCCACTTCAGATTCAGAGCAAAATTGGTCCCACGTAGACCCACATTGGAGGTTGCTAAATTTGAATCCTATTGTATCGTGGCAAATTCAGTCAAATGTCAAATCATTGTTTTATGAGTCGATGGGTATTGAATATGAAATTGGTTTGTATCGTGTGAAAGCCTGAAGGTTAACCCTTATATGTTGATTACTAAAGCCAAATGACTGCTGGTAGCTCATGTACTGCCCATAAAGTAACATGTAATGCAATTGAGAATAATGTGCATAGTATGTGCTGAGTTTTTATTTTGAAGTGAAATAATAACAAATTAGACCAGGTTAAAGTCATGCAAAATATGAATAGTCTATAAATGTCGAGCTAAACTTGCAGCCTCTGTATGGAGTCACAGGAGTGCCATGAAAAAGAATAAATCATTAACATAATAAGAAAATTAATGTGTGTGGGGGGGGGATTAAATAAAATACTAACAAAATAAATGTGGGGGGAAAAATAAATCAAATAATAGGAAAACAAATGTGGGGGGAAAGTAATAAATAAATAAATAAATAAATAAATAAATAAATAAATAAATAAATAAATAAAGAATAAAAATATAAAATAATATCCAGAAACAGAAATAAAATAATTAAAAAGTAAAAATAAAAGAATAGGAAAATAAATGCTTTTCTTTATTGCTATTGTTATTCCCATATTCCTATTATTTTCCCACATTTATTTTCTTATTATTTTATTTATTGATTACTTTTTTCCCCACATTTATTTTCTTATTATTTTAATGATTTATTCTTTTTTATCGCACTCCTGTGACTCCATAGCTCTGGACAAAAACGGGCACATATCCAACAACAGCAGGACCTTGTTTATATAATGCCGGTAGGTTGCACAGCATACAAAAGCATGCACAACCAGGTTGTCAGCTGTTGGCCAGACTCTGAGGAGTGTGCGGAGCATGTGAAGAGACAGTGTAGTGCAAAATGGGTCAGGATGTCAGAGTGGCAAAAGAGAGTTAATATTAATGTTAGTGCACGTGTAATGCAAAAGGGCACCAGTTAAAGGAAGTTGAAATTCAAATTGGGAATTTAAAAAGAAGTCAAATTTGCTGTCAAATATAAGCAGGTTAGTAGGTTATTATTTGGTGGGTTGTAACTGGAAACACTGAGACAAGCTTGTGGGATTATTTGGAACAACCAGCAAAACCCTGAAATTGACAGCACACTTTGTCCACCTAGAGGATTTAAACTGACAGGAACTCCCTCTAACATGACTGGAGTGATGCTGTGCTTCAGGCGAGGCAAAGAATATTTGAAAGGAAATGACACGTACAATGTTTTTGTTTTGTTTTTGTTTTTTGTCTGGAGAGCTTATGTAAAAACCTTATGAAGTGCTAATGGATAATGTTTTAAATGTGTCATATAGACACCCTAGTGTAGAAGACTTTTGGCCTGACAAATTGGTGTTGTGCTTATTTTTTCTTAACAAGTCATTAAAATGCAGCACTGTGTGTTAACAGGTACATCCAGAACTCTCAGCCATACCTGAATAACATTACAGCCGTGGGTTGTGTACTTGCCCTGGCTGCAGTTTTTCCACTGGGCATCGACGGGCTTCACGTCGACATATCTCGGTTCCCTGTTGTGTGTCAGGTAATGGAGTGAATGTATTGCAGTTTCCATCTTCTCATGTCCTCTTTATGTCATAATTAGACAGCCTCTTGTTGCTTTGTGTTTAATACCCCGCTGTAACTGTCTAAGAAATGCATTACATTAAGCTTTTGTATTCACACTTGATCTCTTCCTCTAGTTCCGCCTGTGGCTGCTGGGGCTGGGGTTCAGTTTGGCTTATGGCAGTATGTTCACTAAGATTTGGTGGGTTCATACTGTGTTCACTAAAAAGGATGAGAAAAAAGAGAAGAGGAAGGTAAGCGATGGAACTTTATGGATAGAAATGGCAAAAATCTATAAGTGTGATTCAAGTGCACTAATTAGGAAGAACACTAACACTAAGTATAGGCCTACATAAACTCAAAAATATTATTAAACAACAAAAATGATGAGGAAAAAGCATGAATTTTATTTAAGTTTAGATTTGTTGAAATCTGAGAATATGTACTCATTTTTCTCTCACAGTTCATGAGCACAGGTGTAATGTCGCTCTCTTTAGTTTTCTTTATCCAGAGTAGAGACTCTCACTCCATTACACTGCACTTCACACTTTCACTCACCGCCTCTCCATACACACACACACACACACACACACACACACACACACACACACACACACACACACACACACACACACACAC
>JAQLOM010000003.1:6355119-6370715 GCA_030068315.1 Chrysichthys thysi
GGGCCAATTGAGGTGGCTAGGGCATCTAGTTAGGATGCCCCCTGGACGCCTCCCGAGGGAGGTGTTCTGGGCATGCCAATCTGAGAAGAGGCCCCGGGGAAGACCCAGGATGCGCTGGAGAGACTATGTCTTGAGGCTGGCCTGGGAATACCTCGGGGTCCCCCCGGAGGAGTTGGTGGAAGTGGCTGGGGAGAGGAGTGCCTGGACCTCCCTCCTGAAGCTGCTGGCCCCGCGACCCAGCCCTTCCGGATAAGTGGGAGAAGACGAGACGAGGCGAGGCGAGACGTACACCTCAGACTTGAAGAACTACTTTACTAATCTATTCTTTACTGATGTGGAAAAATGTGTATCTGATTTCATCATACCTGCTGGATTTCAGAAGAACTTCATCCTCTTCTTCATCATAGAGATCGGTATCCGGAAGCTGTCGGTGCTGGGAAGCCAGGAAGTTGAACATGTCGAAGGTAGATTTCCTGTGAGGTTACACGCAGTGATGGATGTGCAACAGAAAGAGCAACAGATCATTTTTTGAGTTGTGAGATATCATGCATGGGCCAAACATGCAGAAATAAAGATCATCTAACAAACGAACTCACCTCAGGTAGACCTCAGAGCGAGCACAGCCGCTGGGGTTTATGGGCAAGTCGTCCTCCTGGCTAGGCTGCTTATGGAATCGGAAAGTGTGACCATGGCAGCTCTTAGCCCCCTGAAGCTGTTCCACCAGATAAACCACGGCGTCATGGAGCAAACCCATCACACGAGCTCCAGTCATCCCAGTTAAGGAAAGCTGTCTAAGCTTGGCAACAGCACGAGCCTCCTGCACCCCATCGATTACAGCCCTCCAGGCCACTGCATGCATTTATGGGAAAATGAAAAGTGCGAGACAGGAAACATTTTATTAATTAGAAAGTAACTGAATTAGATTAGTGTTGAAAAAAGAAAAAAAAAATACCACAGCACAAGATAAGACAGGGGATTTCTCGCCATGTGAAAAGCACGCATGCAAAAATACTTTCTCCCTTCCTCAAGACGGAGTACGTTTACGGGTAGTCATCATACTGATAACAAGATGAGTAACTTATTTTGCATTATGTCATCAGAGATTTGATTTAGCTCTGCTTATGTTGGATGCTGCCATGTGCTGCTAGTAATGAACTCCTTGTGTTTAGTTTAAACATCTTTAATAGAGACTGTATGTGGCTGAGCTGTCTGTGGTTTTTGGGCCTCATCGGCCATAACACAGTAATCCCTCGTCTTTCGCGGGGGTTACGTTCCAAAACTTCCTGCCGAAGATGAAACTCCGCGCCACACAGACACCACCCCCAAATGCTTTTTTTTTTTTTTTAATAAGGTTTAAGCCCCAAGTTTCCCTCCCATACTCTTTAAACACATTCTAGACACACAGATTAAACATAAAGAAAACATTTGCGAGCATATAGTGAGGTGAATTTTGTGTAGAATCTGTAGAAACATCACATTTATAGCGAGTACTGTAATGTGCTGTATATTATACTAGCGTAGCCTGGACTTATATTTTAGATACTGTATGTATGTATTACACTAGCCTAGCCCACGCTTTTTTCAATACTGTAATTAACAACCACATGCTACAGAACCACTACAGTTGTCAAACAACAGATGGTACTGTACTGACGTAAGCAACTGAATCAAGAAACAGCTGTTTGAGGAATTCCACCTTCGGAAAATCCATAAAAACAATTCACTATAGGTTTTGCCGTGAAATACCAGGGAAAGCTGTTAAAAAAATAAAAAATAAAATAAATAAATAAATAAAAATAAAATAAAATAAATAAATAAAAAAAAACATTTAAAATAAAAATACGTGACAAGCTGGGGACGCAAAATGTCAACAGCGATATAGCGGGGGATCACTGTATTAATGACCCTGCTGGCTCAAACTGCTCTGCACACTCAGGTCTCCTCCTGCCCTCACACTTTCTATAAAAAAACAAACAAAAAAAACCCCCAGGGGTTGAATGTACAGTATGTTATCAGATTACGTGTAGGAGGATGCTGTAGTTCCTCATCTTGATATTTCCATAGAGCACAATTTTCAGTCTGCATTGATTTAATCTTTTTTATTAATTGTGTAATGTGTTCATACCACTGTCATTTAATGTCATCTACTCATGCTCATGAGTAAAACAGCATGATATCTCACCAGTGCCTGATACCAGTATGGATATTATCGCATTTTTAGTTTAAATTTCTGTCATGGAAGGGCCAAACATACAAATGGCTACATTTAGTCTGTTTACTGAAGTTTAATGAATCAACCATTTTCTTAACATGTTTTGACTCGGACAGCATAATGCCCTGTTTGTCTAGTCTAGATACTTTGGACTGGTAACACTGCTTCTCTTCAGCCCTAAAGCAGCAGTGTTTACACTGTAAGACAGCGGCGTGCATTATATGTGTTCAATGTCACGATGACATAATGCCTTATACAGTCCCTTCTGTAAGCACTGGAACGAAAAGGCCATTTCTTTGGTTTATTTTTTGTAAACTGAAGAAATCTGGATTTGAGATCAAAATATGAATATGGAATGATGGATCAGAATTTCAGCTTACATTTCCTGATGTTCACAAATCGATGGGTTAACTTAAAACATGGCGCATTTCGTTCGAACACGCCCGTTCGTCAAATGATCAAACATATTGGAACAAGTACCCGATACTGTTCCAGTACTTTGGCTCACCTAAAAACTGTGTGGTCTCCCACCAAATGTGCCATGCTCAAACAAAATTATTGACCTTGCCATTGCAAAATTTTCAGAAATTTTCATGTATTGTATCAAAGAGAAAACATCAGAGGATGAGAATTAAAGGTCCCAGAAGGCCACATGTTACCTTCGATGCTGTCTGCCTCCACAATAAAACCGTCATCACTAGTAATTTCAAAGCGTAGGTGTGGCTGGTCTCCTCTGGGAGGGTGCTTCTCTTCACTTTCTGGAGGAGTCATCTCATCCTCTGAGCCTGACAGCGTCCCTAATAACAAAATTTCCAGGCCAAAAAAAAAAAAATACGGGAAGAATTCAGTTTGCATTAAATGCATGCAAATATTAGGAATCATGACCACCTTTGTAAAGAATAACATTTTGACAAATTTCACCTTTTAGGCTTGTACAGTGCACAAGACAGACATGTACTAGCAACTAACAGGTTATGCAGCTATTAATGTTAGCCAACTATGGACATTCAGTGTGAAAAAAGGTAAAAATGCATGCACATATCTAAAACATCACATTACATCATGCCTTTGGGAAAAACAATACAGTTACACGGTACACCAGGGGTCTCCAACCTTTTGCCCACCGAGAGCTACTTTTAGGAACACCCCCCCGCTCGCGAGATTGCAATGCCGACGCGCACCATCGCGCGCAAGATTATTTTACTATCACGCAGTGTTACTCACCAGCGGGAAAGTCCTGCGAAAAGGTGCTGTGGACTGTGGTGAAATGCTCCACAGATCAAGCAGACACACTTGCCCTTAACACTTGTGAAACAAAAATCTGTTTCCCAGTTATCATGAAAAAAGTAGGTTTTCTGCCTCTTGTTTCTTTCAGTAGCCATGGCCTTCCGCTAGCCTGCTAACAGCAAAACTTATACCTGGCCAACGTCTCTGGTAACGTCACTGAATTCAGGAAGCACGGTATCAATAACCAATCAAATTAGACAACAGCATAATGGTATACTTGATTGGCAAATAATCATTTTATGTCAGCAGGGGGCAGGATAACTGTGAATCAGGATTGGCTCACCAAGTGACCAATGAAATTTTTGTTTTATGAAAATCTCTGTTTAAAATTAAGTATTTGCTCAGCCAGTGGTGAGCTACTCAGAAGGGGGCGGCGAGCGACTGGTAGCTCGCGAGCGACGCATTGGAGACCCCTGCGGTACACAATATTTTATTTCATCTGAAAGATTCATTCCTACATGCACCCTACTTGACCACTGATGACTGCCAGATGTGTTGAAATATAGACAATTACTATTACTAGAGACAAAAGAATTTATTGAAAGACTGCTAATCCAAATATCTGGCATACATTTGGCATACACAGGTGTTCTGTGCCAGCAGAGCCTCCAAATTACCTACTGCAGTTTGTACAGCACTTATGGATACCTGAGTATTTGTTCCAGTCAGACAGTGAACTGCACCATGTGGTGTCCAAGGCCTGCGGCTTACTGCTGTCACCACCTCGGGACACTGAGAAACGATCCCAGATCCCTGGCCTTCAAATAAACAATATTACAGGGGGGTGGGGTGAGAATCTCAGAACCATAATCAAATATCAAATATAATTAAACATAAGGATTATGCAACAGAAGCAAATGAATTCAAACGAACTAACATTACTCATGCTGCAACTTTGAAAAATCCACGAAGATAATCCCCTACAGCAACTCTGAAAATGACTGCTCACCTTGTGCTTTCAGAATCACTACTTTGCTCCTCATTGATTTTGTCCAGGTCAAGGATCCCTTTGACAGTTGGAGTTTTAATGCGAACTCCCCCACACCTACAACATAACAGAACAAAAAACAAACTTATAAGTGATGAATTCATAATCACTGAAAGGTGCATGTATGTAACATGTATGTCAAGAAAAATGTGATTGTTACTCATAATGCATACTCAAATACTCTATAATAATATGTTTATGCATTAAGTCACTATGATAGACCCATGACAGTAATCCATAGTGAGTGCTCCGTCGGAGGTGACGGCCTGGAATTGGCAGGAAACACTAGCAGAGGATGTCAAACATTCTCAAGCTGCTACATTAGGCATGAAATAAGTCACACCTCATAGTGACAGACAAGACACTCAACCAAAAGAAAAAAAAAAGTGAGTTAGAGCATGGGAGTATAAACCAAAGGTAGTCACAAGCCCTTTTTGCACTGAGATCCTGAAATACTCCTATAAAGATGACCCCTTATTACACCAGCTTTAGTGGTTTAGCCAAACCAAACAAAGCTGGCACAAAGCCGTGACAGTGGGGGTTCTGGAACCAGGTGTGTGATTTATAACACAATGAAGTGTCAGCATCTAAAGTATGAATAGCCTACTATGCATCAGAAATAACAATACACTAATGGCAGAAACCAATAACTGAGTGAACTGAGGGTTGATGTGCTTTTGCTAACTGTGTACATTGAGATCACTCTTCAAACACATGCAAAGTTCCTGAGCATCATATTTGTGCAATCAAAAATATGGTGAGGAGTTGATGAGAAGTGGGAAGTGATTCGAGGAACAAAGCATGTGGATCTTGAACGCTATAGATATGGTTGCTTGAATATGTGCTGATCTTGGAGGGAAATAAAAGAACGTCAAAAACATTCCATCCCTGCCCGGCAATGCCAGGTGTCCCTTTTACACAGATACTGGCTTTGTTACTCGCCAATGTTCCGGACCAAAGGCAGGACCAAATGACACGCCATTCCGGATTCGGACTGTGTACAAAGAACTGCGAGGCAAAAAAAGGTGCAACATTCCAGCCTTTAACAAGCTGTGCAAAACGTTTTAACGTTAGCATCAACGTTTCATTCTGGAACGATATTTGTAAGATCTTAAGTGTTCAAAGAGAAATTCACTCCTGTAAATTAACTTCCATGTAGTTTTACCAAATGCATTTTTAATAATTTTTAAGATGAGTTCAAGTCATGGTATTAACTATAATTTAGTTCTGTGGGAACTGTTAGTTTAAGAGGCAAAAATACTGTGACTCAACCTTGCCTAAAAAGTGAACCAAAATCAGATTACAAACTGGAGAGATTATATATATATATATAAGAATATAAAATGTAGATACTGGGTATATCCATTAAAAACAGAAACACCTGATTATAAAATTTCAGAAATCTTGATGGAAATCTTGAATGACATTCTGGGGAAAAAAAACAAAAAAAATAAAACAATAAAAAAATCATTTCCCCTTTCATACCTGGCAGCAGCTGAATTTAATTTGCGTTGCTCTTCGGGACCACTGGAATGTTCTGGCTCTAAAAAGTCAGACTTGGATTTTTTGGTGGCAATGCGATCAGAGAGAGAGGACACCCTTTTCATTCGAACCTGCTTTGGTCGGGAAGATACTGAGCTTGGGGTAGATGGTGGAGAAATTGTGGACTCTGGTTTAACTAGGAGGCCAGGTGGCAGAACAATGGAACTTGGTGACTGGGCTCGGTCACCAGCAATGGTGGTACAAGGTGAGGAAGGACTGAGAATTCTACTAGCCTTTCGACTGGGGTCATAATAGCTGGCCATAGCTTGATTAAGAATAGCTTGAGCACTCTCTGCAGGATTGTCTGCTGGCTTGGCAGATGGCCCAGGTACAGAAGCTGCCTTGGCTTTCCGAGCAGTTGGAGGTTCTTTCTTTTTCCGTGGCTTCTTTATTCCAGGTATAGAGCCATCACCAGATTCTTTTGCATTTTGATTTATGTTCTGGGCTTCCAATGGTGCTGCTGTTCCTTTGCTATTAGCAGTAAGGAGCTGCGTGATTGTACTGGAGTTCTGAGTCACAGGTGTCACCATTCTGGGGACTTGGGCTGTGATGGCTGCGCCAGCAACTGCAGGCATGTTGCCCGCTGCTGCCAGAGTAGCAGAGAGAGCATTGCTTTGCAGAAGACTGGCAATCTGTGTGACACAGTTGTAGGAAGGTGAGGTGGGACTGGGTAGCTGGAAAGTGTTGCTTTCTGGATTTTTGACAAAAATTTGGCCAAGACGATTAACAAGTAAAACATGAGGGGTTGGATCCACATTGGGTCCACCCACCTCCTTCACAGTGAGAATTGCATGACCTGGTAATGCTTGAGTTACTGTTTGTTGGGGCTCCAATGTTGGTCTTGGAGTCGAAAAGTTTATGGAAATTGTACGTCCTGGGGCGGCTTCCCTTTGCATAGGCATAGAACTATAGCCATTAACAACAACAGGGCATGGGGCTGGTTGAATAATGGTGGACATTGGACGGCACTGAACAGATGTTTGAGAGTTTACAGATGGGACTATGCTAACTGTTGCTGAGCCCACAGGTTGTGGGTAAGTGGGGTATACAGGGGATGGCACTGCCCTAAGGGATGCAAGGGCTACACCAGTGCCTGATTGCGCATGAAACACTGAATCAGGCTGAGTAGGCAAATCAGCAGAAATCACTCCCCTTGGGACAGATTGTTGGCCTATGTCAGAAGGTAATACCAGTTTGTTACGAAAACTCTCCATTGATGGGAGGATTGTCTTGTTATCAGGATTGTGGACAGGATGTAAAGTAATATTTGAAGCTGATGAATTGGCAAATGACATGAAAGTGGGCTGCAAACATGGAGCAGACTGAACTGTAGAACTGCTTGTTTCTGTAGATGATGCAGAAGTCGTTTGTGACGGCACTTGACCTTGGCTTCCATTTGCTGGGTTTGAGAAGGATGCTTCTGCTGACCCCTCTGAAAAGTTATTTGGGCAAATCATAGAACCATCAATGGAGGAAACAAAATGACCACTGTTATGATCCAAGTAGATTTCTTTTGACTCGGTGGATTCTTGTGTGTCTATCTGAGAATCTTCCTTAACTGGAACCAACTCAGTAAAACAGGTGTTGGGTGAAGGAGGGTCACATCTGTCCAGCATTATAGGCAACCCCAGATCTGTAGGTAAACTATATGCTTGGACGTCCTCATTGAAAGTGGAAAATGTATCTGTTTCCTTTGGCACAACAAATTTTGTTGAAGTCCCCTGAGGCGGCACCACAGGACTTGACTGAAATGTCTGACCAATAAAGTCAGTGTTCTGATATGTATCTGGGAAGCCTGATTTTGTGTAACCCCTAGTCTCCTGTGGAATTTCAGAGTGTGTTGGGCTACTTGAACTTTGATCAGCAGTACTAACTAAGGATAGAGAGCCAAACGGTTTTGCCGGTGGTTGGAGCTGACTACTATGACTTGGAAGCTCCATACATAGCCCATTAGTATTCCACTGTTTATGATGCTGACCATCAAGAATCTGTGATGGTTTCTGAACCTGACTTTGGTTCTTCACATTTTGGGTATTACTGCTTGTTACACTTGCATCACTCTCTGTTCCATCGTCTACACCGTCTAGTTGTGAAATTGATTTTATAGAGACAGAAGGGGGCGTCTTTGAGGCTTCTCTTGGGACTTTGCAAGATACTATAGTGCGTGAAAAGTCGAAATAGTTTCCCATGTCATCATCAGAGGAACTATTACCCCAATCTTCTGAAGCATGAGGTAATCTTGGGGCAGAAACCTCTGTATCTGGACCCCAAAACTCATCTTGATCCTCTTCGCCTTCAATAACAATCTGTTCACTACAGTTCATAGCTACTCCCTCATTTAGTATTGTTGCTTCAATTTCAAGCTCAGTTTTGAGTTCTGATACCACAGACAGGTCTGAATCCAACTGAAAGGGGGTATAGGGGAATTCCTTATCAGTGACTAGGTGACTACCCCTCTGTGGATCTGCTGGGTCTCCTAAAGGTGAGGTTCCATTTTCTGCAGGCAGTTCTTTTGGTGACGCCATGAAATTGTGAGGCAATTCTGCAGAGTCCAGCTGATTAAGGTCAAAAGGCAACCTTGGTCTTGTTGGAAGGTGGGTAGGTGAAGAGAGGGATCGGTTAGATGGAGGGGTGCTGCCAGTGCCACCATGCCACATGGGCTCTGGAAACAGTCCTGAGGTAGAATGGGGCGCCAAAATTCCAGCACCCCGGGCAGAGGAAGCGCTTCGACTGACAGGGCGGGCTGAGGAGGAGGTCAACAAGTTTTCAGTAGCACCAAGCGGGAAAATCGGGGAGGTAGGCTGGGTGGTTTTAGAGTGATGGGAACTCCCAGGCCGAAGATTAACTGAGCTAGTCGGAGATCCCAAGGAGGAGTAAGAGTTGTGTCCACGAACGCCAGTATTCTGTGGTGCATGTCGCCGTAGCCTGCGGGTGTCATCAAGATCACTAATCGTCAAAATGTGGTGGGACTTGGAAGGGGCTGTTCCTGAAAAATAAGAAAAACCTGCTTAGTTTTTCAGACAACTAAACAGGGCATCACTTGGGCACTGTTGTAACATGACTGACCATAGCTCAAACACCAGCAATTAGGATAACCCCAAATTTCAAGTTAAATACAGACAAACCTCGATTACCTGGAGATGGCAGTGGTCTCGATAGGCCTCCAGCTGGTCTTCTGTTCAGTGGGTACATTGGAGTTTTGGATCGAGTACCAGAGTCTGGCTTAGCAAAGAGAGATGCTAAACTTGTATTTGCTGGTGACGCATCTCCCTCTGTAGGTTCAGATTCTAATAAAGAAATATATTTTTTTGAGAATAAATTTAAAACCACAAGAATACATAATAGAAACCTCTGCTCATGTGTTTAGAGCAGACCTGATTGTGGACATGGACTGTGGGCAATTGTACGATTTTCTCCCTGGTCAGTCAGTTCTTCTACTGGTTTCTCTTGAAGTGGTGGTCGTACCTCCATGACCCGACATGTGTACTTGCAGCGGCGACGTGGGTTTAGTGTGCTCCAGTACCATCGAGAACATCTGATAAAATATTGTACATACACTTACTTATAGAACTAAATTTAAACATTAATTGATTTGCAGACTCCGCATTAAGCATTAATAATTAGCAATTCAATGCTGATGTTGAACACTTATTAGGATGTTTCCATTAGATATTTCTAAGATTAAGATGGCAGCAAAGCTTTAGCTCAGAAAAGCTTGTTCCAAGCCACGGCAACAGTAACAAAAACTGAACTATACTTCAATCTTCAGAGTCAGTATAAATGTCTGTTCTGTTAAAATGAAAAATCAAATCAATGCAGACTGCCAAAAGAATTATAGTACATTATTCATTTTAGAGTACTTTCCTGTCCAGAAATTATAACACCATATAGGCCTGAGACGATGGATGATGGCCATTACAACAGTTCTATGATCTGACAAGAATTCCCAATACTATCACATAAAATGGTCTAATTTTCAGTGGGGAAACAGTGGAATCTGCAGATTTGAAATGAACAAAAATTAATGGCATTGTATCTCAGTAACTGGTTACATTTTTTTTAAAATCCCAATTCACAAACAGACAAAATTAACTAGCCTATGTTCTCTGCCTTTAGAGCAGAGAACAAATCATCTTACCCTGATGCTCAGGGGGTTAAGAAGCTGGACTACTGATTGGAAGGTTGGGAGTTCAAATCCAAGCACCGCCTAGGTGCCACTGCTGGGCCCTTGAGTAAGGCCCTTAACCCTAAATGCTTAGTTGTATAAATGAGATAAAAATGTAAGTAACTCTGGATAAGGGCGTCTGGCAAATGACTGTAATGTACCGTAATGCATCTCACACACTTGTTGCAGCCTGCATATCTCCAACGTTACATGCGATACCAATCGGTGATACTTAAGGGGCATGATAGGGTGATATGTTGCACATGATCTCACAACTCTACCATCACAAATTTTTCCATCTAAAGCACTCAAAAAACAGGTTTTCACCAGAGTTCAAACCTTCAACAGTGAGAGTCAAAAATTACTTACTCATAACCCACTGGAAAAAGTTTCCCATGACAAGCTGACAATTCATTTAGCTTCCCAAGTTTTTGGACGTGAAGAGAACCTAAACATTAAAAAAACAATATAACTGAATAGAACAGTAGACAACCACCACCATCATAAACAGTTAATCAGATAAAATCAGATTTGATCAATGGCACGTACCAATCATCATATTAATATATTCTGGTTCTAATCCTGTCAAAAACTTCCTGCGAAGGCTAATCCCCTCAAAGTCCACGTAGACCCTCCGAAGAACTTCAAACCCTTGTCCAGTAACAATCTGGAAAGACAAGAAATGAGAGCAGGTTCAAAACCACTTCCATTTGAAATGGCCTAAAAAAAAAGTAGTCAAGTCAGTGAAGACAAATCATGCTTAATGCAGGCAGTACTTTTCCACTGATGAGGTCACGGTGCTTGTAGCAGAAGACCTTCTTGTCATCCTGGAAGACACAGTTGCGGGAACGGGCACACATGAAGTGGTAGTTGCTTTGGCAGGAGGTAAGGCAGCAGCCTACTGTTGCCCCAGTCTGGTTACACCGTTCACAGCGCTGGTGAAAATATTGATACACGAGAATTAAGCAAAGAATTCTACAGCAGAATATTATATAGTAATGGTCGTTTACTGCATTACAAAATAAGGAAAGGTTCAAATTATCTAGCAAACAATGCCAAGATGCTTTTAAAAAAACAAAACACAAAACAAAAACAACAACAACAACAACAAAAAAACAGTAATCAAATGGATAAAAACAGGAAATTTATTTAGTTCAGGTTTTATTTTTGTTAGTGTGCATATAACTTTTTGTTAACTTGCATATAAACCTGGCTAATCGTTTTCTACCTTAGCTAGAGTTTGACGCAATATAACAGTTAAACTGGCAAATTTAACCAACTGTTGTAATCTAATTAGTCTAATGTCACCTAGCTTGCTAGCAACCATGTTTACTGGTTTATATAAGCCTAATAAAGGAGTTCGTTAGGTGCATGGTTTTAATTACCTGATAAAATATTTGGTCAAATTAGCTAGCTCATCAGTAGACATGGCTAGTTACTAAGGTCAAGCGTTCAGAAGGAAACATTAGGGAACACAGTGCTATGAAGAGGCATGTTGCTGAATGTAAATGTGCACACGTTGGTTTGTTTTTTGTTTTTTTGAGCAAGCAGACAGCGGTACTGTGTAGCCAATGCTATTTTAAACCATAAGAACCCAGACCCAGTTCACCTTAAAGGAAAATTCAATAGATCAAATGGACCACATGGAATACATGTCTGCACTTTTTCTTTACATTCAACCCCCAAAGTTCAACACATGTTGCTTAGGGACTTCATGAGTTACAGTGAAGGATAAATCTTTATAAGGAGCTGTCCAGACCATTTGAAGGGTATGTGAATAGAGAATCCTATACAGAAACCACGCAGATAGATTAAAAAGCACCATGTGGTTCAGTATGTAATAAATCACAACAGTCTGAAGTATTTCTTTTCTTTTTATTTTTTTAAACAGTGTTGTGCCCGACTCCTTATATTTATGCATCTGAAAGTATCTGGAAGACTTGCTTCCTTATTTTCTCCCACCACCCGCTTCCTTATTTTCAGTAGTTACCATTCTTAAACCGAACATATCCAGTCCAGTTCTGTTGATATTGCCTGCATTACAATAATCATATTTTCAGCCAAAACCTTTTCATCCTATGTAGCAGACATTTAAAACCAATTATAGCGTAGAATACGCAGAAAAACCTCTACGTTAGGGGTTGGTGGGCTGGGCCGGGCCCCACCAGATGTTGCTGTGGAGCAGTGCAGGACATGATCAATAATTCAGTGCGACACGGAGAAATATTTGTTTTCTTTGTAACCAACATTTTTGTTTGGTTATTACACACAACAATGGTGGCGCGTTCCCATACATTCTAAATAGCGTCCTGTACCTGTTGTGTAAAATTCGGTATTTCTTCTAGCAGTCTTCCTTTGGTGAGCACAGGGCTGTTGCACAGATGCCCGTCAGCACTCGCTTAACCAGGTAAGCAGTTGGAAACAGTGCGTGCATGCTCAGCACACTTTCAATAATAAGTAGTGGGGCACGATAACATTCTGAGAGTAGCCAGTTTAAGAAAAGAAAAAAAAAAAAAAAAGGATGATGCCGTGCGTAAAGATGCCGTATCGGCATTGCTGTGCATATAGCCATTGTTAAGTAATCACCATTTAGGCTAGCCACCAATACCAATTATTATGCTACTAATACCAATATAATTAACTGAAGTAAAATTTTTTAATAAAAGTTAAATGAAATGAATGAAAGATTGTGCATCTTTTTTCAAACAGTGAACATCACTGGTGAATCATTTTTGAATTTTTACACATTATTAAACAGTAATTTAGGTCTTTTACACTCAATGCCCCTGTCACTACAATAAATTAAGCTTTTTTTTTTTTTTTTAAATGTAACTTAAACTTGCCATAACCTAATGGAAAATGCGATAGTTTATATAGTTATTTTCGGTGTACACGGTGTGTTATTTTGGCTATAGCTTAAACACTACAAAGCAGTCGGCTTCTCTGCTCTGAAACGTTGCTTTGGATGTGTTAAAGTTACAGGCCACCACAACCATATACTGCGTGATAAGTTTGGATTACAACATTATATGTTGTATTACATATTATATATTATATGTGTATTATAACAAGGTAATACACCAGGTGTGTGAGATTAAATGCTGTGGAGTAAACAGTGAATCTAGCGCAGGGCTGTGAGCAGCAAGAGCATATCTCCGGTGTGCTGCGTTTCAAAGATGGAGTGTCTGTCTGTCTCCATACCCTGTCTCCACTTCAGCTAACTCCTGTGCCTGGGTTATGTTAACAGGTGCTTTCGCACCGCAGGGACTCTTCCTAGTTCTTATATTTTTTGGAGGAAGTAGTCCCCTTTTTTGAGTGTTCACACCGCAGGAACTGAGGACGATTATAGTTCTTATAATGCCGTTTTTAGGGACCTTTTTTTTTCTTTTAGCTCCTACTTCAGGGTATGTTCCTTCCCAGCACAATAGGAACCATGAGCGATGCATGTGTTTGGAGAAAGATGCAAGTGTAGTGAGATTTTTTTGAGTTGCGCAGTCAATTTTTTTTCAGTGTGCATTACACTTACAGGATAAAACAGACAGAAAATTACACAAAGGCACTTATTAAAATAAAAATACACATGGTATGCGTTGGTTCACGGATGAGAGAAGCTGAAACCTGAGGTGAAGTGGTCGGCAAACTAAACTCAAAGTAAAAAAAAGACTAAGAGGTTAATTTAAGTGCGTGTGTGCCGCCTCACTTTTTTTATTCCAACAAATCCAAACGTAAACACAGAGGAAGCGTGAAGTGTGAGAGGAGGAAATGTGATATAGTGGTCGAAATCATCACTAAAACCATCATCAAAACACAGTGGATTTTCGTATACATGACAACGCTTTGTATCTTCGTATTGAACAGGTAAACAAAAAAGAACGAAGGACACCTCGCAGCACGTGCACAAGAGATGGAGAAAAAGGGAATACACGGAACGGTCAAAGTAATAATAATAATAATAATAATAATAATAATAATAATCAAAAATAAAAATAACTAGTAGATTTTCTAATTGCCAGGTAGCCTACATCAAAAATCTTCCTGTCTTTGTATCAAACAGCCAGACTGTAAACATTCTGAGATGGGTACAGCCTTAAATCCACGTGAAACGTTAGGTGTATGAACAACAGCTCTTAATGTTCAACTGAAGAAAAACACGGATATGGACAGCCAGTCCAGACTGAGCCGACTGTGATGTGGCTTTCGCCACTCCAGCTTTCCAGCTGTGTTTGAATGCAAACACACAAAAGGCTCTTGAAGTTGTGTAGCTCGCAGGGGCACTCCCCAGGGGGTAGATCATCCCAAAAAATCCCTATAACGGTTTGGTCCAAAAGCACCTAATGTGCACATTTGTGATTTCACTGCGGAGATGTGTGTGTGTTTGGATTCACTGAGCAAGTAGGTTTCAAAAGCCGCCCAGAGAGAGAGAGAGAGAGAGAGAGAGAGAGAGAGAGCCCCACCAGGCTTTCCATGCCAGAGACACCACTGAGAATATGCATATGCATTACTCACTGTCATTCCAAACAATGGTGTTTGTCTCACCCAATTTTTCCCAGGATTATGCTTTTAAAAAAATATGAATACATTTTTCGGGAGAATTCAGAGCAAGCAGTGTTGAAAGGGAACGTGGGGACAGTGGCATTTTTCTCTGCCCAAGTTTCCCGTCATGGATAAAAGTAAGGGGAGAACAATACAAAAAAGGAAGCTGACAGATTATTTTCATGGGTATACACACTTGTCCTAAAGCTTTCATCAGTAGACCATGTTTTATTCATCCTATGGGTGGCTCTGTTGAATCTCAGGTTGATGCAGACTAGTCTATTTGATGTGCAGACAAGAGCCTACCTGCTTGACTAATTTAGCAAGTCATTAAAATTTCTTTTTGTAATTCATGGGGAACGAGGTGTAATTGTCAGACTTTACATTTAGTCAATATACTGTAGAGAGCAGCTGGCTAAATGGTTCAAGATGAGCAACAGTACAACCCAGCACCGGCACTGGTGAGCTCGACCCAGGAACCAGCACTATTATGAAGCAGAACAGCCCAGCGATAACATAACGGCAAGCATATTTTGTCCTGTCCCCCTGTTTATCTACAGTAGGCCAGCAGCACTAAATACAATGGAACCTTGGACTGCGAGCATAATTCGGAAACGTGCTTGTAATCCAAAGCACTCGTATATCAAAGCGAATTTCCCCATAAGAAATAATATAAACGTATAATTCGTTTCACAACACACAAATATTTATCTAAAAAGTATTAATACAAAATATAAAGTAAAAATACATAAAACAAAATAACCTTTAAAAAGAATCATGTCTGGTATGAGGGAGACGAGAGAGGAGGAGGATTATTGTGTAGGATGACTTTCACTACAACTCACAGAATCACTGCAGTCTGTCGGCTC
>JAQLOM010000003.1:6381363-6393395 GCA_030068315.1 Chrysichthys thysi
CACATACTTTTGCCACTGACAGATATGTAATATTGGATCATTTTCACCAATTAATAAATGACCACGTGAATTTTTTTTTGTCTCATTTATTTAACTGGGTTCTCTTTATCTACTATGAGGACTTGTGTGAAAATGCGATGATGTTTCAGATCATATTTAAGCAGAAATGTAGACAATTCTAAAGGGTTCACAAACGTTCAAGCACCACTGTATATTTATATCTATCTATAGCCATCTATCCATCTATACACAGTGGTTCCCCACTTAACGAACGCTGCCACGAACACACACGCGACTCGCAGTACGACCGCGTTTCGCAAGTGAAAAATCGAGTTTTACGTATCAAAATAAATAAATAAATGACTAAAAAAAATTTAATAAAATAAATAAATAAATAAATAAAAAAGGCCAAATCCGGCCAGATGTGTCTCAGATGAAGACAAAGCATCATCAGTGGGGGTGGTTACAGTTTCGCCTTCACTTTTCTCAAATTTTTTCACAGCGACCTGGAACGGATCACACGATTTCCCACAGAAGTCTACGGGAAATTGTGTTTTGCACAACAAACTCCCCGCACAATGAACGTGCCGCTGGAACGGATTGCGTTCATTATGCAGGGTACCACTGTATTTTGATGGGCAGTGGGGGGGCATCATTCCATGGCTAAACCAGCATTGCGGAAGGAATTCCTTCCTTCTGCATGGCTGTGATCAGCGGAGCCATCCAACAGTCTGGTCAGTCCAGGTGATACAGATAGATAGAGAGAGAGAGAGATATCTAGGTAGCTAGATAGAAAGGTTTATAGATTAATACGTTTTTAATTGGAAATTATATACTTCTGTGAAGCTGCTTTGTGACAATGCCCATTATTAAAAGCGCTATACAAATAAAATTTAATTGAATTGAATACCCATGGTCATTTTACAATAATAAAAAAAAAGCACAGAAAATATACTTCAAGAAAAAAAAAATTAAACAAAACAGACAGGTCATATAGACCTCCAAAAACTGTTACTGCGAACAAACCACAGAGTGACAGCTGGACACAGTGCCACTGCCAAGGCTCATACCGTACACACTGCCATGCCAAACAGAGCTCCTCACAACACTGCGCAAGAGATGAACAGAGCTGCCCAAGCTAAACAAAAGCAAGAATGAGTACACGGACACAGGGACTACTGAACGGAGAACACCAAACAGTACAAACTGAGAGTCAACCTTCCCTGCTGTTGATGAAAGCAGTGGACATGCCAAAATTGCTCAGGCAATCGGACACACTGAAATAGCACCACAACTGGTACATTTAATCCCACCCACAACCGAAGAACAATAAAACAGCATCAGGTACCATACTGTCGATCATAAACAAAAAAAACCCTAACAGACAAAAAAAAAAAAAAAAAATACATGGACACAAACATGGCTTTGAAATTAGCAACTCTTCCTTCATGCTTCTTTGCTTTTACCATTGTTGCGTGGACCAGGTGCTCTCCTCCGGGCCGGGGAGGTTGAGTGAGGTGTCCTGTTCATGTCCGGGTCGAGGTCAGAGTCATAATCCAGCAGATCGCAGTAGTAGCGTGGTTTAACCGTGCGCTTGGGTTGCTTCCGTAACGATGGGCTCTGACTGTCTCCTCCTACCGATGCTGCTTCTGTCACTTCACACTCTTCATTACTCGAGTGACCAGCACTGACGAGCGACGAGCGACGCCTCTTCATTTGTCCTACACACACAGACCAGTGAGAGAGAGAGAGAGAGAGAATTAGCTCTGTGAAGAGCTGAAAGAATCGACCTAGGAGTTGTTGCAAGACAAAGGATTTAATCAGGGAGAGTATTTACTGTTCTTCAATGACTTCTGGTCGAATTTATGGTTCCCACAGCAATGAGACTCAACAGATAGTGTGCATGATGTGATGTTGAAAGCTTTCAAACCAGATTCAACCACAGAGAGAAAATCTAAGAGCTCTTAAATTCAAATTTAACATGGTGTAATACATAAAACTTTTAATTTCTTTAATTGGAACATTAGATGAGTAAATGGCCCGTGAACGCGCCTGAAAATACGAATTTACAAAATTGCACATAGACCAAATACTGTTTACCTTTATAGAGCTTGCCACATAGTCTCAGAGCCTTCCTTTCTTCAACCTCATCACACCTCTTGAACCTTTAAGACACAAGTAGAGAGTTCAGCAGTTTCACAATGAAGAAAATACATGTGGTGTTCTTTTTAATTTTGCTTACAAAATATACAGTGGTACCTCAGTACTCGAACTCATTAGAACTCTTAATAGAATTTCTTAAGAGTCGAATCAACCAGTTCTTAAAAAAAAAAAAAAAAGATCTAGAACTTGATCTGAATCTCAGAATTTGAACCATGGACCTAAGATAACTTGGACGTGTCATGAATCTGCCCGCCCAAATTAACAAATACAGAGTAATAATAAAAATAAACACTTTACAAATTACTGTTCTGATAAATGTGCTTAGATGTGTTTAGTATGTGCTCTTCTTGTTTTATCCTGTTCATTTTGTGATTAAATGCTTAAAAAAACCCACATATTTAGGTGTAATTTTTTGGGGCCGGGAACCGATTACCGGTAATTGGTTTTCCATTATTTCTTATGGGGAAAATACGATCAGAACTCGAACTTTTTAGGACACAAACCCGCGCTCGGAACGGAGATCTGAGGTACCACTGTACATAAGAAATCTGTACAATATTTAGTGTTGCAGTAGGATAGGACTCATAATTTATCATCACATTGGCTTTTCATAGACATAATGCATTTATTTATTGCTGCATACTACAACATTATAAACACTTGGCAAGAAACACTTACACACAGCACTGTCTTTTGGTGTTAGGGCCACCAAACTTGGGCTTGTCCAGGCAGTTAATGCACTTGCCACAGTCCTCCTCATGGAGGCAGCCTTTACATTGTCCACATCGACGTGCATGTGCACGGGCTTTGCGAAACTTAGGCGCCCTCTGCTCTTGCATTATAGGGCTGTCTGGGTCAGAATGTGACTCCACATCTGTAAATATAGCACAAAATTTAATTAATTACAGAACAGACAGATTCTGAGCATTTGAACAGAAATAGATTCATTTTTAGAACCACCAATACTGGTGAACTACAGAGGTTACAACACTACTGTAGCAGTGAACCCAAATTTTGGACTTTGGCGATAAATTAATTTATCAACAGCATTAATGGTGAACTAGCATAAAGCAGACCACTATGTCTACATACTACATAATGCTATGTCATAAATAGCATTTTTAGACACTCTAGTGTGTTAAACCATAGTTTCAAAATGCATATTTTGATTACCAGGGATTTTGTGTATACTCTAATGTCAAATTTTGATCATTACATTACAGTCAGTCATTTGGCAGACGCTCTTATCCAGAGCGACTTACATTTTTTATCACATTCATACAACTGAGCAATTGAGGGTTAAGGGCCTTGCTCAAGGGCCCAGCAGTGGCAGCTTGGCGGTGCTTGGATTTGAACCCCCAACCTTCCGATCAGCAGTGCAGCGCCTTAACCTCCTGAGCTACCCCTGCCCTATTACCCCTGTTATCATGTGTAACATTTGAGATATAAATATGTAGCATATTCACTTAGTGGACCATGTTTTAATTCAAAGATTTATACATTTATTGGAAAAAACAGTCATAATGTACAGTGTGTTGGGTACAAGGCAGTGTCTTTCTGGGCCAGTCCCATGCCAGGATAAATGCAGAGGGTTGTGGCAGGAAGGGCATCCGACGTAAAACCATGCGAGAGAAAAAAATGCGAATCATTTCTATGACTCCCAGATTAACAACGACCACCACTGGTCCTGTCGACCTACAGGGTGCCGGTGGAAATTGGGCTACTGTTGGTCGAAGGGGAGGAGGAATGCATGTATGTAGGCGGAGGGAGAAGACGAAAAGCAAAAGTGTAGGAGATTTATGGATGTAGTGAACGAGGACATGAAGTTAGTTGGTGTGAGAAGAGGATGCAGAGAATAGAATTAGATGGAGACAGATGATTCGCTGTGGCGACCCCCGAAGGGAACAGCTGAAAGTAGTATTATTAGTAGTATTAGTAGTAGTAGTAGTGATAGAAAGTGCTTGTTCCTACATAAAGCTCAATAAAACTTTCCTGAGATGTCAAAACAAAAGTTTCCTTTTTCCTAAATCTGTTCAATAATTGTAGGAAATAATTTTAAATTTCAGTACCGAGTAAATGTTTGCAAACAAGCATATCACTGCGCAACATGAGTTTATTAACTTTATGGTGAACTACCATCACTTTTTTTTTTTTTCATTTTGACTGTGCTGTTACCTTTAGCAGCAGGTGATGGTGAAATGCCTGATCTTTCATGCAGTGGAAGAGCACTGAGTCTGGGGATATCATCTGGGATGATGGCGCGAGGTTGCCCCAGAACCACAGCCGCTGCTCTGCAAACGTGCTTGATGCGCGGACCTCCTCTAGCTGGTTCCTGATGGAAAAAGCAAAGCCAAGCAGAAAACCGGAGATGTGGGGTTAAGTGCTGTGAACAGATATCAGAGCATTATAGCTTCAGTCACTGAGGACTGCAGAATTACCGGCTCCGGAGAAGCAGCGGTATTGTCCGGACTGGAATCCTTAGGTTGCGTGATCGGTTTTCTGATCTGCCTCTTCCCAGCTGGGATTCGGCTTTCTGACAGGAGCTGAAAAGTCAAATTATGAAAGAGATTAAGTTGTAATGAAAGGTACAAACAGCACTGAAATGTTTGTATGTCAGCAAGTGTATTTGGACAGCATTTGTTTCACATTGACAGCTGAGGTAATTTCATCCTTCACAGATGATAAATCAAATGAAAAATACAATAAAACCGTTAAACTGCTTGAATTATTTTCAGCTGATTTTATTTGGATCAGCAGTTTCCACATGGATGTGTTCCTACCACCCGAGACAATAACAGTACAAAGTCATGACTTTTTTGGACAATTTTACAGGCAGCCGTCTTCCATTGTAAAAGGTTTTGAATCACACGGTGTGTAATAGTCTAATGGCTTGTGCCCGGTGACCAAAAAACATACAGAGGTTGGTAGGGATTGGTATCATTTTAATTTTTTTTTTTTTATTCCAGTTCTGATTATTGATTCTGGTTCTTATCAAGTCCCCGTTTAGAGAACAAAAATGTTTAGGTAATGAAACAGAACTTAACCATTTACAGCTAATGCATGTTAACTGAATCATTACATTAAAGAAACTGTTAACCTTTATTTAATCTCGGTAACCTCATAGCATAATTGCCTAAGTCATATTTTAATGAACAATGACTTAGGCAATTATGCTATGAAGCTAACAATATTAATAATGTTATTATTATTATTATGATGATGATGATTATTATTATATATGGCAAAATCTGTTATGGTAGCTCATATATACAGAGAAGCCCAAAAAATGCATACAGTACTACTTCAACAGTAGTTACCTATGCCCATTTTTTAAAGCAATATGGAGCACCACCACATTACCAATGAGACATGACGGTCTCGATTACGGTTAACTGTTTGATGTCTATACAAATCTAGTAATTTATGATTTTATGCAGATATTTTTCATGTTGAAGTGTGTATACATTTTTTTGGGCCCCTCTGTATATATGAGCTACCACACAGATTCTCCCATTTTCACACTTTATACTTTTGGACAGCTTGCACATATGTAGCCTTTGTTTCTTTGACAAAATATATATTTTTTTTTAATGAAGGGTAATCACAGAACCAATCTGCAGGACCCGCTACCATACAGGTATCCGGTACCTGCCTTTTTGGATTCGGTTTTAATTTGGAAGGGAGTTTCAATTACCAACCCTGGTGGTTGGCTTTATGTGTCTCAGAGGAAGCACCTGCTACTTTCACCCTCCCTGGATGTTAACAGGGGAAACGAGCTAGTGAGTGGGGACTGGCAATGTCCAAAAAACTGGGGAGACAAACAATGGGGTCTTAAAAAAAAAAAAAAAAAAAAAAAAAAAAAAAAAAATAATTCTCAGGGTCCATCAACATTTGGTGATAGTAAAGTTGTAAATTAAAAAAAAAAAAAAAGGTTTAACTCCTACCCCTGATGACTTGAGTTGTTTTTGCTGATCGATCTTGATGAGCTGAACCTTGGCTTTCCTGAGGAGGTTGAACATGCGCTTGTTGGCCCCGGAGAGGTGAGGACGCTGGATGACACTTCTCTCCTTAGACTCAGTGACGTCCTTACTCTTTTGATCAAAGCCTCGTTCTGACTTCTGGTCTCTCGATTCAGCTTGAAACATGTTCTCTAGGTCTGATAAGAAAAAGACCAAAAGCCTGTACGTTATTTACAAATTATTGCAGATTTGCTGGTACAGTGGACCCTCGGCTTGTGAATGCATTGGATGGCGAACAAATAAGACGTCCGAGCCAAATTCCCGAGCACATTTTGTACTGACCGTCGAAGAAATCCTTGACTGACATACAGGAAGCCAACCCATGCTTCATGGCACAAACATTCTGTTCTGGTCAAGCGCTCATTGTGTGAATGTGTTCAACACATTTTTTTTTGTTGTGTTTCTCTGCACGTTTGCTCTATAAGCCTTTATTATGGGTGCCAAGAAAGTGGAAATGGTAGTGAGAGTAAGGTCTAAGCGCATAAACAACTGAAATAAAGAAATAATCGCAAAACATGAGAACTATGTATCCACCACAAAGGTAACGCGCATTAAAATCATCTGTTTAATTAATTGTTTTATTATTCTGTTTTATTGCCACACATAAACCCATAATACACTTTAAAAACGTTTTTGAGGGCTTAAACACATGAATTGTATTTACATTCATTTCAGTAGGAAAAACTGATTTGGATCGAGAACAAATTGGGTCATGAACAGAGTTTCAGAACAGATCAAGTTCATAAGCCGAGGGTCCACTGTATCTTGAGTTCCATGTTTACTCCCATGCAAATCTGATGGAGTGCCACTGACTATAAAACAATCTAAAAAAAAAAAAAAAAAAAAAGGAGAAGACTTACCCATGGTTTTCTTGGGAAGTGAAATGTCTGTATGGATGGAGAATTCATCTGGCATTTCATCCACCTGCTCTTCCTGCTGCTGCGCCAACAACTTGTTGCCGAGAGCGCGCACACAGATGGACACTTTACGAACAACCCCTGGACTGTCAAGATCCTCAATCTTCAGTTTAGCCTTTTCCGCCTTAATATCGGAAAGAGATCGAATTAAACTGGTTTCATTTTCCAAATCCACCTTCTGTGCCTCAGCAGGGAGTAAAACTGCTTTCCCCGTTTCAACCGACGGAAGCTTTTTTAGCTTTTTCTTGGTGGTACCCAAGTTTAGCTCATCCTTGAGTTTTTTATAGAGCTTTAGGTGTGATGTAGGCTTCTTGAATTTCATGCTTGGCTTCTTTTTCTGAGGTGGATCAATTACTGAATCATATGAGAAATCTTCTGCAGACAACAAGGCCTCATACTCCTTTTCAATATCTTGGTCAAAGTTGTAGATCTCTGCACCTGCAGGCTCCAGAACTTGCCAATTAAAACCTGGGTCTCGGAGTAGCGATTTTCTCTTGCCAGAGAACTTTTCTTCATCTAGGTTTTCCAAGTCGTTCACTGGCTCAAGCTTAGACTCTTCAGCAGAAGACAAATCGAGATCTAACTGAGCTTCAGGAAGTTCTGACAGAAGATCTTCCTCATCCTGTGATGGAAGAGAGGAGGGCTCATCTTTCTCATCGCCATCACGTTTCTTTGATTTTTGATTCAAGCCCAACTGGTGCCCTTTTTTCTGCGCGTTCCTCCGTGGCAGATCCGACATGTCAGCATCGTCCATAAATCGCTTTGGCGTTTTGATTACCCGGGAGGACCGGGCACTGACAACCGGCATTATAAAATGCTTAATGTTTTTAACAAATTTTGTCTTACCATGTTGGCCTTCAACAGAATCAAGGTCTGATTTTTCATCAACACAAGGCTTTTCTTTTTGATCATTACTTTGAGTACCAAGCTCAAGTTCCACTTGCTGGGCTAAAAGCTTTGCCTTCTTTTTTTTGTCTTCCAGACTGTAAGGAAGACTTGATGAAACATGCCTTTGCCTGTACTTTGTTTTCAGTATGCCAACTAGCTTGGGCCGTGCTGGCTCAGAATCTACGACTGCTGAACAAACATTGGCACCGTCTTCTGTTAACTGTCTTGGGGGCAACCTCTTTCGGCGTGCTTTTAACCTCTGTCCTATAAAAGCTCTTCGCCTTTTCTTGCCTTGTTTGATTGGTTGCTGAGCATGATAAGGGGGCTCTGCCTGATCAGGGGCTGTGATTCGAGGCTCTAAAACTAAGACTTCAGCATTCTCAGTCGAGGACACCTGTTTAGTCTTAATCTCTGGCTGTGTTTCTGTCGCAGGTTGAGGTGGAAGTGCAGCACAGCTAACACTTGTAGGTTCAGCTGCCTCAGACATTGGCGCTTCACATCTTGGGAGAGACCTTTTTGCTTTTAGGAGAGCAGCCTGACCAGAGCACTTTCGTGGTCTAGGTTGTTCATGTGAGTCTGGTAATTCGCCCACCTTGGGTTCATTTTCAGTGGCTGGAGCTTCCGTTTCAGCAGTTGGAGTTTCCGTCTCATTGGCTGGAGCCTGAGCATGAGCAGCGGGAGCCTGAGCCTTGGGGTCAATGGCCGGAGCTGGAGCCGGAGCCTGAGGGTGAGTGGCTGGTGCCTCAGCCTCAGAAGCCTCAGTGGCCGGTGCCTCAACCTCAGCAGCCGGTTCCTCAGCAGCTTCAGCTGCCGGTGCCTCAGCAGCCCCAGCGGCCGGTGCCTCGGCCTCAGCAGCCCCAGCGGCCGGTGCCTCGGCCTCAGCAGCCGGTGCCTCGGCCTCAGCAGCCGGTGCCTCGGCCTCAGCAGCCTCAGCGGCTGGTGCCTCAGCAATAATTTTGGAATTGGGGTCATCACGAGAAGGAGCACTCTTAGATTTCCTCTTGCAAGTTGTCCAAGGTTTATGCCTTATACGCTTCTTTCGAGGAGAGTTGAGACTCAATCGGTGCCTTGCCTTTGGTAGCAGATGAGGATCTGTAGTTTCTATCTTCTTCTCTATTTCTGTTGGAGACTGATGATCAGCTTCATCAGACATCGCTTTTGCTTTTGGTGTAGTTGCAGCTTGCTGGACTGAAAATGACTGCTGTAAGCTGTTGTGTTTTCCTGGCGAGGACACAACCTTAATCTGGAGGGGAGGTACGGAATCTTTATCCAACGGCTCACGATCTGTATCTGTGGCCAGCTCTGGATGCATTTCTTTTACAACCTGAGATGCAACAGAGATCTGAGGCTCCTTGTCATGTTTTCTTAAGGTCATCCGACCATCATTTCTCAACCTTGTCTTCGCATCCTTTCTTGAGGTAAGTGCACGACGATTTCTTAACCTTGTCTCCACATTCTTACTTAAGGTCACATCATCATTCTTTCTTGAGCGCTCACCTTTGTTATCCTTTTTTGATGTTTCCTCCTCACCTTTCTCAGAGGACACCTCAGCCTTTCTTGCAAACTCTTCATCCTCTGTGTTGTCTGTATTTTCTGGGCTTTTGCTATCATTAACAGTGTTCAACAATTCCTTACTTTCTGGCTCCTGCAGAGTGCTAACATCTGAAGTGTCAGTTGGAATAGATGTAGGTTCTGCTAAAACATCTCTCTCTTTTGCACATTTTGAGGGACATTCTGTCTCTTTGCTAAGGCTTTCTGGTGCTTTGCTTAGATTTTCTTGGGTTGGTGGGCTAACAGTTTTGCTCTTGCACTTTACCAGTGTTAGGGTCCAAATAAACTTACTGCATTTCTTACGGGACCTGGCTTTTGGGTTTCGTATTCGAGTCAATTTTAAACCAGGGATTCCCACAAAACTGTTCTCTAATGAGTCTCCTGTCAGTTGCTGACAGGTCTCGTCACCCTTTTCTAAGACTTTGTCTTTCCGATTCCTCTTCTTCCGTTTTTTCTTTTTCTTCCTGGAAGGTGGTTTAGGTTCTTCAACTGTTGACACCTCTAATATCGACTCTGACAAAGTGGCCTCATCTTTGTGGTCTCCTGATTGCTCAACGTGGCTCGAGTCTAATCTGTGTCGTCTACGAATCACAAGCTTTTTGACTTCTGTGCTTTCATTTGACATGCTGTCTGTTGGTTCGGCCTTCTTTTCACCAGCTTTTGGCTCTACAGTGTCGCTACATGATGTCGAACGGGTTTTGCGGGTTGACTTCCTCAACTTTTCCTCTACTTTTTGGTCATCAACCTTTGCATCAGGCACACTCTGGGGAACAGATGCAGATCTCCCTCGCCTTCTCGTAATTATCTCTTCCTTGACCTCAACAGAACTACTTTCTGGTGCCTTTGCACTTCTCTTTAATTTCACTTGTGCAGATGAGACTATGCCACACAGACTTTCCTTAGTTTCAGACATCTGTGCTGCGTCTACCTTTACTCTCTTCTTAGTCACTAACTTGATAGTGATCCTTGGAGCAGAAGATGCTTCATCTTTCACAGAGCCTCTTCTTCGTCTTTGTTTTGTTAGCTTATCTGAGCCAAAAATAGCATCTTCAATCAAATCAGCATTACAAGACTCTTTGCTGTGAAGTTCATGTGTAGATATAGATTCATTCTGAGGTGCCTGACCCTTCTCCACAGCTGTGGCTGTTGCAGGAGCTGGTCTCCGACGTACCCTTTTTGACGAACTTGTTGATGCCCGATTACCTAGAAGATTGAAACCAAATTTAAAATAGAGAAATTTCTGAATTTTCAGCTTCTAAACAAGGATGGAATTATGGCCATATTGACTTACTGACTTACTAACTATAAGTGTAATCAGTTAATAGCCATTTTAGACTTGTTTGCCATGCTAATTAAACAAATTTAGATTTTTCTGTTAGTCTCATCAATGACCAAAAGCCAGGTGTCTACAAGTATTCTTAGGTTAAATTTAACATCTGAAATTTCAAATACAATCACACATTACATGGTGATTACTTACCAAATATAATAATAGCTCAAGTGTAAGAAAATGTTTAGGTCTATTCAGATGCATTCTACAGCTAGAAAACTACAAAACCTACACCATCATCCACGCAGTATTGACAAGCAACAGGTGAAGGGCCTCTCCAGCAATTTTCGGTCAAACATACATTAATGCTTTCTTTAACCTCAAGTTTGTCTAGTCTGAGTGATCCATATTATCCATTGTTTGTACCATTATGTCAAAGGGTTCCAAACACATACAAGAAAACAACAACAAAAGCACCAGGTGAATAACAGCCTAAAAATACTGCACCAAATAAATTTAAGTGTGGGGTAATTTAATACATATTCATGCCCATAACAACAACAACAATAATAATGATAATGATAAGGCTAATAATAATGATAACAATAATAGTTTAGGATTATTTTCGTTGTTATAGCAACATTGCAGGCTGTGCCGAATCGTTTACTTACGTTTGGGACGATTTCGTCTGGACTGGACAGGAACACTGTTGCTTTCATTTTCAGCTTCAAATCCTTTGAATTCAGATCCCTGTATTCCACAACAACAAAAGCACAGATAGTAGCATTAACAGAAATTATTTGAGTAGGTGTTTAGCATTATGCATTGCTTCCTTTCAGTCTGCATTTAAATAATCAACACAACACATTATTAACTATTTAAGTGACCGTTTAAGCATTAAACGGTTGCATTTTCTTTTTGCATATGCCCATTACATTTGTTGTAAGGCAGCTTTCTTCAACTATTCCCACCAGCAATAAAAAAGGCACTTTGGGAATTGGAAAATTCTCAGCACAACAGTGAGATTATAATCAGTTGTATCATCTGTTATAAGTGTGTTGTGTACAGCAGCGGTTTAAGCATGGAGATGGCAGCATCATGCTGTGGGGTGTTTTTCAGCTGCAGGGACTGGGCGACTGGTTGTAGCTGAAGGAAAGATGAACACGGCGAAGTACAGAGATATCCTGGATGAAAACCTAGTCCAGAGTGCTCAGGACCTCAGAC
>JAQLOM010000003.1:6404049-6422502 GCA_030068315.1 Chrysichthys thysi
AAGTCTAATGTTTATCAGTACCTTACAGAAAATAATGAACTTTATCACAATATGCTAATTTATTGAGAAGGACCTGTGTGTGTGTGTGTGTGTATGTATGTATGTGCATGTGTATATGTATATGTATATATATATGTATATGTATATATATATATATGTATATATATATATATGTGTATATATATATATATATATGTATATGTATGTATGTGTATATATATATATATATATATATATAATATAAAATACACATATATACACACACAAGATTAAAATTAAAGAACAACCTACAATTTCCTAAATGTCAAGGTCACTACGTAGTCCTTTGGAAATTTGGAAGTGATCCAAACAGAGTAAAAGAGCAGTATTTTAGCCATAAGTCATGAGTTATATAAATTCAGAAGCACAATATAAGAAGCATAAATATGGTGTCTATTTCTACAGGCTTGGTTTTAGGATGAAGCTGAGTTAACAGTCAAACATGAGAAAGCAAAAGAAGTGCTAAAGATAAAAAAAAATCATGAATTGTATAACAATTAAAAAAAATTGTTTCTGAGCATAATTTCACATTTAATACTACATGCTTTGATTTAAAAAGGTTATTTCCTTGCTACCTAAGCACGTGCTCTCTCTCTCTCTATCTCCATCTGTCTCTGTCTCTCTCTCTCTCACACACACACACATGCATCCTATAGTTGTGAATTTAAAATTAATGTGTCAGACTTGTCTGTGTTTCTGAGTGAAGTGCGACTGTGTAACTAAAGCGTTCTGTGCACAGATGTGAAACGCTCGGCGCTGGGGTTAATGCTGTGGGTGGCTGTGCTCACCACGTGGATCACCGTTTTCCAGCATTTCCGAGCACAGTGGGGCGAAGTGGCTGATTATCTCTCCTTCACCATTCCTCTTGGCACGCCATAAAGAGACACTGCCTGCACGTTCATTTCCTCTGGAGGGCTCCTGGATTTTTTTTTTCTTTTTCTTCAAATCTCTTAAACAGTGTGCTGAACATGTCATATTATTTTTTTTGACCTGAATGAAAGAGACATGAGAGAACAAAAGCGAATCTGAGTGTTGTGATAAGAAATGAGTGACAAACACCACGCGTACACACTCCCCTCATTGACATAGATGATCATAATCTTATAATCTCCTGATCCTAACAACAAGACTGACATACCAGACTCTACGAATCAAACCTCTGTGATGTGTAATTCGTAACTGGCGCCTATTATGAAACCCAATCTCACTTTCGGGCAAGTTCTAAGCCCCCCTTTCCTGCCGGGATCTCACTGGATGCTGTTTTTAGTAGCTTGTAGTCAGAGCGTTGACGGCAGGCGAAGTATGTTTCCCAGCATCAGTGCTTGGCATCCTAACAAATCATCATAATAATAATAAAAAAAAAGATTGATGAGTACTGCTGTCAGGCATGTGAACTATGTTTTCCATACCATGACCAGCGAGTAATCATTACGTGACAGTTCATAGTGTTCATGTTCGTGAATAGATTCAGAAGAGTTTATAAATCAGACACTGATGTTAAGAGCTGGATGTGATCATGTCCAAGTATTTACTTTCATTCCTTTCTCAGAATGCTGACCAGGATGGATTTGAATCCTTGAGACGCGTTTGATTCTCTCAGTGGACCACAGAGTTGTGTTCACTGATCACACTTGTGCAAGCCATTGTTATTGATTTCAATGATCTTCTGGTGCGATATAAAACCACATACCCACGTTCCTGATGATAACAGAGCCGTGATGGTATGAGACCGGAGTAATAAACAGTTGTTCTAATCGAGTCTCTTTGGGAGCAAAAAAATACACCAGGTTTGTAGCCATGGCTTAGGCAATATTATTACAACCTTGATGTTCCTCTAACCAATACAGGGCACTGAAAGGTGCTTTCAAATGTCATGGCATGAGTTGTTTCCAGATCCCTTTACATCATATGGTTTTATTTTCCCAGGAAGATGTCCTTAACTTTAGGTGATGTCCTAGTACTTATGTAACCAGCACTAAGTAGTGGAAAGTTCAGAAATCCATGCTCTGTCAGGAATCTGGTGGTTTCACATGTCATAGAAGTCCTAAAGAGGTACAACGGATGGGGACTTCTGGTCACGTGTGGAGGCTGTCCGTGTAGTTGGTTACGTACTTGTGGAACAGTCCAACTGAGCTGTTACCAACGCTTTTGACTTATTTATAGTCCAGAAAGGCAAACTGGCCTGTCGTCACTTTCCACAGGGTGCGATCAACTCCAACCTGATTCCTCCGGAAAAGTCAAGAACCTTCATTTCCCCGAACATGATGTTCTCCCAGGATCATGTTTCTCCTCGTGTAGGACTAATTGTTTTATTTGATTTCATTACCTGCTTTATAATGATGGACAACTAGTGCATTGTTTACGTTTTCAATGTTCAAAATCAAATTGTTTACACTATCATATTTCATCACTAATGTAATCACCATAAACAGGCCCATCGAGAAGGTAATAACTTCCGACAACAGCACTGAAGTGTTTTCGACTCGAACTGGGTGCACCTGTCGTTTACTTACGTCCACTCTGTACGTGTATGTTACTGACGTTGGCCCTTCTGTTGCTATTGTCCACCACCCAAATAATATGTAATACTATTATAATATAATAAAATATCAGCAATGTTCTGTTTCCAGTGATATGGCTGTGGTAAGTAAGAAGACCCTGATACGCAGTCAACGTCCCAGTTCGTCCCAAAGGTATTGGGGTTGAGCTCGGGGTTCTGTGCAGTTCTTCGGCACCGTGTCTTCATGGAGCATAGGGACACCGTCATGCTGGATCACGTTTAGGCCTCTCAGATCTGGTGAAGAGAAATCTCAAAGCTCCAACATACAAAGACATCCTAATCATTTGTGTTTTTCCAACCTTGTGGCAACAGTTTGAGGAAGAACCAAATGGCTGTGATAGTCAGGTGTCCACAAATCCATCTTCTGTTGGATTATTTCTTTATCTTAAAGGTCTACATAAAAAGTCAGGACATGGATCAACTTTGTAAACACGCCCTGCTTTATTTTATGGCGAATTAAAGTGAAAAGATCTATTTGGGAAGCCTGACTGTTCATTGGACTTTAGCTACAGTACATATGTTGGATACTGACATGAGCACGAATTCCTTCATTTCTTTCTCACTGTAAGTAGGGTACATTTAAAAAGGAAGAAAAAAAAATTCAAGGAATGTTTAATACCCAAGGCCCAAGAAAGTCTACGAACATCATAAACCTGTTACCAAATCAATCTGCTTATATAATCGGGACACATCACAGGCTACATAAAGGGGAGCAAAAGCTCCATGTGGGAGAGCTGTGGGGAGGAGAAGATAGAGAGAGAGAGGAGCAAACTGCCTTTCCAGTAGCAATAATAATAATTATAATAATAATATCACAGAAGAGCAGTCATATTTCACAGGTAAGTTCAAGCCTGCCTGGATGTTGAATAGGAAAGAATGAATGGATCTGAACGAATCTGTCAAATGGTGCTCCAAGGTTAAACAAAGGATTCAAATCTGTAATGAATCTGTTTCTGGAAGTCAAGCTCACACTCTCTCTGTCTCTGTGTGTGTGTGTGTGATGGGGCTGAGGGGTGGAGAGCTATTTAAACCAGGAGGGGACTGGGGTTTACTGTCCGCAGTAGCGAACCAGTGTTTTCATTAGTCGGCTGTGCGTAGAACAAGCACCTCAAGTTTTCTCTTTGTTTTTTTTTTTTTTTAATAAAAAAAATCATTATTATAATTTTTCCCCCCTGTTGAAGGATGGATTTAGACCTGCCTCCCACCATACCTGTGAGCGGGATCGCCTGGGAAAGAGTTCTGCCGCCCCTGCTGCCTCGCCTCGGGGGCAATATGGGATCTTCCTCCTGGACCCCGGCGCAGCTGCTGAACCCGGTTAAAGAGCACACAGGAGCTGCTCAGGTGGGCCGAACTGATTCTCATTTCACAAAGCTTAACATTTGGACTCTGTAAGAATGAAGACTGAACATGGATTTAAGATGAAACCAGACCACTCAGTAGGAAAATTACGTACCGTCGTCCTGAAATGTTCGCCACATGTTAAACCCTTTTTAGAAAAACCAAAGAAATCATAAAGAACATTATTTTACTTGATTATACTGCAAACTGAATGTCTACAACTAGTGAAAGTGTGTACTCAGGGAGTAAAGGTACTAAAATGTACCTTTCCTTGTTTCTGTAAGTTACAGAACCGCGTACTCCTGGTTACACCTAGAAAGCTGTGTACAGAGTACCTTCAAAAGCTTTAGCGTAAAGTTTATTATGGCCCAATTTATCTGTGTCATGTAAAGTAGTGGTTCTCAAAGCTTGTTTTTTTGTAGCAAAGGACCATTGTAACTGTAAAACAAATTTCACAGACCCCCTCGGTATAGGTTTATTTCAAGAAGCAAAAAAATGAAAGATGATTTATTTGGTATTTTTTTCGAGCCGTACAACTTTCCACTGTTAATACGTGAAGTCTGAGTTGACTTTGGTGCTTGGACTCCTGGATATAATAAATTCAGTAACGTGGCAGTGTGATTTACACCACTGTAACAAAAAAGTCACGAACCCCATTTTGAGAACCCCTGATGTAAGAGATAGTAATGGTGTACCCTTGATATCACCATCCTAAAGAAAGGCACAAGTTAGCACTGTATTTATATTAATGTTAGTATGAGATGCTACCATTTCCTGATGTAGGCTACTCTTATGCTGTAAACTTGTAGAAAACAAAGTTAAACCCAGCATGTTTAACTAAAATGTTTTTGTCCCTTTGATGTAGTAAACCCCTTTAGATCACTCAAACCATTAGCTAGAGTGTTTGGGATATCTGGCATGATCAAGCTTTAAACAAGTTTAAAATGTATACCGAGCAAAAACTACAACGTGTGTGTGTGATCTTACTCATGAAGTCATGAAACATCTATCCCGAGTGCTTCCAACTGTCATATTTCAAGCAATTCAAACAATATTCCATCATGTGATGATTCACAGCCCTGCGCTGGATTGGCGACTTGCCCAGGGTGTACCCTGCCTCTCGCCCAAAGTCAGCTGGGATTGGCTCCAGCTTCCCCGCCACGTTGACGAATAAGAGTTATAAATAATAGATGGATGAATGGAATATGATACACATCATGCGGATACACTTCAGGAGTTTCAACACATCTTTCCATGCAGGTTGTTTGTGACCAAAATGGGTTTACTGTGCAACTCGACGTGAAACACTTCAGTCCCAAGGAGCTGATGGTCAAAGTCAAAGGCGACTATGTTGTGGTAGAGGGAAAACACGAACAGAAAAAGGTCAGCTGGCTGACTGACACACCTATCGCACACTTAAGCTGTACATGTCTGAGAAAGGTAATCCTTACCTTTGTTTAACATGTGGTTTTAATTGGCCTGGCTGTAGGATGGATCTGGATTAGTGACCCGGCAGTTTAACCGAAGGTACCGCATCCCACAGGAAGTGGACGCCATGAAACTGGAGTGCGCGGTGTCGCCAGAGGGAATGCTCGTTATTTCTGCCCCTTTGCAGAAGGTTGAAAATGCCAAATCGCCTACAGAGTCAGGACCAGGAGTGTAAAGACGCTCTTACAGGTGTCGACGGGGAGACAAGTCAACAGATGGACCTTCTAATATTTCTGTAATTCTGTCCCGAGACATATTTCTATCACTCTCAAAAGGATGAACATCAGGAGAAACAGACCAACGTTCCTTGTGCATGAAAGCTAGCGGGTTCCATTTCCAAATGCCAATTCCAAACATACTTGATACCAAGCCAATCGCCAGATCTTTAATCCTTTTTGTTTAGCATTCAAAGAATGTTCAGGCATACTGGAGACACCTAATCCGAGATCAGAACCCATCTTGAATTGTCCAGCGTGTTCAAAATATTCTACGATTACTGTTTGAAAACAGTTGCACATATCAGATCTCGATGGACTTCACCAGTCTCATCAGAAACCAAAATTGTTATTTTTGAGCTCATGACTGTACATATTCCTTAAATAACTGTTTTGTAAGTGTTAAATATGAGTTATGATATTGTATGCACTAATTTAACTGCTGCGTTATCGAAGTCTTCAAATAAACATATATATATATATATATATAATTTTTCCCCCCCAAAATGGCTTATTTACAGTGTAAACACTTTAATATCCATTTGCAGACACAAAATAACTACACAGTGTATTGATTTGCAACAATAAACATAACTGTGTGCTTTAAGTGCGTTGTTCTTGTTCACAGGAGATCAGTCTTCGAGTAATTTATCCAGCATCATGTCAACCTCACTTGTGAAAGGGGGGAAGAAAGAAAGAAAGAAAGAAAGAAAGAAAGAAAGAAAGAAAACCCAACACTTTCATAAGCTACACATTAGATGGCACAGAAGCCTACATTTAGCACAAACTTTGTAAATGTATTCATTACCAAATAAGGTATATTTTCTCACCAGAGTTGCTCTTTCACCCACTTTCTCTGCTGGCGAAGAACAAGTAGTAAGGGATCGTCTTCAAATTCCAGTCCATCCGAGTCTGCATTGGGAGACAAAAATTTGGGCTAACAAGCTCACAGATAAGCACCACTGTGGAAAATAACATTTAGTCTAAAATGGAGCTTGTTTTTATAATACCTGCGTTATAGTTAGATTTTATTTCACAAACATTTTGTGCGTATATACAGTTTTATTTATTAAAAAAAAAACCAAAACGGGATTTGAAAATCAAATCAAGTTAACCCATGATAACCCCATAGCTGTCTTATTATGTGGGTTCTACCACTATGCCTTTACATTCCCTTCTATACTTAAGCGACTTAAAACCTTTCGGCAGTATGGAGGTGCAGCGGGTAATGCTGCTGCCTCCCAGCTCCAGAGTCTCCAGATCGATCCTGAGCTCAGCTTACTGACTGTGTGGAGTAACACACGTTGCCCGTGTTTGTCTGGGTTTCCTCTGGGTTGGTTGGTTTCCTCCCACCTCCCAAAAACGAGCCAATAGGTGGATTTACAACACTAATTTGCACCTTAAGGGCGAACAAACCAGCGACAGACTGGTGTCTTATTCAGGATGGATTCATCCCCAGCGTTCACAGGATAGGCTTCAGTTTCACTGCATAATGCATTACTGAAAAGGAATACATTTTTGTCTGCAGGCTTAAATATTTCCACCTGCATTATTGTGTTCCTAGCCTTTTAGGAACTTATACAGGGTGGGCTATGAAAAAGTAGTCTGCCTCAGGCGATAGGAAGAGGAGATGAATGAGCAAATAAATTGCTCTTATTCACTTGAACAAGAGTCACAAAAGATGCTGAAAGAGATCCCCGTCCATGTCTATGCACCTACACATGGGGCGACAGACTGAGAGAAAGGGGCGAAGGCCTCCTCCAAAGAGCGTGGCACCGGTATTGGAGGCGGGCTAATTTTTCATGGCCCACCCTGTATGTTTGTTTGATTTCCTTTCATTATTTTTAGCCTTGATTTTGTGTCTATTGTCAGTAAGTTTGTTTATACGTTGTAATATTTTTACTTCATGGAGCCATTTATATAGTACTGTGTGCTATGTCCTAGAGTATGTGCATGTCTAACAGGGCAACACAAGAACTGATAGTTGTGTGTCCCGCAAAATAGTTATTTAAAGAACGGTGCTGTCCGCTGTAACAGGTGGAGGCTAAAACGGTTAAACTGCGCTCATTGCTGACCTTACACACACACACACACACACACACACACACACACACACACACACGCGACATCATGTCACAAAGAGAAGATGAGCCGAGGGTTCGTGAGCATGACTTTATTACCTTGTGCCTCCTGCATCAGCTGACCTATGACCTCGTGTGGTTGAGATGAGTGCTGTGGGGGGGCTTTAGGGGAATGAGGAGGTGCTGGAGGAGTGTATACAGTAGAGGTGGAGGAGCGTGGGGTTCGAGACTGGACTGGTGAATCAGCGCTGAGAAACAAAACCTCGGAAACAACCTTGTAGGGAAAAGGGAGATACAGAAATAGAGGAATTCAGGGCTAAAATTGTAATATTTTAATTAAATTCACATCAATTCTAAAGACATTTAAATAGAAATTCAATATTGCAAAGCAGAATTATATTACACATGGTCATTGACAGTACCACATGTAGTGTATCCCATAAGTCCCACATCATAGAAGTCAAAAAAGTCAAATGAAAGCTATATATTCCAAAAAAACTTAAGCAAGTCCACCGTTCTTCAGTTCCTAGGAGTAGAATTATCTGGATCTGTTCTTCCTTGCTGAGATACATCATGGTCTATATGGATATAAAATACCCATTAGCTCGGAGATGACAAAGACAACACACTGACCTGGCCGAGAGTGTTGTGTATTGGTGATGGTGAATCCCGTGGACGAATGCCTCGTGTTGATCTCAGACTCTCTCTGTGCCCTGCATTCTCCTTGTTTTTAGCACAGACCTTTTCTTGGCCTCTAGCATGCCTGTCTCTGTCCTTGACAGTGTGCCGATCCCTCTCAACCATGTCTCTGTCCCCCAGGTGCCTACAGGAACAAAACTCTCCACATCAGCCTGCGCAGTACAACCAGAACTGATAGACGGCATATTTGAACTATGTATGCAGCATTTTGTATGCTGAATCTAGCAGGAAACTCTTTTCCCATACGCTTGTGTATATGTCCTAGGAGTGTGTGCATCAAAATTTAGGTTTTCTGCTCTTTCTTCAAAAATCATTTTCCAGATTATTTTTCTTGATTTGTATTCAATACATCAGTTGCTCATCAAAGTCAAATCTACCTACAACCCCCAACTGGGTCAAAGGTACAGTGTGAGATCCCTCAACCAATTTTAGTTCATCCTTCACTTTATAGAAATATTAAAATTATGGAAACCTGTACTGATATAGAAAAATGAATCAACCACGGGTTGGTGTGAAGCAAGGATATACCTACCACCCAGAAGTTTATTAAGATTATTTTCCAATAAGAACATGCACCAAAGTGTTTTTATTCCTGTTATACCAAAGCAGTACTGCATCATAGTTCAGATTTCAAGATATATTTATTTTTTTTGGTGAAATAAGCCACATCAGTGGCTTAAAAGCACAATATCTTTAGACATTAAATGCAATAAGATGATGATATTCTTATTTTCTAGATGCTTTCAATAACTAGAGGTCCACTTTATACATTTCCAGATTTCTGACACATCATGGGTAAAGCAATAACAGTGGAACCTCTGATCATGAACTTGATTCATTTACGACCCGAATCCATTTGGTGGACGGTGGTGGAGGGATATGGTGGCGGTTCTCATGTTTTGCGATTATTTCTTTATTTCAACTGTTATACGCTTAGGCTTCTTACTCTAACTACCATTTCCACTTTCTTAGGACCCATAATGCAGCTTATAGTGCAAAAATGCAGAGAAACAACAAAAAAATGCTGTGCACATTTGTTAGAGTTTTAAGCACAGAAAATAAATCGAAGTTTGGACAATCCTTAATTATACAAAAATTTACGATTAAAGAGACACGAGTGTCTTTGTTAAGTACGCAATGCGCAATATGCAAACAGAAGCAGAAAATGGGAAAATGTTGGCACGTACGAAGGGGGATATGGCTGGGGTTGTGTTTGTTTGGCATCCGATTATGTGGTTGTGACCACATGCAAAACTTTGGTGAATTTTTTGGTTGGGAACCGACTTGTTCGTCATCAGAGGCATTCGTGACCAGAGGTTCCACTTTATCTTTATCTTAATATAAAAAAAAAAATCTCTAAGCAGATCATTTTCTACTGCACTTACACATTAAAATGGTAAAATGTTCAGTTTTTTTACGCATTTAAATCAAACATTTTTTTACACATTTGTTTTTCTTTAATAAAAACAAACACCTTTTTTACTTTGCCATACATTAAAGGTATAAATCAAACAAAATTTAAAGCTTTATTTTAAATGTGACACTGCTGCTTGCTGTCAGTTTGTTTGCAAACATATTTATCATGATACATGCTTTGTATAATATAAGTATCTTCAAATATTGTGATGTGATATAATTTTTTTTGTCCCATTGTCCCTCCCATGACTAAGTGCACCTTCCTTAAAAAATAAAAGCTTTAAAAAAAACCCAAACAAACCGGGAAGTGTACCTGTCAAATTTCTTCTTTCGGGGAAATGATACTGACTTTTTCTTGCCCCGTTCGCCCTCCGCTCTGCCGTTGGTCTGCATGCCCCCTCTTCCCTGGCAGCCGTCTCCCTCTGAGCTCTCAGCAGGCTGTGGAGCTGGAGATGGAGAAGAGGAATACGGTTGCTTACTGCACAGCTCTCCTGAGCTCTCTGAAGAGCAGACCTGTCCTCTGAGACAGGGCTGAGGGAAGGAACGGGCCGTCTGAGGCAGCTCAGAGCCCTTCTCTTGGTCACAGGGAGGAACTGACATCAAGTGAGTCTGAGTGAAGGAGTCAGCCTTGGGGTGGGTGCTGGCTGCAGGGTAGATTTGGCTGGAAGAGGATGGCACTGGCTCAGGCACTGGGCAGGGGGCAGGAGTGCTTACGGTGCTAGTTGCCTCCATGGGGACAGATGTAAGAGAGAGTCCAGGCTGCGTCTTTTGATTTAAAAAAAAAAACACAAAAAAACAGCTATTGTAGCAATTACAGGGCAATTATCATAACATCAAAACAGAATTCATCTTTGTTTACTTACTTGCAATGCCAGGCTGCTCAGTAAAGGCTGATGAAGAGTTGAGCCATGGCAGGACGTATGACTCCAGTGCCTGGCCTGCTCCATCTTCCTCCTCAGGCGCCACTGAAAAAGGATGTCATCCTCAGGCCGAGGTCGTGACCTCACAGGGTCTGGAGCAGTGACAGCAGGAAGTAGGCCTCTGGGTGTTATCACTAGTGGAAGGACAGAATCATACAAGTGAGGTGAGCGGTGACAAAAACCCACTTTAATGGACATTACGCATTGTAAGTGGAGGCAGTTTTTAAAATCCCCTAAATGAAAGATCAGAAATTCTACATACAACTCGTTTTTGTGGGATTTTAATTCACCAAAAAAATCAGATTTATTTATTATTTCTATTTATAAGTTGGGCACAAAATCACCTCTATAGTTTGTGCACTGCTTAAATATTTCTAAGCCCATGTCGTCTTCACAAACTAGAATAATTTACACAAGACAGCAGTTATTAGGTAAGAAAACCAAGGAACAGGCAGTGAAGACTGAAAGACGTCTGTAGGAAAAATAAGTAGCATTGGGTGGCATGTACTTACAGTTGGCGGTATCTATCAAGCTGGGAACTGTGGGCTTTCGGATCGGCTCCTCGACGCTTACAGGAGAGGAAAATTCAGAACAGCCCAAGCCTTCAGAGCTAATGGGTACACCGCTAGATCCACAGCTCAGTGAGTGCTCGCTGAAAAACACCACACCTCTTATCTTCCACTTTTTTAATAACCAGGGTCATGCTTGATCCTGAACCTACAAATAATTCCTACACACAAGCTACACTGAGGTACTTTCAGTCACATTCCTATCATTCACAGTGATTCCTCGAACCAACAGAAATGTACCTAAAACCTTCTATATTTAAATATACAGTAGAACCTCTGGTCACGAACGCCTCCGAACACGAACAAATCGGTTTCCGACCAAAAAATCTGCCAAACTTTTGCATCTAGTCACGATCATATAATCGGATGCCGAACAAACACAGCCCCGACCATATTCCCCTTCCGCTTCATGCGTGCCGACGGTTTCCCATTTTCTGTTTACGTATTGTGCAATTGCATAACAAAGACGCACATGTCCCTTTAATCGGTCTCGGTCAGACGTGCGTTTAGTCACTGTACAGTAACCTCCTCCCTACCTATCTTCCTCCTCACTTCCTTAACACCAGAAGTCGACTCATGCAAGGTTCACTTTCTTGCTTGTTTGCAGTAAGTTGTTGTATAATTAAGGATCGCTCAAACTTTGATTCTTTTCTGTGCTTAAAACTCATTAAAAATGTTCACAGCATTTTTTTTGTTGTGTTTCTCTGCATTTTTACACTATAAGCTTCATTATGGGTGCCAAGAAAGTGGAAATGGTAGTGAGAGTAAGAAGCCTAAGTGTATAGCATTTGAAATAAATAAAGAAATAATCGCTAAACATGAGAACCGCCACCGTATCCCTCCGCCACCGTTCACCTACGCCAGCATCTACATATCCACTGCAAAGGGAACATGCCTTAACATCATCTGTTTATTTAATTTAGTTTTATTTTTCTATAATTGAGGTTATTTTCATTTTAGTCTATGTTTTATTGCCACACAAACCCATAATACACTTTAAAAACATGTTTTGAGGGCTGAAACATTCATTGTATTTACATTCATTTCAATGGGAAAAATTGACTCAGGTCGCAAAGTAAGTCTCGGAACGAATTAAGTTCGTGAGCTGAAGGTCCACTGTAGGCGATTTTTTATAGAATGTACTAAGATTAAGAACAGATACCACTTATACGACACAGTAACCACCAAAGAGTGACCTTCAAATTACTTTTTGCATTTATTAAAAAGGGAGTCGCTGATTCTGGAGAAGTAACGGTGATAACGTTGATAATGAACTCAACAGAAAAACAAATACACATCTCCCGTCAATGCTCCTTCAAATACATGCATGTACAACGCCAAGGCAACACCACCACCATCAACACCCCCATCTCTCCCCTCTCCTTCACCCTGTCCCTGGGATTTGCTGGAATACAACTCCTGTTACTGACTGGCTCGAATTATGTTGTGCGAATCAGCGCGCACACACACAACAGACACAGAGTGCACTGTGAGGAGATATTTGCTAAATTTGACAACAAGTGAATTGGATTACACTTGAATGCCCCCAAAAAAACCCACCCCAAAACACTTTTTTTTTTTTTTTTTTTTTAAACTGTAAAATAGTTAACTATTTGACGATTTCTGTAAATCTACTCCTTTATTATAGCTCTGCATTCAACACCATCCTCCCACACAAGCAGGTGGTCAAGCTGGGAGAACTGAGGCTTCCACAGTCTATCTGTATGTGGATCAGCAGCTTCCTCTCGGGGCACAGACAGAGAGTCAGAGTGGGCCATTACCCATCTATGGCCCTAAGCTGGAGCACTGGCTCTCCACAGGGCTGTGCGTTGAGCCCCCTGCTCTACTCCCTATATACATATGACTGCACCCCTGTTCATAACAGCAATATTATAGTGAAGTTTGCGGACGATACTACAGTGGTGGGACTTATCTCTGGGGAGAACGAGGTTGCCTACAGGAACGAGGTGGAGCGACTGTCGACATGGTGTACGGACAACAACCTTCTCCTTAACATTTCAAAGACCAAAGAACTTATAATAGTCTATAGGAGAAAGAAGACCGAGATTTCACCATTAATCATCAAGGGGGACTGTGTGGAGAGGGTGGCGGACTTCTGCTTTTTGGGAGTCCACATAGAGGAGAGCCTGTCCTGGCGCATGAACACCTATGAGCCGCTGAAAAGGCCCAGCAGAGACCGTACTTCCTGAGAATACTAAGGAGGTATAACATCACACAAAGATTGCTAGTGTCCTTCTACCGAGCCTCCATCGAAAGTATACTGACATACTGCATGTGTATTTGGTACACCAGCTGTACAGTAGCTCAGAGGAAAGTTCTCCAGAAGGTTATCAACACCGCACAAAAGATCGTTGGCTGCCCTCTCCCCACACTGGAATAACTACACAGCTCCCGTTGTCTCAAAAAAGCCCAGGACATCTTAAAAGACACGTCACACCCTGGACACTCCCTCTTTGAACTGTTGCCCTTAGGTAGAAGGTACAGAGTAGCTATTGCAAGGACCAACAGACTCAAACACAGTTTTTAATCCAACTGCAATGACATCTTTAAATGCTGCTATAAAAAAAATGTGTGAAATGAATCTATGCAATGAATGATAGAAGTATGTGCGTGTGTAGATATTTGGGGTTTTTTTTTTTAAGATGAAGTGGGTGAATTGTTATATTGATGGGGTGCTTTGATTGTCTGCGGGTACATATGTTCTTATTGTTGAGTGACTGCACTGATGAATGAGGCACTCACTGGAGAGCACTTTAAATTTTGTTTTACTATAACAATGACAAAGATCTATTCTATTCTATTCTATTCTATTCTATTCTATAGTTCTGTATGCTGGAGGCTGGTGTGTTAAGTCAGCACCTCCTCTGCAGAAGTCTTCTGGCTCTCTCCTGAAGCTGAAGGATTTCTGGCTCTCCTTGCTCACAGTGTGAGGAATCAGATAAAGCCTGGAACACAGCAAACACAACATTCGAGTTTATATTTGCTAGCCTTTAAAAGCATGTATTTATCTCAGTACTGCCATACACATGATTTATTTCAAGTCTTCTGCCTGCATGCATAGCTGGACTTTGCCTGCATAAGGTATCAGCCTGTTTGCTGCTTGGGGGACAGCGGACTGGGATAAGACCTTCATAAACACCAAAGCCCTTCTGCAGTGACAAAACTTGTAAAGATCATTGCAACTTTTTTTTTTTTTGTAACACCGGCACTTCAGATTAAAAACAATATCTCTTTATGAGACTGTTCCAAGATCAGAGCATTCTGCACACATTGTGACTTCCAAAAATCTTCTACAAGTTTTAAATTCATAAACGTTAGCTTCACTTTCTTCAACAAAACAACATTAAATGTGCAAGAACAGCAATCATATATTGCCCAACTGGCTTCAACACTCACTGCTGTCTATGAAGAATTCATAAACATACAACGTGACACTGAACAACGACAGCACGAGGTGCGAGTGCAGCCGGCTGAAGGGAGAAGCTCTTCTTCCTTTAATGCCAAGGCATTTAACTGATACACCACAGAGAACTGAATTATAAACACTGTATGTGCCAAAATGCTTTAGGTCCTAATGACAAAGGGCATGCAAGGCAGACGTGTTTCAGATTAGGACCACTGTGAGGCGACATTTAGCCACTGGTCTCATCGAAACTTGCATGAAAGCCTTTAAAATCAAATGCTAATCAAATACAGAATATACAAGCAACGATAACTAAACATCCTTTAAATGTACAGTATAAAGAGTATCTCTGGTAACATAAAAAAATTAAAATAATTTCAAAAACCCAACGCTGAAATTTTTAATTTATGATACAACAACAATACCTGTTGATTCCCTTTAATGAAGTGAAAACGTACCACTTTTATTGTATAAAGATATAAATCCATAGTGTAGTGGTAATGTTGGTTATGTTTGGTCTGTCTGTGTTCCTGTAACATTAGAAACTCAGTGCAGCTCTCATGCATTCAGATAATAATATTACAGATATTATATTACATTTATTTATTTGGATTCACTTTTTGACATTTTGCCTAACAGAAAGTTCTAACGCATCTTTTAAGACACTATTTTAAATATCGGTGCATTAAAGTACTCAAGTACAAAATTCCTATAAATGTCCACCACTTATTACTCCACAACCGTTAACAAATCGAAGGATTCTGTAAAGATCTTACAAGTGCACTCAGATCTAGCAGGCCTCGGGTGGGAGAAAGCGAAGTGTCTGCTTGGTATCTGAGCAGGTCTTGTGCGTTGCCTGTGTTGTCATATCGACACTCAAAAGATCCTGTGGAAACAGTGAACAACGACAAAAAAACAAAAAAACGAACACCAATTCAGATTCATATCCAACAGTTTTTAGCTGATTTAACATCTGTTTCAGCTCTCCCAAACAATACTTAATTGTACTCCAGGGTACATGAAATCCAAGCAGATTAACAGATCTTTGAACCATGCTGCCTTGGAGTGGATTTTAGTTCTTCTATATTGTGGTTCCTTTAACATTTTTGCATACTCTCTATATAAACAAAAGAATTCTGCATTAATGGCCTAAAATAAAAAATAAAAATAAACCTGGGAAAAACTGTAAGGACATTACATTTGCATTACATTTAGATGAAGTTTGGGTTAGTTTCCTTGGGATCAATCAGTACTAGTCACTGAAACATACCTCTAAAATGGTCCTTAGTCTGAGTTGGAGTTGAGCTGGATGGCTGTGAAGGATCCGAGGACATCCACCAAAACGGCTGATCATCTCCTCCATCAGCGGTCAACTTTTGTCTTTCTCCTCGACTCTGTGGCCTTCCATAACGAAAACGCTCAATGTACCTAAGAGAGACGTTCAAAACGAAACAGTTTAATCAGGATGGATCTTCTTAAACTTGTGATAGAGATTTTAATCATCTTTAAAAAAAAAAGAAATATGAAAATATAAAAAAGACAAACAATACCATATACATTTTTTAAAATCTAAACATCTCAAATAAAGCCCTAGGTTCACGCTAATGCATTATTCATATTTGTAATGCCAGGTTCTCTTATTGTATCTCATACTTAGCCAGCACAGAAGGCTCCTGCATTTGACTGGTCACTTTGTTTCGTGGGTGTTGGACATCGATGCTGGGAGGAGAAGAACTCTGATCAGTAGAGGGCCAGGATTCGGAGAAGTTCTCCTGCCCCATTATGGCTGCAGGAGGACAGAGGAAGACACTGTGCGAGCCTTTAAGGAAGCTCTGGTCCTCTGGGCTGAGAATCGCAGTGTGAGGAGGACACTCTGGAGGACACTCTGACCGTGAAAACCTGACAGGGCTCAGTGCCTGGATACGACATTAAGAACACATGTCAAATGATCACCAATCGACATCGGTGACTGCAAATCATTTCTGATTTCTCTTTTCACAAGTGTGTTGTCTCACCAGCTTTTTCTGCTGTTTGGGGATCTTCTTGGCTCTGGATGGACTGTAATGGCTTTTAGTCCGGTGACGTCCAGGAGGAAAGGGATTACTTTTGGTGAAAACAGCCTCACTAAAACAAGAATTTACACAATTAATACACAATCAGTAGATTTTACAACGTCTTGACATTTATCCCCAAGCCACAGGTAACAAAACAGCTGTATCTGGACCTCACCTTGATTTCATGATCCTGAGTTAAGAACTGAACACCATGAATTAACTTCTTAGGCCTCTGTGTGTGTTAAGGCATCTACAAGAGTTTCCTAGTTGAAATAAACTATTTTTATTGTTAACTGTTGTTCAATAAGGTGGGATGTAAGAACGAAATTAGTAATAATTCCACATGCTCATGAATTTACGAATTTCACCTCATTATAAACACTGCCTGACGTTAACATGACACTCAGCTTTGTGTACAGCTATAATCTACTGTGTTACTAAGGCAGCCACAAACGCCCAGCTGGCAAGTACACAGATAAAATACACCAGTATAAATTAAATTGTAACTTTATGGCATATTTTAAAGCTTGTACAAACACTTTTTCATCTTTGTGTGTGTGAGTGTTTTTAAGCAAAGTTAAATTAAGAAGAAAAACAAACAATACTTCTTCCACGAAAGCTTGCTAACCTTTCTCTTCCACTTGAAAGCTGTTTACACCATATAAGTGGCTCTGGCGCAACCAATCAGGTGTTCGAGCGGATAACGGACAAGTGTTTCACCCAATCAGATTATAGGACGGTTACCCGCCCTGACCAATGAGAAAAAGGAAAGTCGGTTGCGCGCGGAAGAGGAAAGTCAAGTGAACTGAAAATAGATGCTAGCCGAGATGGCTAAATGCTAAAGTCTCTTCTGACTGGGTGTTGATTTTTCTAGATAAAGTAAGTAACTTTAAACATTTATGGTTCCTCAGGTTACATGAGATAAAATTCAAATTCCTAATTCATTCAATAAAAAATATAGCGAATATAGAATGTAAAAGGGCTAGTTCGCTAGCTAGCGAAGATCAGCTGATTAGGTTAGTTGCTAGCTAGCAGGTTATGTTATGTTATGTACGGGTAAGATTTGGACATTTGGATAGGTTTCTTTAAGTTTTCGACATGTTTTATAAATCACTTACGCTCTTTAAAGCATAGACAGAAGCGTTTAATGAGCCCCTTAGCTATGAGTCAGGATGGGAAGTTTATTACCTGGCAGGTAAACATACCCAATATACTCTATACACACCATATTGTACAATGTACAGTTTGTTCATCAAATTCATTATTAACGTCTGGGATATAAATGACATGACTGGCCGTGTTGATCAAGAAAAAAAAAGAAAAAAACAAGCAAATAAACTTGTATGCTCCTTGTATTAATGGACAGTTGTATCATGTGATGTGTGTAGGAGAGTTATTTGTGACAGATGTCAGGTGTAATCCATATCATTTAATATTTTCCCCCTGGAGCAAGAAAATGACTCTTCAGGATGTTCGTTATTCAGCATCATTCACTCAGACACTCATCTTCTGACGCTTAATCCTGTTCAGGGTTTCGGGGGGAAACTGGAGCCAATCCCAGCTGACGTCGGGTGAGAGGCGGGGTATACCCTGGGCAGGTCACCAATCCACCGCAGGGTGACACACAGAGACAGACAACCATTCACACTC
>JAQLOM010000003.1:6432419-6445073 GCA_030068315.1 Chrysichthys thysi
TATGTATGTATATTTATGTATATATATAAATTAGTTGAAGCTTCTTCCTGTTTGAAATTCAAAGGATCTAAAGAGAGCTAGCGCCCCAGAAGAGAAATGAGCTTATGTAAGAAAAAGAAATGAAAGCTGACATTTGGGGAAACTATCAGTTTATTAACTATTCTAAATTATAATACTGTATATTATTTTCATTCTATCAGTAGCTTAAATGGAAAAAGGGGGGGTATATAGTTTTGTTACTGTTCTAAACTGAGCATAAACTCACAATTCTGTGAAATGTTTATTTGAAAAAATGTAAAAATATTATTTTTTTGCTCAAGATTTCAAATTATCTTTTCTGAAGCAACAAGTATATATCTTCTTCCACTGCTATGATCTGTACATCATCCTTGTATTCATGTAGGCATTATATAGGAACCACTAAAATATTTATTTATTCATTCATTCATTTATTTATTATAATTATATAGGAGCCACTAATATGTTTATTTTATTTATTATAATAATTATTAATTTATTTTAACCACTAAAATATTTGGATAATTCCCCTTGAGTCTCTGACATACCGAATGATTATTAGTGCCTAAAACAGAACACACCGTTTGGAATGGATTGCCTCTTAAACTTTTATTAGGAATTTGTTTACAAGCATCTGATGGAACATGACCTCAGCTCTTGACAAGGCCAAGTATGCTTTAACATGGGAACATAAGATCCTCCAGGTCACCATGAAGCTTCTGGCAGTCTAGTTACTGGCAACAATCTGGTCAATCCAGCTACGCAGGTATGATACGCGGGCGTAGACAGCAGGGGCACGCACATCGCAATTGCTTGTTCCCCAAGACACAATTCCAACCTGATACCAGACACCAGCACTCTCACAGACCAGAGGGCCACCAGAGTCACCCTGCACATATCATCCACAGCAAACACATCAGGAGAACGTAAAAGTGTTATTGTTATAATGCTTGCAGTGCATGACCAACTAGGCACCATCGTTATACTGAATAACAAAAACTGAACTGTCTTACAGAATGAATTCTTTTACATTATAGTATAATTAGTTCTAATAAATATTTATTTAGATGCCCATATTGGGTCTCAAACAACTCGGATGATCAAAGTGGGTCCTAAGTTTTGTGTTTGTGTGGGGGGGGGGGGGGTAGCTAATTTGTGTGTCCACTTTAGCTCACCTGGCAAGAGGAGACACCAGAGGCTCCAGCACAGATCATAGAATCGAAGATCCTGTTGCCCCAGTACTGCTGGCATTGTGCTAAGCTCAGTATGGGCAGGGCGGTCTGCTGCAGAATACTGGGGCTTGCTAAACCATACACAAATTACAGAGAGGAAAGGAAATCATCAGCGTATGGACAGGAATGGCGGTAACTGACTCTTTTTTTTTTTTTTTCCCCCCCCTGTTAGGCCTCTCATGTCCTACTTGCTGCTGGCTCAGCTTTTCCTCTGGCTTGTGTCTGCACCTTGTGTTTAACCAGGTTATATAATCATCAACACATCTGAGAAGATGGTCCAGTGGTAATGCAAGAATTGCCGCATTAAAGTACTCAGAAAGCAATTGCTTGATAAAATTAAAATTTAATTTAGTTTCCTTTGGTCTCATAACTGCGTAATTAAGAAAGGGTGATCATACTGCTGCACACATTGGATTATGGGTGATTGCAGAAGTGTAAGGTTCTAGAAAAATCATATGTTGTGATTCAGAATTTGACAAACAACTGCAGGTCAGTAGTTGAATTTTTGTAAACCCTTATTTTGTAACGCATTTGGGTGTGAAACTCGACCCAGTGGTAAATATGGAGAGGCATTATCTTGCTCAGCTTCAGTGATGTTGTCATGGCACAGTATGCATTGTTCACCCAATGTTTTCCATACAGTATATAGCGAGGATATACTAGCTTGGATAAATCAGCCTAAAATTTGCTATGGCGCTTACTTCTGATGTAATACCCAGATGGTATAACAAGAGGTCACCACCATTCAGCTTCTCCTCCAATTCAGGTAATTTATTTCAATATCTATAGTCTGCCTCCTAGGTGATGCACTCACATGTGTAAGCAGTTTTGCCCCAGCCGGTAGTTACACAGCGTGTTCCAACAGGAACATTGGTGCTAGAAGATGCCAAACACACAGGAGACACACGGTTGGTCAACTGAGCTGGAGAGGACAACTTCAGCAGGGTGATATCGTTGTTGAAGTTCTGGCTGTTGTAGTAAGGGTGGGTGATGGCCTGTGGAAATTTGAAACATACAATATGCACATATAGTAGGTCTAAGCATATTCAACAGTATTATACTAAATTACAAAAGATTTCTGATTCTGTTTGGTTAAAGTTTATAGTATTGGACAACGGAACAAAAAATTAAATGTTGGCAGACAGTGGGGAGACAGTGGGGAAATCTGATGTGACTAAGTGATTATCAGGAACTTTTTTTTTAAAGAATGCATCTTTGGGTGCACAGAAAAAAAATATATAGAGATATATGTCACAAAAAAACAAAACAAAACAAAATGAATACCTTGGCAATGGTTTTGACCTGAATCTGCTCAGTGTTAGATGCGCGATTGTACTCTCCGAGGATAACACGGTGATATGAAGGTCTACACAAAGAGGAGGCGGGAATGAAGTTCATTAAAGACAGTGCACCATATTAAAACTATAATTGTACTTGAATAAAGTGAGTGTTATTTACGCCACACGGCAGTGGGCAGCAGTGACGACCCAGTACTGGTTGATGAGGGATCCTCCACAGAAATGGAAGCCAGTTGTATCCTAGTTTGAGAAGTTACACGTTACTAATAGTCTTCAATAATTTAATTTTTCTACTGAATGAAAGTATATCTAAAAGAATACTTATTCAAACATTATTCAATATTAAGTTCTGTACCAAACCAACAACGATGCTTCCTGAAATAACATTACCTGGAGTGAAACCTGCCAGGGCCACGATCCAGACACTGCGTTTTCTCCGTTCACAATTCTGTTGTAGCCACTAACTTGAGGCTTAATTGCAGGCACTCCACATCCTGTGAGAAAAAATACACATCATTTTTTTTTTTTACAGTAACACGTAATTGAAGTTAGAGCAGGCTTATTTGTATGTTGCCTAAAATCTAAGTTAAGCAAAAAAAAATCTTTAACTACATTTGATCGGCTCACAGAAAACTTGCCTAGTGTGGATGCCACGAGAGCAAGGCAACTAATGATCCACAGCATTGTACAGGTGAGACGCTATCCTGCTACCAAGAGGACCTGATACTGGCTTTATAGTCCTTGTAGAAGCTGATAAACCCTGGAAAATGTCAATGTGCTCCAACACACCTGTGAAATTCCCACAATGCAGGAATATTTATAACTCACATTCATATCGTGCATTACCGTGTCCTATAGAGTCACTATAAGTACGTACATTATCTCAACCAGCCTCTAGAAAAGATGTGGATCTTTTCCTGGTTTGATCTTGATAAATATTCACTCCAGGGTGTTTTCTCACTTTGCACACAGTGGATCTGGTTCTGGATCAACTGACATCCTGTCCATTATAAAGCAGTAATGAAAATGAATGAATGAACGTAACTGCTATAATTACATTCTTCCCAAATAATTATTTATGTGTAAATAGATGTGAAGGTCTAGACTCAGCCCCTCTACCAAACTTGCTTACTGTTGGATCTTAGAAAACAACTTGAATGAATGAAAGTAACTAAATACACTCTATATATGAGAAAATTGCTATAAAGTTTTAGTGGGCATGGAAGACTGTAAACCATGCCATTTTGGTGCAAACAGCACTATATTTTGAAGGAATAGCTGTACCTCAGGGTGGCTCGGTGGTGTAGTGGTTAGCACTGTTGCCTCCCAGCAAGAAGGTCCTGGGTTCAATCTCTGTGTCCATGTGGGTTTCCTCTGAGTACTTTGGTTTCCTTCCACAGTCCAAAGACATCCACAGAGGGGATTAGACTAGTTGGCTACTCTAAATTGCCTGTAGGAGTGAATGTGAGTGCGAATGGTTGTTTGTCTCTGTGTGTTGCCCTGTGGTGGATTGGTGACCTGCCCAGTGTGTATCCTGCCTCTTGTCTGAAGTCAGCTGGGATTGGCTCCAGCTTCCCCCCTTAACAAGATTAAGCAGCAGAAGATGAGTGAGTGAGATGTACCTCAGAGTTTTATTCTGCATGCCACCATGCTCTGACAGTTCATCACTAGGACACCAGAGGTCACCCACCCCTGAATCTGCATTCAGTAGGTAGTCAAGTGAGGGTCCACCACTCCAGTTAACACTTGCTATTGTGTGTAGTAATCTTAGGTTTGCGTACAGCTGCTCAGTCATGGAAGCCCCTTTTTATGAAGCTCCTAAAGTACAATTCTTGTGCTGATATTACTTCCAAAGGTAATATACACCTGGGTAGGTAACTTCTATGCCTTATGCATTTCACCCCTCTGTGACACCCTGCGCTGTGAGTTTGTGTAGTCTACTGGTTTCGTTGCTGAGCTGTTGTTGCTCCTGAACACTTCCATTTTACAGTAATAGCTCTTACAGTTGACCAGGGCATTTCTAGGATGGCTGATATTTCAAGAACTGACTTCTGGCAAAGAGCACATCCCATGATAGTGCCACACTTAAAGTCACTGAACTCTTCAGTATGAAATATACTACTGCCAGTGTTCGCTCATTTGGTATATGAGCAGGTAAACAGTGGAAAGGAAGAAATGAAAAGTAAATAAAAGTAGATCACCACTGATCCTAAGGAAACACACACACACACATACACTACCCATGAAATATAAAAGTCTGTAGCATATGATCAAAGTGTAATATCACATTCTAACGCAATATTCAACATTGCTTTAAGAACTCTGCCATTCGCTCCCTTGAGTTAACCAGTCCTTGCATTTTTTTTCACCCTTTTTTTGTGAGCATGATTTATGCAAAAGATAAGTTAGAAAACAACTTGAATGAATGGAAGTAACTAAGTGTGCTGTATATATGTGAAAATGGCTGTAAGATTTTAGTAGGCATGGAAGATCTTACAGCAAAACATGCCAGACCATACCATTTTGCTGCAGACAGCACTATATTTTGAAGAAATAGATGTATCTCAGGTATTTTATTCTGCATGCGAAATGAAATTTCTCTGACGGTTTCTCACTAGGACATCAGAAGGCACCCACCCCTGACTCTGTAAGCACTTCTTTGGATACTTAGTTCATTTTGTTAGTAACAGACATAAAAGCTACATGGCCAAGTGGCCACTCACATAGGAGATACATTTGGCCATCTCACCTAGATAGGACACTTTCAGCAGGCTGACATCTTTGCGGACATTTTGAGCATTGTATAAATTACAAGAGGTGACCTCGGGATGAATTACACACCAAACAAATAAATCATAATGCATATTGGATTGGCTAATTCTGCACACTGAAATAAACGACCAGCAGTAATATGAGAATAAATGATAAACACTTTCAGTTTCTTTCTTTTTAGAATTGATAGTTTTGGCCATTTCAGTGACAGAGGTCAGATGTTAGCATATATGATGGCTGGTTATGTTTTGGAAAGTAGAAGGACTGCATATCTATCATTTAATTTGACAATGAAAATATTCAGCACAGAGAGATCAAATCTATAATGATATCAGCCCCAGCATCTGTGCGGTTTTCTTGTGCTCATTGGTGGTGATGATGCACTTGGTTTCACCAAAGTCCAAAACAATCCATTTTAACACATTAGTTAATAGCAAATAATCTGACATGGATGTCACAAAGGAAACCTTATACTGATGTCTATTCATCTTTGAAAGACGTGGGGCTTAACACTGCTAGTCTATTTATAATAGGCCCTTCTGTTTGGCACACAGTAATGACACAATTGATGGCACATAATAGAACAGACTCTCTGTTCCAGTGTTTGGCCAACCCACTTGTTTACTGCCTTTTCAAATCCAGCTGATTCACCAGTTTCAGGGCTAGCAGTCAAACATTCCACTCCCTGCTGCCCCATCGCAGCGCGCTCAAAGAGCTGAACAAAGGCCTAGGCAAATGTCTGTCATCCTGAGATATCAGCTTGGTGAGTGTGATGAGTTTTGGTGGGAACAGCTGAAACACTAGGGAGAACTGCACCAGCTTTCAGAGTACTTGAATTTGCATCCATCAAAATTAGATGACTGGGAAAGAACTAAGCTGTGAAACATGGTAGTGGGAGCAAAATGTTGTGGGAATGTTTCTCCTGTGCAGGGACTGGGGAACTTGTCAAGTTTGAGGAGGATTGATGGAGTCAAGAACAGGGAGAGTCTAGGGAAGAACCTGAAAAAAACCCCAGCAAAATAGGTTTGGAAAGTCTTATTCCAGCAAGACAATGACCCCAAACGTTAAATTACACTTGAAAGGGGAAAATTTTATTTTGAAAGGAAAGGTGTTCGTTTTATATACAGTATAATGTATTTTCTACATATTACATGAGAATGATTGCCAAGCTGAAATGTTTAATATTCAATATTCGTGCATTCATCTCATCCCATATTGTCACTGCAACTCAATTTACATAGCGGTCAAAGAGTCCTTGTTTTCATTTCAACAGTTAGGTAAGCCTCTGAAAGTTCACTCAGAAACACAATACGCCAGTCCTAGTTTCTCTACATTGAGTCTCAGCTCATTTTAGAGTTCTTTTATTTGTTTTTAAAGCTCTTGGTGGTCTAACACTGCTTTATATTGCTAGGAATTGCTGACATTCTTGGTTGCACAAAGATCTTCCGATACCTATTGGTTGCTACAAGGTAATCAGTAAAACTCAAGGATGACTTGGCTTGTGCCATCTACGATCCCAGACTCTGGACCAACTTGCCCCCTCCATTTCAATTTTCAAATCCCATCTCAATCCAATCCCATTTGATTATCATTGATAGGTATTAATCTGACATTTGTTGCAGCCTATATTTTATTTGCTTTGGCACCTTTCTGTGTGAAGTTTGCATGTTCTCCCCGTGTCCATGTGAGTTTCCTCCGTGTACTCCAGTTTCCTCCCACAGTCCAAAGACATGCACAGAGGGGATTAGGTTAACCAGCTACTCTAAATTGGCTGTAGGTGTGAATGTGAGCGTGAATGGTTGCCTGTCTCTGCATGTTGGCTTGGATTGGTGACCTGCCCAGGGTGTACCCCGCCTCTTGCCCGAAGTCAGCTGGGATTAGCTCCAGCCCCCCGCCCCGTGAAGATGAGTGAGTGAGTGAGATTTTTGTTTTATTTTATTGTATTTTTATTTCACTATTTCATATATTTGATCATTTTATTCAATATACACAACTTTGGTCAATGAGAGTTATTCTGAATGTGCTTTATAAATAAATCTTACTTGCTTACTTACTTTAAGTGTTTTGCAAGTAAAGACAGATAATTCATTTCTTTTCATGTTCTAAGTTTTCTATGCTTTTAGGCACACAAAGTATTACAACTTGACCAAACTGTTCATTGTGGCATGCACCCCCCCCCCCCACACACACACACAAAAATGCATGGATGAAGAGAATCCATAGTATTTTATTGAAGTGCAGTCACAGAACTGTGGATAACTGAGGAAGACATCTGTAAGGAAGTATCGTTACAAAAGTAATAGAAGTAACGGCACAAATAATCTCAGCCTAACCTAAAGAACGTGTTGTGACCAATGATGACAAGATGCACTGAAGAGAAACAATAAAAAAAATGAATGTAAAGCTTCATGTCTTTAAAGAAAAACTAGAATTGGTCACAAGTTGTATGTTGGTCTCAGTTGGCACTAGTTACTATTAACAAGATCTAAGGAGAGTGCAGTGTGAAATGTTTAGCAGAAAAGGATTCCAGTTTGTGTGTAGCTGACGCATGGATTTCTCTTGTTCTTCTCCTGGTGTGGTTATAGGTTTAGTCAACCTCCTCAATGGTGGGACCGGAGGAAGCACTGCCACCTGCGCCTCCAGGGAACCCGCCTGGGCAACCCGGCACTCCACCCGGCATTCCACCTGGCATACCCCCAGAGCCTTGGTAAAGCTTGGTGATTATGGGGTTACACACTTTCTCCAGCTCTTTCTGCTGGTGCTCATACTCATCCTTTTCTGCAGTCTTCAGCACAGCATCAGGGACAAAAAGAGAGCAAACAAATGAAATCTTAGAATAACATTATAAGTCAATTTCAACCATTTATCGAACCGTTGATGGAACTTTCATATTTGACATAACGATTACCCTGAATTCCCTAGTTCCATCATTAATACACAGGTTAAAATCATTTTGATGGATTAAACACATGCTAATACAAAGTCATGATTCCATCAGTTCAGTTTGTTTGGCCTGAAAAACACTATTTCTATTCTGGTTGTTTTTCAAGCAATTATACCAATATTCTCAGCCCAGTTTTCCAAAGGGAAAACATTGTAAATCATAATGCTTATTCTCAAATCACAAAACTGTTATACTTTATTGCAAATCACGGATGTTGGAGCACTTGCTTGAAAAACAGGATAAAGCCACAAAATCTGTTAATCCCTATCTGGTTTGGTGGTGTTACCTGGTTCCTGTCCAGCCAGCCAATAACCTCATTGCACTTGTCCACAATTGTCTTCTTGTCCTCAGCACTGATCTTGTCGTTGAGCTTCTCATCTTCCACTGTGCTCTTCATATTAAAAGCCAGGGACTCAAGAGTGTTCTTGGCTGTGACCTTCTCCCTTTGAGCATCATCCTCTGAACGGTATCTTTCAGCCTCCTGCACCATTCGTTCAATGTCCTCTTTGGACAGACGACCTGAAAGAGCCGGAGAAAATTAGAATATGGTAGAAAAGCAAAGACTCTGAGGCGTTTATGAGGCTGTGTTCCTGCTGGTACCTTTGTCGTTAGTGATGGTTATCTTGTTCTCCTTGCCAGTGCTCTTGTCTACTGCAGACACGTTGAGAATGCCGTTGGCATCGATATCAAAGGTCACTTCGATCTGTGGCACACCTCGGGGGGCAGGGGGTATGCCTGTCAGCTCGAACTTGCCTAGAATGTTGTTGTCTTTCGTCATGGCTCGTTCTCCTTCATATACCTGACAAACAAAGACCACTCAATTATAGCACAATCATGATAAGGGAGTGACCAGGAATCAAAGCCAGGAATCAGGCAAGTGATGCTGTTTTGAATTACTTCAAAATTATAACTGGGGTACTACTTCATTATAACGGGTAAGATCTGCTGTCAACAAGGGGTACCTGGATCAGCACACCAGGCTGGTTGTCTGAGTAGGTTGTAAAGGTCTGTGTTTGTTTGGTAGGGATGGTCGTATTTCTCTTAATGAGCACAGTCATGACACCTCCAGCTGTCTCAATCCCCAGAGACAAAGGAGTGACATCCAGCAGGAGAAGATCTTGGACATTTTCTGATTTATCACCTGACAAGATTGCTGCCTGGACAGCTGTATAGGAAGGTTTGAATGTCACAGTGCATCATGGGGGAAAATGCATAAATTTGACATTTATCAATGGATAAGTATTATTTAGTCGATTTGAGGATGAGATTTCACATACCTGCTCCATAGGCCACTGCTTCATCAGGGTTAATGCTCTTATTGAGATCTCGTCCATTGAAAAAGTCTTGCAGTAGTTTCTGGATCTTGGGAATGCGAGTGGACCCTCCAACAAGGACAATGTCATGAATCTGTGTCTTGTCCATCTTGGCATCACGCAAGGCCTTCTCCACAGGTTCTAGAGTACCACGGAACAGGTCAGCATTGAGCTCCTCGAAGCGTGCCCTCGTAATGGAGGTATAGAAGTCGGCACCCTCAAAAAGTGAGTCTATCTCGATGCTGGCCTGTGTGCTGGAGGATAGCGTGCGCTTGGCACGTTCGCAAGCTGTCCTCAAACGACGCACAGCACGCTTATTTCCTGTGATGTCTTTCTTGAATTTACGTTTAAATTCAGCGATGAAGTGGTTCACCATACGGTTGTCAAAATCTTCACCCCCAAGATGAGTGTCACCAGCTGTCGCCTTGACCTCAAAGATGCCGTCCTCAATGGTCAAAATGGACACATCAAAGGTGCCACCGCCCAGGTCAAAAATGAGGACGTTACGTTCAGAACCAACCTAAGGCAATGGACCAGAATTTAAGCTTTGTGTTTAAGCAAATGTAGCAGTTAACGTTCAGTCAATGTTCATGCATTTGGCGGATCAGTTTAGCCAAAATCATTTTCTACTTATTAAGACTATTAAGTTTGATATGGTACGCTTAACATAAGATACAAATGCACAGCAATATAACATCGGTATCATTTAAGGATTAAATACTGCCTGGACATATTTTGAAATTATGCAGATATTGACACTAATTCTATAACGCTTGGCGGTGAAAATGGTTTAGGGTTAGGGTTAGGAATTAGGGTAACTAACCCCTTTTTAAAAAAAACAAAAAAAACATAATGCTATTATTTAGATTTGTTTGACCTGGAGAGCAGTTAAAGGATCAGCATACCTTTTTGTCCAGCCCATAGGCAATAGCTGCTGCTGTTGGCTCATTGATGATACGGAGGACATTCAGGCCAGAAATGGTGCCAGCATCTTTTGTGGCTTGCCTTTGGGAGTCATTGAAGTAGGCAGGTACTGTGACAACAGCATTTGTTACAGGCTAAAGAGGCAAGAAATCGAGAAGTAATGAATGATCGATGTACTTGCTCTACCACGGATATCCTATAAACATTTCTGATGAATACGGATAGACTGTTCTCTGGACGTTATTTTGACAGTTGCATAACAATGTGCTCTGCATTTAGATACCCGATTCAGTATAGTGGTTCTCAGTAATGCCCAGTGCAGTTTTCTTGTTATACATAGTGCTGATAAGTCTTTTGCGTTAACTAAGCCACATACTGTACCGTGTATAATATTTAGTTGAATGTTATATTACATGGCATTTTCTTACTATATTTTCATTTCATCATAAGAGTAGCGTTGTTGGTTTGTTTCATTTTTGGCTGAAATGTGCAAATCAGTGTTGCAAGTGTGACACAATCCTTTAAATTCATTATAAGAAAAGAAACGGTTTCTCTGAATCATCTTACTTTGCCCAAATAAGCCTCGGAAATCTCCTTCATCTTGGTGAGGACCATAGAGGACACCTCTTCAGGAAAAAAGGTCTTTATCTCTCCCTTGTATTCCACTTCTACCTTGGGTTTGCCTCCATCATTCACCACCTTAAAAGGCCAGTGCTTCATGTCTGACTGCACCACAGTGTCATCAAATCGCCGTCCAATCAAGCGCTTGGCATCTTGACAGAAATAAGATGTGTGATGATTTACCATGTGACACAGTTACATATGTAGAGTTGTTTATTATACTACAACCCATCTGCTAGCATTAACACTGGAAATGTTCACTATAGGGCGGTGAATCCATTTATGTCTTCTAAAGGTATGGAAACGTTTTAGATGGTAACCGAGATAGTTACAGCAGAAGCGATCTTTTCACTAAATCCCCTTTCATCCAGCATTCATAAATGTTGTTTAGCATCTAGTTTTTTTTCATGCCATCTAGTGGAATGAACTCCACCAAAAGACACCTGGTTGCCTGAGACTTTCAATACAGGCTACATAAGAGCTCCCATGACGTTTCACTGCAGCGTACACGGTCTTACCAAACACAGTGTTGTTAGGGTTCATGGCCACCTGGTTCTTGGCAGCATCTCCAATTAGTCTCTCAGTGTCTGTAAAGGCAACATAACTGGGCGTAGTTCTGTTTCCTTGATCATTGGCAATGATCTCCACCTTGCCATGCTGAAAAATGCCAACGCATGAGTAGGTGGTGCCCAAGTCAATGCCTACTGCTGGACCTTTAGACATTTTTTTTCTGCATTGGAGAGAGCGATAGAGAGAAAGAGAGAAGGGGAGGGGGGGGAGACAGCACACACTGAGGTCCAGCTGTTTTCATAAATAGGACACAATGTGGGCACACGGCCCAAACATGTCAGCAGTTTTAGAAAGTGCTAGTGAGCACCTGCTTACAGTATTTAATCCTGTAGTAGGAATAACTACCAATGTGGGAGTCCATCATGTCCAAACAACAAATTCCCATTTCCAATGAATACGCTGCTAAGCCCATTGAGGTTGTTTCCTCAATTCAATGAACTACCATTCATTATCATAGAAAGCCACTACTGCACATACATCTTTGAATATACAGTATGGGGCCAAAAAATATTTAAAATGTGTTATTCTGTGTAGATCTTGCCTTTAACCTTTCAGGATGCTGTTAGCCATCACAGATTAGCAGAAACCATATGTTGGCCTTCTGCTATACTGTAAAGATAAGATAGATTGCTAACTGTCTTTGAATATTTTCAGGGGGAGAAATCTATCTGTTAAAAAATCAGGAGCAGGTTATTTTCTCAGCCAAAGATTAGAGAGTATAGTAGGAAACTGATATACTGTATTGTTCTCGCTGTTCAAATTGGTACCAATCTCTGAGGATTGTTTCAGAAAACTGCAGTGCTGCCATAAAATTATAGACGAGCAATAGCAAGTTTTTTAGTAAATAAAATAAAATTAAATGAATAAAATGTTAAAAATTCTAATTGTAAGGAATATGTCTTGATAAAATATATAATGCTGGTTGGAAGGTTCAAATCACTGTGGTGAGTCCGGTTAGAACT